>OY744539.1:65619310-65691810 GCA_963556195.1 Sepiola atlantica | reverse complement strand
TATATGATAGTTATAATTTATTGCTTACCCCAATAATTTATTTACTTATTAAATACTTTATTATTATTATTATTATTATTATTATTATTATTATTATTATTATTATTATTATTATTATTATTATTATTATTATTATTATTATTTTTATTATTTTTTATTATTATTATTATTTTTTATAAACATTTAATGCTAAGAGTTGATGTCCTAAGTAACCGCTTCCAATCTTTAAAGTGTGTCGAACTAACCATCTTCTTTCATTTTTCAGAATCCATTCCGATGCTTCCTAATTAGTGTTCAACGATTTAACCTTCCGAAACAAGGTAAGAAAAGATACAACTTTAGCGCGGCAGGGCACTCTTGATTAACCATCTCGTCTTCCGCAGGCCACCTTGGAGGCTGCTTTTCACAGGTTAACACTCGATGGAAAATAATCCTAATTGTGATCAACAATACAGAATAGAATTTAATACTTCTACATCGTTCACAGGGCCCGATCGATCAATCATTCTTCGTATCCTGAGGGCGATTACCTTTAGCATTCGTAAAGCATCTTTGTGTCGGGCCACAATGATTTTCCAGATCGTTTCCCCTCGTGAAAGACGCGTGTTCTTGTCCCGCTCAAATTTACATCATCCTTTTAATCGATACTTTTTTGTTGTTCGGCTTTTAAACGTTTTGAAAACTAAATCTTCTTAATACTACATTTCTTTACATCTTTATGCTTGGTCCGTCTATATTTCCACTAATCATTTGCTTCTATAGAAGAGCCAACCGGAAGTGCTCTTGGGCTTTTATTCAGCGCATTTCCGTCTATTCTTTTCAAATCTACGATGAAATTGTGTCGTAACAAACACAAATACACACTTATTCATATATATATATATACATGCATAATATATACAATAACAAGCAAAAGTTTCTGCGAAAAAAACTGTTAAACTTTTTCATATGGGAATTTTGTAGTTTTTGTTATAATTATCAACACTGTTACGTAGTTCACCTAAAACAATGGAAAATTAAAAAATAAATACTAGTTCAACATTTTCTAACCGTTAGATTCTCAGTCGCCAAGTGTTAAAACGACACGTAAAGCATTCCCGATTCTTAGATACGAGTTCGAATTCTGTCTGCGTATCATTTTAATTGACTTTCTATTCAAAAAAATTATTATTCTAGAAAATGTATGCATATTGCCCGATTCAAAAACTATTATTGATTTAACTTCTCTCTCTCTCTCTCTCTCTCTCTCTCTCTCTCTCTCTCTCTCTCTATATATATATATATATATATATATATATATATATATATATATATATACAGGGTGGGCAAAAATAAGGGTCCTATTTTTAAAAATTCATAACTTTTTTATTTATTGATTTTTTTTTTTCTTAGAATAAGTACAGGACCCCTTCTGAAGCAAGCATGAGCCGTATTAGCCCTAAGGAACGTACCCTCATTTAGAAAACATTATTTTAGCTTAAAAAACTCAAAACAGTGTAAAAAACAATACTTTAGTTTTTGTAAGTTTTAAGAAGTGTTTTTCGGCTAAAATTTGTTTTGTTTATTTCAAAAAATCTCGGAAGGGTCAGTCTACAAACACATAAAGTTTGGTGAGTTTAACTTTTATTTTGTGGAAGTTATTCAAATTCAAGTTATTCAAATTTAAAGATAGGACCCTTATTTTGGCCCACCCTATATATATATATATATATATATATATATATATATATATATATATATATATATATATGTGTGTGTGTGTGTGTGTGTGTGTGTGTAAAGGAGTAAGGCTACCAACATTTGTAAAAAGTTTTTTTCAACATTTATTTATTATGTTGTTGTTTTATCATTTTATAATTTTGTATAACGCGTTTCAAGCGGTGGTCCGCTCTCATCAGATATGTACATCCATTTGAAAAAATGTCTTTCGATTTGAAAGAGTGTTGTTTTATTTGAGGAAATGTGTTATTGTTAACACACATTTCTTGAAATGAAACAACACTCTTTTTACAAATGTTGGTAGTCTTACTCCTTTACATATATACTTTTCTCTCGTTGGAACTGCACTAATACTGCACCTTACTCTTCTCTCTCTCTCTCTCTCTCTCTCTCTCTCTCTCTCTATATATATATATATATATATATATATATATATATATATACATATATATGTATATATATATTTCTCCCTTTTTTGTTTCATTTTACTTCAGTCCAAGTTCTAAGAAATGAAGGGACCTCTTCCTGGGGCTAACACTTGATCTCTATATGAGATACATAGATATTCGAATATAATCTTAAAGTTCTCCTTTACTTGTCAAACATTGATTGAGTAAAGAAGTTAAAAACATTAATTTTTTTCTCCCCAATTGACCTGTGAACTATGTTATAGTATATCTTTTTTGCGGTCTTTTTGTCTTACCGGAGTCTAGGACAAGAATTCATCTAGTCTGGTGGAGTATCCAGCTAAGTGCTGTTACTTCAGATAACATCACTAGGAGAAGGTGCACTATTTCTCGTATAAGCCAGTGTATAGCTATACCGAAAAGATCTTATATGTGCTGCGAATACTATATTATTTTGAATATTTGGCCAGTGTTTACTTGTTGGGGGAAGTATCCTCATATCAGGTTGTCTTGACAAACCCTTGTACAGAGAGACCGAAGACATTCGAGCATGGTGTCTAGTAGGTAATTCAAACTCCTCAATAAGCAATTCAAACTCCCCAGTAGGTAATTCAAACTCCCCAGTAGGTGATTAAAACTCTCCCGTAGGTAATTCAAACCATATATACGTATGTGTGTATTGAAATATCCACGTATGCTACTTGTATAAAGAAATATATGTGGTATCAGCCTTTCAAAAAAAAAGCAAGCATACAATAAAATACAGAAGACTGCGACTGATTAGTATCTCTCCGGCATTTGGTTGGAAATTTAATATATTGTTTCTTTTTATTCTCTTTTATGTGGTGATACTTTTCGGGTGACCTCCCTCCTTCTTCAGTCAGATTCTAAAATGCTAAATCAACATCTCAAAGTGTGAGATATTGGGGCCACGGACGATTGGAAGATAGTGACCGGCATCGTGATGATTCGCGCCAGATTAAAATATTCAAACATCTTAGTAGCAGCTCAATAATCCTCGAATACATTGAAGGCTGTGAGATGTGAGTTGGAGAATTGAGACGGAGATGTGGAAGCAGTGGATAGCAGGAAGGATCATAGCTGTGGTTATGACTATCTGCACTACGAAATTAAACTGGGAGGTTACAAAAATGGCGCGGAAAGATGCAAACAAGGCAATGCGGATCTTGGCGAGTGAGATGGACATCGCAGTTGCGACTATGAAGAAAGCTATGAATGAGGATTTTCACTACCCTTTATACAACTACTCATCGCCAAGGCCCCAAAGTAAACGCGTTAGCAAATACAAAAAAAACCCCTCCTCAACTAGGTCAAACACCCAGTCGAGCCGAGGATTTATTTGTTTTTCTCAGGACCAGTTGAATAACAAGCATAATGTCAGCTCGTTAGACCGCGTGCCGCACAAAATCCCGCGCATCATGAAAACTGTGATGATCTATGAATATGTTTCCTGTAAATGCCTCCATATCGTCGAAAAGGAACTCAGAATCAATTCTGATGATAATATTGAGTTGCTCTCAAACGTTGGGTTGAGAGGGTGCCTGTGGAAAGGCTATACGCATGACAGCAGGACTCAGCTACAGGAAAATCCATAAGTGGCTGTCTGAGAATTTTCACGACTTCATCAGTGCCAACATCTGCCCTTCACCAAACTCGCCTGATTGAAACCCCATGAACAATTACGTGTGGAACGCAGTCGAGAAAGACACAAACCGAACGCACCCAACATTAAGGACAAGCAGATCGCCAGGATCAAACTGGTGTTCAGACGACTCTCGAAAAACACCGCGAAGACTGCATGCTCTATCTTCATAAACCGTCCCGAGGTCATTGTGGAGGCTCAGGGCAGCTTCGCTGAGTGAGCTGTATTCGACAAAGGATCCTCTAAAAAAATGCACTTTGAATTTTGAGAATACATCAATTATTGCCCAAAATATGACGTTTTTTCTTTCCTTCAAATGTCAACTTTGTCTCGAACGCTGTATTCAGCCAAAGCGTTAGTTCGTCGTCGGAAATCAAATTCAAATTTATTCGGCATGACATCAGCGTGCGATATCATATTTTCATTATTATGGCGTGGAAATATTCTTAAATATGTGATTTGTTTTTCCATCAAAATTATTAATAATATTTTTGTTTCAAATGTAAAATATTACGTATGAAAATGTATATTGATTTGTATAAAAAATTATGACACTTTAGAATAAACATTTAATGAATAAAAACATTTATTTTGTTTATTTTTTATATAACTAATTTATTAATTTTTTAATTATTCATTTATTTTGTTTAATCATGACTTAAATAGCAAAGCAAACAATATATACACTCACATCTGATTACAAATTTCGTTTTTGAAGTTTATAATTTCATATTCTTTACTATAAGCAGTATTTACAGTTTCTAATTTTTATATAACAAGTAACTGTTATGTTTTTTTCAATCTCCCAATTAATATTAGCATTTATGTTTTTATTTTTTTCCAATATATATGTGTGATAATATGAACTGCCCCGCCCACCTCCACAACCGGGACCTCCGGAAAATGTTAGTTAGGAAATAGTTCACGATACGAAAATGATGAGGAAGTAGATGGACGAACGATAATGAAGAGACTGACCATTCATTGAACTCTCCAGACAGAATGACGCCATGAGAATTAGGTGTTGGGTGGCCGGTTGGCAGTGGAGAGAATGAGCTGAGAAAAAAGCGGATATGGCTAGTTCCGGTGATGGACTGAGAGAAAACCCTGATATTTAGCACTTCCGGTCGGGGGGTTATATATTTAAGAGACGGAGCAGACGAGGGGTGTTAGAGTTGTTCGAGGAGACGAAGAAGATTGGTTTGAGCAGGGCGAGTAGATGACTTCGAGCGGACAATGACTAGTCTCGACAGGCAAATGATATCAGTTAGGTCTTAGCTGATATGCTAGACTTGGGTGATGGGATGTCTAACTAAGAAGAGTGGATGCCAATGACGGGGCCCCAACAACACACACAAACACACATACACACACCTGTGTTCAACAAGTTTCCACATTATCTGTGTCTGCGTTGTTACTTGTTTTGAATACAAATTATTAACCAGTGCTTGCGCCCTCGGCGATCGTCCGTACTAGAGTCGACACGGCCAGACTAAGAAGAAGCTCACAGCACATGCGTTTTAGGGGTTGACGGTAACTGAGGAGCGGCATCGGTCTATATATATATATATATATATATATATATATATATATATATATATATATATATATATAATTTAGTACTAATTTTATATTTTCAAATGTTATAATATGAATAAATAGATTTTGCTGTAGCTTCGATAATACATTGCTCATTATTAATATTGTTATAAACCGTTGCTTTATTTGTTACAGCATCTGTTAAACATTTATTACTTAATGTGCAATTGTTTTTTTAATTCTACAATTACATAAATTAGCATTATCACTCTTATTACTATTACTACTGTGATGATTACTTTTATTAATACTATTATCATTATTATTCATAATTGTTTTTATTGTGTTTGTTTATTATTTATATGAAACAGTTTTAACTCGTATTAAAATATATACATACGTATGGGATAAGAATACGCTTCTGACGATTGGGTCTACGGTGAAACTGCAGTAAAGTGCTAAGATAAGCCTCTTTAATTATTGATTATTTCTATTCATACAAAGTCATCATTTAGTAAATATTCCCGAAATTTCAGTATTTAAAAGGCTTTCAGAGGCCATTATATGGATACAACCTCAAATTTATAAATTCAAATATTTCAGATTTGCATTCAATTTGATTCATAGTAATTAAGCATCAATTAATGAAAGATTCGCTGGATTTCAATTTATTCTTAAAACCCCTTAAGCTTAATCCTTATATTTTAAACATTTTCTAGAATGTAATGTTGTAATGTTTTTTTTATCAAAATTGAATAAGGATTCTAGACCTAAGGTTTAGTATCATTATATCTTGATTTCAATCTTTGTAAGGGGACATAAAAGCGGTGCAAAACTGTTCTGTTTGAGTGATCAATTTTACCTGTCCTGGGACGGGTATTCTTCTAGTTTGTTATAAAAATTAAATCGGCTCAGCTTGTTTAGCGGACACTTCTAGTTGTTATATATATATATATATATATATATATATATATATATATATATATATATATATATTTTGGTACAAATTAGTACGACATTTATATCGTCTGTTCAAGCACAGAAGGACTTAGCGATCCGGCTCTCCCCAGCCTCTGTTATCATCTGTTTCGAAAATGTGAAGTCACGTGTCACTATATTTTATACATACATAAAAGTACGTATAAAATAAACAAAAATATATAGAGATTAACAAAAAATACAGGGCTACTAAGGGCTACTAATAATGCAATTGCCTGCATCTTAATCACTTAGGAAGTGAGACAATCGAAGTGGTAGTAGTGAAAAAAACAAACAACGAACACTGCAATCACCAATAAAAATAATTACATAAAAATACATTATATATATATATATATATATATATATATATATATATATATATATATATATATATATATATATGTGTGTGTGTGTGTGTGTGTGTTTGTGTGCGTGTGTTTATATAAAAGAGAAAAAACTGTTTTCCTACGTAAACTGTGACACCTATCATATAAGTCTTTTTTTCTGGCATTTTTGTTCTTCTCTTAGCAACTGTATATGTCGGTAGTTCGATATCCGGAAAACAGTCCGAATGGTACATTTGTCGTCCATTTTCTTTCCTGCTGTCAACTTAATGTGTTTCATATAAAATAAGAAGAAAAAGTAGAAGCCATAAAAATACAAAAATAAAAATGACACAGATAAGGCGAAAAAAAAAAGCGAAAACGGTTATTAAACATTCATAACTTTGGTGTCGGGCAGAATCAGTAGAAAAACGTCTTCACTAAATTGAGTCAAACAAGATGATTTCCCTCTTGAACAACGGAAAAGCGAAAAGGTCTCTTCCTCAATATTTCACATCGAATAGACTAAATTGTCGGAATTGAGAACTTTCAACGTTTTTCATCCTGACTCAATCTCGCCCCCATCCAACCTCATCTGCGAGAGTAATCGGAGACTGTCCACATCATTTATGTCATGTTGGTGAACTTAAAATTGTTCAAGATATTGAGGTTATAACTACAAACGTTATGGAATTACCCGTAGGAAAGAAAGTGACCAACAGGCATCACTCAGTTCTAATGGGTGCTTAATGTAATAAAATTAACACTTCGATCATGCCAGTTGTATTTTCACACAGTTTTTTATCAGAGCAGTTTCACCATTTGATTCCTTTAAAATATGTGAGTACCCAGCATTATTTTAAAAGAGGGCCCCTGATAAAGCGGGAATCACTCTTCAGCTGATAATGATTAATCTTCAATTTTAATGAGCTAATTTTGTTTTTGGCTTAGAATATTCAGCATTTATCTCTCCTAGACCAGATCCAAATTATCTTCCCTGATCATTACTTGCCAACAAGAAACACGATTAGATTCCACCCTACGTGGGGGATTTAGAAACTCGACTCCCCCTCTTTCTCCATTGGGCTTGGAGCTAGTTTGGCGTGTCCGGACTAGCTTTACATTTTAACATGATTTCATACCACTGACCATGGGTCGTCAGACCTCGCTTCTGGTGGCAGTTTAAACGGGATTATACAGACAACTAGCCATCTCAGCATAACACTTTTATACAGGTCGTAGCGTTCTTGTGCAGAATACTTCCTAGACATGAAAAAAGTAAGTTGTATTTACATACATGTATTCCGTTTGGGTTCAAGACATGTACGTAGAATCACCTTTTGTTTTCACTTCCGTTTTTTAAAAATAGAAGGTGCAAACAACATGTTTTATCATGTCCCTTTTACGTTTGTCCTTGACAAACTTTATCCGTAAGAAATAATGTATCAAGAAGAAGAATAGAGAGACGGTGGAATTTTGCATGCGTGTATATGCATGCAAATTAAACCATCTATTTATTATTACAGTTTCTAATGCATGCAGATTAAACCGTCTATTGATTATTACTGTTTTTCATCATTATTACTTTCCCGTTATATTCTAATCCTTGTGTGTTCTCAAGAAAAGACATATTAAAGATGGCAACCGCCTGCTAGAGAGAAGATACTCCAACACGTGGTCGCTACACAAACGTAAAATTAGAATATAAAATATTCCTATTTTACATTGGTAAAATACATACAATTATGCTGATTCTCAAAATTTGTGTAAATTTCGATCATTAAAAAAAGCAATATGGACGTAACTTAAAAAATGAAACTTTTTCGCTGTGAAGTAATTCTGGCCAAAGCGATGAAATTTTTGCTTGCCGAAGTTGGTAAAATGTTGAAATAAAGCATAGAGAAGTTTGTAAGATGTTGAAATAAAGCATACAGACGTTGGTTAGATATTGTAATAAAGAACAGAAGTTGCTTAGATGTTGAAATAAAGCAAAGAGTAGTCAATAAGATGTTGAAATAAATGGAACAGATCTTGGTAAGATGTTAAAATAAAGCATACAGAAATTGGTAAGATGTTGAAATAAAGCATACAGAAGTTGGTAAGATGTTGAAATAAAGCATACAGAAGTTGGTAAGATGTTGAAATAAAGCATACAAAAGTTGGTAAGCTGTTGAAATAAAGCATACAGAAGTTGGTAAGATATTGAAATAAAGCATAGAGAAGTTGGTAAGATGTTGAAATTAAGCATACAGAAGTGAGTAAGATGTTGAAATTTAGAATACAAAAGTTAGAAAGATGTTTAAACAAAGCATAGAAAAGTTGGTAGGATGTTAAAATAAAGCATACAGAAGTTGGTAAGATGTTTAAATACATCATGGAGAAGTTTGTAAGATGTTGAAATAAAGACTACAGAAGTTGGTAAGATTTTGAAATAAAGCATACAGAAGTTGGTAAGATGTTGAAATACAGCATACAGAATTTGGTTAGATGTTGCAATCAAGCATAGAGAAGTTCGTAAGATGTTGAAACAAAGTATACAGAAGTTGGTAAGATGTTGAAATACAGAATAAAAAAGCTGGTAAAATGTTGAAATAAAGACTACAGAAGTTGGTAAGATGTTGAAATAAAGCATACAGAAGTTGGTAAGATGTTTAAATACAACATACAGAAGTTACTATAATATTGAAATAAAGCATACAGAAGTTGGTAAGATGTTTAAATACAGCATACAGAAGTTAGTAAGATATTTAAATAAAGCATACAGAAGTTGGTAAGATGTATAAATAAAGCATACAGAAGTTGGTAAGATGTTTAAACACAGCATACAGAAGTTTGTAAGATATTGAAATAAAGCATACAGTAGTTAGTAAGATATTGAAATAAAGCATACAGAAGTTGGTAATATGTTGACAAAAATATAGAGCAGTTGGTAAGATGTTGAAATAAAGCATACAGAAGTTGGTAATATGTTTAAATAAAGCATACAGAAGTTGGTAATATGTTTAAATAAAGCATACAGAAGTTGGTAATATGTTGAAATAAAGCATACGGAAGTTGGTAAGATGTTTAAATAAAGCATACAGAAGTTGGTAATATGTTGATATAAAGAAAACTGAAGTTGGTAAGACGTTTAAATAAAGCAGAGAGAAGTTGGTAAGATGTTTAAATAAAGCATGGATAAGTGAGTAAGATGTTGAAATAAAGCATACATAAGTTAGTAAGATGTTGAAATTAAGCATGGATAAGTGAGTAAGATGTTGAAATAAAGCATACAGAAGTTGGCAGAATGTTGAAATAAAGCATAGAGAAGTTGGAAGATATTGAAATAAAGAATACAGAAGTTGGTAAGATGTTGAAATGCAGCATACAGAAGTTGGTAAAATGTTGAAATTAAGAATACAACGGTTGGTAAGATGTTGAAATAAAGCATACAGAAGTTGGTAAGATGTTGAAATAAAGCATACAGAAGTTGGTAAGATGTTGAAATAAAGCATAAAGAAGTGGGTAAGATGTTGAAATAAAGCAGAGCGAAGTTGGTAAGATGTTGAAATAAAGCATACAGAAGTTGGTAAAATGTTGATATTTAGCATAGAAAAGTGGGTAAGATGTTTAAATAAAGCATAGAGAAGTTGGGAAGATATTGAAATAAAGAATACAGAAGTTGGTAAGATGTTGAAGGAAAGCATACAGAAGTTGGTAAGATGTTGATATATTAGGCATATAGAAGTGGGTAAGATGTTGAAGTAAAGCATAGAGAAGTTGGCAAGATGTTAAAATAAAGCATAGAGAAGTTGTTCAGATATTGAAATAAAGAATACAGAAGTTCGTAAAATGTTGAAATAAAGCATACAGAAGTTGGTAAGGTGTTGAAATAAAGAATACAGAAGTTAGTAAGATATTGAAATAAAGCACAGAGAAGTTAGTAAGATATTGACTAAAAACATAGAGCAGTTGGTAAGATGTGGAATAAAGCATAAGAAGTTGGTAAGATGTTGAAATTAAGCATAGAGAAGTGAGTAAGATGTTAAAATAAAGCATAGGGAAGTTCGTAAGATGTTGAGATAAAGCAGAGAGAAGTTTGTAAGATTTTGAAATAAAGCATACAGAAGTTGGTAAGATGTTGAAATAAAGCATACAGAAGTTGGTAAGATGTTGAAATAAAGCATACAGAAGTTGGTAAGATTTTGAAATAAAGCATACAGAAGTTGGTAAGATGTTGAAATATAGAATACAGAAGTTGGTATAAAGTTTAAATAAAGCCTAGAGTACTTTGTAAAGTGTTGAAATAAAGCATACAGAAGTTGCTAAGATGTTGAAACCAAACATGGCGAAGTTGCTAAGATGTTGAAATAGAGAATACAGAAGTTGGTAAGATGTTGAAATAAAGCATACAGAAGTTGGTAAGATTTTTAAATAAAGCATACAGAAGTTTGTAAGAAGTATAAATAAAGCATACAGAAGTCAGTAAGATGTTTAAATAAAGCATACAGCAGTTAGTAAGATGTTGAAATAAAGCATAGAGAAGTTGGGAAGATGTTTAAATAAAGCATACAGAAGTTGCTAAGATGTTTTTATAAAACATACAGAAGTTGGTAAGATGTTTAAATAAAGCATATAGAAGTTGGTAAGATGTTGAAAAAAGCATGGATACTTTGGTAAGATGTTGAAATATAAAATACAGAAGTTTGTAAGATGTTGAAATAAAGCATAGAGAAGTTGGTAAGATGTGGAAATAACGCATAGAGCAGTTAATAGGATGTTGAAATAAAGCATAGAGAAGATGTAAGATGTTTAAATAAGGAATACAGAAGTTAGGTAGGATGTTTAAATCCAGGATACAGAAGTTTATAAGATGTTGTAATAAAGCATAGAGAAGTTGGTAAAATGTTGAAATTAAGCATAGAGAAGTTGGTAATATGTTTGAATAAAGCATACAGAAGTAGGTAAGATATTTTAATTAAGCATACAGAAGTTGGTAAGATGTTGAAATAAAGCATACAAAAGTTGGTAAAAAGTTGAAATCAAGCATACTGAAGTTGGTAAGATGTTGAAATAAAGCATTCAGAAGTTGGTAAGATGTTGAAATAAAGCATACAGAAGTTTGTAAGATGTTGAGATAAAGCATACAGATGTTTGTAAGATGTCGAAACAAAGAATACAGAAGTTGGTAAGATGTTGAAATATAGAATACAGAAGTTGGTAAGATGTTTAAATAAAGCATAGAGTACTTTGTAAGATGTTGAAATAAAGCATACAGAAGTTGATAAGATGTTGAAATAAAGCATATAGAAGTTGGTAAGATGTTTAAATAAGGAATACAGTAGTTGGTTAGATGTTTAAATAAAGCATACAGAAGTGAGTAATTTTTGGAAATAAAGCATACAGAAGTTGGTAAGATGTTTACTTAAGGCTTAGAAAAGTTAGTAAGATATTAAAATAAAGAATTGAGAAAATGTAAGATGTTGAAATAAAGCATACAGGAGTTGGTTAGATGTTGAAATAAAACACACAGAAGTTTGTAAGATTTTGAAATAAAGTATACAGAAGTTAGTAAGATTTTTAAATAAAGCATACAGAAGTTCGTAAGATGTAGAAATAAAGCATTAAAAAAGTTTGTAAGATGTTGAAACAAAGCATAGAGTAGTTGGTAAAATGTGGAAATAAAGCATACAGATGTTGCTAAGATGTTTAAATGAAGCAGACAGAAGTTGGTAAGCTGTTTATATAAAACAAAGAGAAGTTAGTAATATGTTGAAATAAAGCATACAGAAGTTGGTAAGATGTTTACATAAAGCACACAGAAGTCTGCAAGATGTTTTAATAAAGCGTACAGAAGTTTGTAAGATGTTGAAATATAGAATACAGAAGTTGGTAAGATGTTAAAGCAAAGCATTCAGAAGTTGGTCAGATGTTTAAATAAAGCATAGACAAGTTTGTAAAATGTTGAAATAAAGCATAGAACAGTGGGAAAGATGTTGAAATAAAGCATACAGAAGTTGGTAAGATGTTGAAATAAAGCCTGGCGAAGTTGGTAAGATGTTGAAATATAGAATACAGAAGTTGGTAAGATGTTGAAATAAAGCATAGAGTACTTTGAATGATGGTCAAAACAGCACACAGAAGTTGGTAAGATGTTAAAATAAAGCCTACAGAAGTTGGTAAGATGTTTAAATAAAGCATACAGAAGTTTGTAAGATGTTGATATAAAGCATACAGAAGTAAGTAAGATGTAGAAATAAAGCATACAGAAGTTGGTAAGATGTTGAAATAAAGAATACAAAAGTTGGTAAGATGTTGAAATAAAGCATACAGAAGTTGGTAGAAGTTGAAATAAAGCATACAGAAGTTAGTAAGATTTTTAAATAAAGCATACAGAAGTTTGTAAGAAGTGGAAATAAAGAATACAGAAGTTAGCAAGATGTTGAAATCAAGAATACAGAAGTTGGTAAGATGTTATAATAAAGCATACAGAAGTTGGTAAGATGTTTAAATAAAGCATACAGAAGTTGGTAAGATGTTGATATAAAGAAAACTGAAGTTGGTAAGACGTTTAAATAAAGCAGAGAGAAGTTGGTAAGATGTTTAAATAAAGCATACAGAAGTTAGTAAGATGTTGAAATGAAGCATGGATAAGTGAGTAAGATGTTGAAATAAAACATAGAGAAGTTGGCAGAATGTTGAAATAAAGCATAGAGAAGTTGGAAGATATTGAAATAAAGAATACAGAAGGTTGTAAGATGTTGAAATGCAGCATACAGAAGTTGGTAAGATGTTGACTAAAAACATAGAGCAGTTGGTAAGATGTTGAAATAAAGCATACAGAAGTTGGTAAAATGTTGAAATTAAGAATACAACAGTTGGTAAGATGTTGAAATAAAGCATACAGAAGTTGGTAAACTGTTGAAATAAAGCATACAGAAGTTGGTAAGATGTTGAAATAAAGCATAAATAAGTGGGTAAGATGTTGAAATAAAGCAGAGCGAAGTTGGTAAGATGTTGAAATAAAGAATACAGAAGTCTGTAAGATGTTGAAATAAAGCATACAGAAGTTGCTAAGATGTTTAAACCAAGCATACAGAAGTTGGTAAGATGTTGAGATAAAGCATACAGAAGTCAGTAAGATGTCGAAACAAAGAATACAGAAGTTGGAACGATGTTGAAATATAGAATACAGTAGTTGGTAAGATGTTTAAATCAAGCATAGAGTACTTTGTAAGATGTTGAAATAAAGCATACAGAAGTTTGTAAGATTTTGAAATAAAGTATACAGAAGTTGGTAAGAATTTTAAATAAAGCATACAGAAGTTCGTAAGATGTTGAAATAAAGCATGAAAAAGTTGGTTAGATGTTGTAATAAAGCATACAGAATTTAGTAAGGTGTTGAATGAAAGCATACAGAAGTTGGTAAGATTTTTAAATAAAGCATGCAGAAGTTAATAATATGTTGAAAAATAGCATAAAAAAAGCATAAGAGTAGTTGGTAAGATGTAGAAATAAAGCATACAGATGTTGCTAAGATGTTTTAATGAAGCAGACAGAAGTTGGTAAGCTGTTTATATAAAACAAATGGAAGTTAGTAATATGTTGAAATAAAGCATACATAAGTTGGTAAGATGTTTAAATAAAGCACACAGAAGTGTGCAAGATGTTTTAATAAAGCGTACAGAAGTTTGTAAGATGTAGAAATAAAGCATAGAGTAATAGGTACAATGTTGAAATAAAGCATACAGAAGTAGGTAAGATGTTTAAATAAAGCATACAGAAGTTGGTAAGATGTTTAAATAAAGCATAGACAAGTTTGTAAAATGTTGAAATAAAGCATAGAACAGTGGGAAAGATGTTGAAATAAAGCATACAGAAGTTGGTAAGATGTTGGAATAAAGCATGGCGAAGTTGGTAAGATGTTGAAATATAGAATACAGAAGTTGGTAAGATGTTTAAATAAAGCATACAGAAGTTGGTAAGATGTTGATATAAAGCATACAGAAGTTGGTAAGATGTTGAAATAAAGCATACAGAAGTTGCTAAGATGTTTAAACCAAGCATACAGAAGTTGGTAAGATGTTGAGATAAAGCATACAGAAGTCAGTAAGATGTCGAAACAAAGAATACAGAAGTTGGAACGATGTTGAAATATAGAATACAGTAGTTGGTAAGATGTTTAAATCAAGCATAGAGTACTTTGTAAGATGTTGAAATAAAGCATACAGAAGTTTGTAAGATTTTGAAATAAAGTATACAGAAGTTGGTAAGAATTTTAAATAAAGCATACAGAAGTTCGTAAGATGTTGAAATAAAGCATGAAAAAGTTGGTTAGATGTTGTAATAAAGCATACAGAATTTAGTAAGGTGTTGAATGAAAGCATACAGAAGTTGGTAAGATTTTTAAATAAAGCATGCAGAAGTTAATAATATGTTGAAAAATAGCATAAAAAAAGCATAAGAGTAGTTGGTAAGATGTAGAAATAAAGCATACAGATGTTGCTAAGATGTTTTAATGAAGCAGACAGAAGTTGGTAAGCTGTTTATATAAAACAAATGGAAGTTAGTAATATGTTGAAATAAAGCATACATAAGTTGGTAAGATGTTTAAATAAAGCACACAGAAGTGTGCAAGATGTTTTAATAAAGCGTACAGAAGTTTGTAAGATGTAGAAATAAAGCATAGAGTAATAGGTACAATGTTGAAATAAAGCATACAGAAGTAGGTAAGATGTTTAAATAAAGCATACAGAAGTTGGTAAGATGTTGAAATAAAGCATAGACAAGTTTGTAAAATGTTGAAATAAAGCATAGAACAGTGGGAAAGATGTTGAAATAAAGCATACAGAAGTTGGTAAGATGTTGAAATAAAGCATGGCGAAGTTGGTAAGATGTTGAAATATAGAATACAGAAGTTGGTAAGATGTTTAAAAAAAGCATACAGAAGTTGGTAAGATGTTGATATAAAGCATACAGAAGTTGGTAAGATGTTGAAATAAAGAATACAGAAGTTGGTAAGATGTTGAAATAAAGAATACAAAAGTTGGTAAGATGTTGAAATAAAGCATACAGAAGTTGGTCAGATGTTGAAATAAAGCCTACAGAAGTTGGTAATATTTTTAAATAAAGCATACAGAAGTTGGTAGAAGTTGAAATAAAGCATACAGAAGTTAGTAAGATTTTTAAATAAAGCATACAGAAGTTAATAAGAAGTGGAAATAAAGCATTCAGAAGTTAGTAAGATGTTTCAATAAAGCATTCAGAAGTTGGTAAGATGTTGAAATAAAATATACAGAAGTTGGTAAGATGTTGAAATACAGCATAGAGAAGTTTGTAAGATGCTGAAATAAAGCATACAGAAGTTAGGAAGATGTTGAAATAAAACATACGGAAGTAGGTTAGTTGTTGAAATAAAGCATAGAGAAGTTGGAAATATGTTGAAATATAAAATACAGAAGTTCGTAAAATGTTTAAATAAAGCATAGAGAAGTTGGTGATATGTGTAAATATAAAATACAGAAGTTTGTAAAATCTTGAAATAAAGCATACAGAAGATATAAGATGTTTAAATAAAGCATACACAAAAGAAGTTGTGTTGAAATAAAGTCTACAGAAGTTGTCAAGATGTTTAAATAAAGCATAGAGAAGTTCGTAAGATGTTGAAATAAAGCATGGATACGTTGGTAAGATGTTGAAATAAAAAACAGAAGTTGGTAAGATGTTGAAATAAAGCATACAGAAGTTTGTAAGATGCGTAAATAAGACTAAAGACGTTGGTAAGATGTTCAGATAAAGCATACAGAAGTTGTTAAGATGTTTAAATAAAGCATAGAGAGGTCTGTTAGATGTTTAAATAAAGCATAGAAAAGTTGGTAAGATGTTGAAATAAAGCATACAGAAGTTGGTAAGATGTTAAAATAAAGCATAGAGAAGTAGGTAAGATTTTGAAATAAAGCATACAGAAGTTGGTAAGATGTGAAAATAAAGCACACAGAAGTTGGTAAGATGTGTAAATAAAGAATATAGAAGTTAGTACGATGTTGAAATAAAGAAGACAGAAGTTGGTAAGATGTTGAAATAAAGCATACAGAAGTTGGTAAGAAGTTGAAATAAAGCATACAGAAGTTAGTAAGATGTTCAAATAAAGCGCACAGAAGTTGGTAAGATGTAAAAAGAAGTATGTAAGATTTTGAAATAAAGCATGGATACGTTGGTAAGATGTTGAAATAAAAAACAGAAGTTGGTAAGATGTTGAAATAAAGCATACAGAAGTTAATAAGATGCGTAAATAAAGCATACAGAAGTTGGTAAGATGTTGAAATAAAGCAGAGAGAAGTTTTTAAGATGTTGAAATAAAGCATACAAAAGTTGGCAAGATGTTGAAATAAAGCATAAAGAAGTTGGTAAGATGTTGAAATAAAACATACAGACGTTGGTAAGATGTTGAAATAAAGCGCACAGAAGTTGGTAAGATGTAAAAATAAAGCATACATAAGTTGGTAAGATGTTGAAATAAAGCATACAGAAGTTGGTAAGATGTTGAAATAAAGCATAGAGAAGTAGGTAAGATTTTGAAATAAAGCACACAGAAGTTGGTAAAATGTGTAAATAAAGCATATAGAAGTTAGTAAGATGTTGAAATAAAGCAGACAGAAGTTGGTAAGATGTTTAAATAAAGCACACAAAAGTGTGCAAGATGTTGGAATAAAGCATACAGAAGTGACTAAGATGTTTAAATTTGGAATAAAGAAGTTGGTAAGATGTTTAAATAAAGCATAGAGTAGTTGGTAAGATGTAAAAATAAAGCATAGAGTACTTGGTAAGATGTTGAAATAAAGAATAGAGTAGTAAGTAAGATGTTTAAATAAAGCATGGCGAAGTTGGTAAAATGTTGAAATAAAGCATGCAGAAGTTAATGATATGTTAAAAAAGCAGGCAGAAGTTGGTAATATGTTGAAATAAAGCATACAAAAGTGGGTAAGATGTGGAAATAAAGCATACCGAAGTTAGTAAGATGTTAAAATAAAGCATACAGAAGTTGGTAAGATGTTGAAATAAATCATACAGAAGTTGGTAAGATGTTGAAATAAAGCATACAGAAGTTAGTAAGAAGTGGAAATAAAGCATATAGAAGTTAGTAAGATCTTGAAATAAAGCATACAGAAGTAGGTAAGATTTTGAAATAAAGCATGGATGCGTTGGTAAGATGTTGAAATAAAAAAACAGAAGTAGGTAAGATGTTGAAATAAAGCATACAGAAGTTTGTAAGATGCGTAAATAAAGCATACAGAAAATGTTGAAATAAAGCATACGGAAGTTGGTTAGATGTTGAAATAAAGCATAGAGAAGTTGGTAATATGTTTAAATATAAAACACACTAGTTTTTAAAATTTTGAAACAAAGCATAGAGAAGTTACTTAGATGGTGAGATTAAAGCATACCGAAGTTTCTTAGATGTTGAAACAAAGCATACAGAAGTTGGTATGATGTTTAAATAAAGCATACACAAGTGGGTAAGTTGTTGAAATAAAGCATAGAGAAGTTTCTAAGATGTTAGATTAACGCATAGAGAAGTAGGTAAGATGTTGAAATAAAGCATAGAAAAGATGTAAGATGTTTAAATAAAGCATACAGAAGTTGGTAAGATGTTGAAATACAGCCTACAGAAGTTTGAAAGATGTTGACAAAAAGCATAGAAAAGTTGTAAGATGTTGAAATAAAGACTACAGACGTTGGTAAGATGTTGAAATAAAGCATACAGAAGTGTGAAAGATGTTGAAATAAAGAATACATAAGTTGGAAAGATGTTCAACTAAAGCATACAGAAGTGTGTAAGATGTTGAAATAAAGTATAAAGAAGTTGGTAAGATGTTGAAATAAAGCATACAGAAGTTGGTAAGATGTTGAAATAAAGCATACAGAAGTTGGTAAGATGTTGAAATAAAGCATACAGAATTTGTCAAGATGTTTAAATAAAGAATACCGAAGTTTCTTAGATGTTGAAATTAAGCATACAGAAGTTGGTAAAATGTTAAAATAAAGCATACAGAAGTTGGTAAGATGCTTAAATAAAACAAGACGAAGTCTGTAAGATGTTTAATAAAGCATAGAGAAGTTGGCACGATGTTGAAATAAAGCATAAAGAAGTTGGTAAGATGTAAAAATAAAGCATACAGAAGTTGGTACGATGTTGAAATAAAGCGTACAGAAGTTGGTAAGATGTTAAAATAAAACATACAGAAGTTGGTAAGATGTGTAAATAAAGCATATAGAAGTTACTAAAATGTTGAAATAAAGCATACATAAGTTAGTAAGATGTTGAAATAAAGCATACAGAAGTTTGTAAGATGTTGAAATAAAGCATACAGATGTTAGCAAGAGGTTGAACTAAAGCATACAGAAGTTGGTAATCGTTTAAAATAAATCATAGAGAAGCTGGTAAGATGTTGAAATGATGCATACATAAGTTGGTAAGATGTTGAAATAAAGCATACATAAGTTAGTAAGATGTTTAAATAAAGCATAGAGAAGTTCGTAAGATGTTGAAATAAGGCAGAGAGAAGTTTGTAAGATGTTTAAATAAAGCATAGAGAAGTTCGTAAGATGTTGAGATAAAGCATAGAGAAGTTCGTAAGATGGTGTAAATAAAGCAGAGAGAAGTTGGTAAGATGTTGAAATGAAGCATACAGAAGTTGGTAAGATGTTGAAATAAAGCATACAGAAGTTGGTAAGATGTCGAAATAAAGCATACAGAAGTTTGTAAGATGTTGAAATAAAGCATAGAGAAGTTCGTAAGATGTTGAAATAAAGCAGAGAGAAATTTGTAAGATGTTTAAATAAAGCATAGAGAAGTTCGTAAGATGTTGAAATAAAGAATAGAGAAGTTCGTAAGATGTTGAAATAAAGAATAGAGAAGTTCGTAAGATGTTGAGATAAAGCATAGAGAAGTTCGTAAGATGTTGAAATAAAGCAGAGAGAAGTTTGTAAGATGTTTAAATAAAGCATAGAGAAGTTTGTAAGATGTTGAAATAAAGCAGAGAGAAGTTCGTAAGATGTTTAAATGAAGCATAGAGAAGTTGGTAAGATGTTGAAATAAAGCAGAGAGAAGTTTGTAAGATGTTGGAATAAAGCATACAGAAGTTGGCAAGATGTTGAAAATAAAGCATACAGAAGTTGGTAAGATGTTGAAATAAAGCATACAGAAGTGGGTAAGATTTTGAAATAAAGCGTGCAGAAGTTGGAAAGAGTTTAAAATAAAGCATACAGAAGTTGGTAAGATGTGTAAATAAAGAATATAGATGTAAGTAAGAGGTTGAAATAAAGCATACAGAAGTTGGTAAGATGTTAGAATGATGCATACAGAAGTTGGTAAGATGTTGACATAAAGCATACAGAAGTTGTCAAGATGTTTAAATAAAGCATAGAGAAGTTCGTAAGATGTTTAAATAAAGCATAGAGAAGTTGGTAAGATGTTGAAATAAAGCATAGAGAAGTGGGTAAGATTTTGAAATATATCGTACAGAAGTTGGTAAGAGTTTGAAATGAAGCATACAGAAGTTGGTAAGATGTGTAAATAAAGAATATAGATGTAAGTAAGATGTTGAAATAAAGCATACATAAGTTGGTAAGATGTTTAAATGAAGCATACAGAAGTTGGTAAGATGTCGAAACAAAGCCTACAGAAGTTGGTAAGATGTTGAAATATAGAATACAGAAGTTTGTAAGCTGTTTAATTAAAGCATCGAGTACTTTGTAAAGTGTTGAAATAAAGCATACAGAAGTTGCTTAGATGTTGAAAAAAAGCATGGTAAAGTTGCTAAGATGTTGAAATAAAGAATACAGAAGTTGGTAAGATGTTGAAATAAAGCATACAGAAGTTGGTAAGATGTTGAAATAAAGACTACAGAAGTTGGTAAGATTTTTAAATAAAGCATACAGAAGTTGGAAAGAAGTTGAAATAAAGCATACAGAAGTTTGTAAGATGTTTAAATAAAGCATACAGGAGTTTGTAAGATGTTGAAATAATGCCTACAGAAGTTGGTAAGATGTTTAAATAAAGCATACAGAAGTGGCTAAGATGTTTAAATAAAACATACAGAAGTGCGTAATATGTTTAAATAAAGCATACAGAAGTTAATAAGATGTTGAAATAAAGCATAGAGAATATAGTAAGATGTTTAAATAAAGCATGCAGAAGTTGGTAAGATGTTGAAATAAAGCAGACAGAAGTTTGTAAGATGTTTAAATAAAGCATTGAGAAGTTCGTAAGATGTTGAAATAAAGCATACAGAAGTTTGTAAGATGTTGAAATAAAGCATACATAAGTTAGTAAGATGCTTAAATAAAGCATAGAGAAGTTGGTAAGATGTTTAAATAAAGAATAGAGAAGTTGTCAAGATGTTTAAATAAAGTATATAGAAAGTCGTAAGATGTTGAAATAAAGCATACAGAAGTTGGTAAGAGTTTTAAATAAAGCATACAGAAGTTGGTAAGATGTTTAAATAAAGCATAGAGAAGTTGGTAAGATGTTGAAATAAAGCATATTGAAGTTGGTAAGATGTTGAAATAAAGCATACAGAAGTTGTCAAGAGGTTTAAATAAAGCATAGAGAAGGTCGTAAGATGTTGAAATAAAGCATACAGAAGTTTGTAAGATTTTGAAATAAAGCATACAGAAGTTGGTAAGATGCTTGAATAAAGCATAGAGATGTCTGTAAGATGTTTAAATAAAGCATAGGGAAGTTGGTAAGATGTTTAAATAAAGCAGAGAGAAGTTTGTAAGATGTTGAAATAAAGCATACAGAAGTTGTTAAGATGTTGAAATAAAGCATACAGAAGTTGGTAAGATGTCGAAATAAAGCATACAGAAGTTGGTAAGATGTCGAAACAAAGAATACAGAAGTTGGTAAGATGTTGAAATAAAGCATACAGAAGTTTGTAAGATGTTGAAATAAAGCATATAAAAGTTGGTAAGATGTTGAATTAAAGCATACAGAAGTTGGTAAGATGTTGAAATAAAGCATACAGAAGTTGGTAAGATGTTTAAATTAAGCATACAGAAGTTGGTAAGATGTTTAAATAAAGCATACAGAAGTTGGTAAGATGTTTAAATAAAACATAGAGATGTTCGTAAGATTCATAAATGAAGCATACCGAAGACACACAAAACTTAAATAAAAGGATAACACATGTAATAAATCCATGAAGAAATGTGTTTAAAAACTATTTGTATTTTGAGTATTCATCAAAAAAGCAACTAGGAAGATGTTTAAACAAAGCATAGAGAAGTTCGTAAGATGTTTAAATAAAGCATACAGAAGTTGGTAAGATGTTTAAATAAAACATAGAGATGTTCGTAAGATTCATAAATGAAGCATACCGAAGACACACAAAACTTAAATAAAAGGATAACACATGTAATAAATCCATGCAGGAAATGTGTTTAAAAACTATTTGTATTTTGAGAATTCATCAAAAAAGCAACTAGGAAGATGTTTAAACAAAGCATAGAGAAGTTCGTAAGATGTTTAAATAAAGCATAGAGAAGTTGGTAAGATGTTGAAATAAAGCATAGAGAAGTGGGTAAGATTTTGAAATAAATCGTACAGAAGTTGGTAAGAGTTTAAAATGAAGCATACAGAAGTTGGTAAGATGTGTAAATAAAGAATATAGATGTAAGTAAGATGTTTAAATAAAACATACATAAGTTGGTAAGATGTTTAAATAAAGCATACAGAAGTTGGTAAGATGTCGAAACAAAGCATACAGAAGTTGGTAAGATGTTGAAATATAGAATACAGAAGTTTGTAAGCTGTTTAATTAAAGCATCGAGTACTTTGTAAAGTGTTGAAATAAAGCATACAGAAGTTGCTTAGATGTTGAAAAAAAGCATGGTAAAGTTGCTAAGATGTTGAAATAAAGAATACAGAAGTTTGTAAGATGTTGAAATAAAGCATACAGAAGTTGGTAAGATGTTGAAATAAAGCATACAGAATTTGTCAAGATGTTTAAATAAAGCATACCGAAGTTTTTTTAGATGTTGAAATAAAGCATACAGAAGTTGGTAAAATGTTAAAATAAAGCATACAGAAGTTGGTAAGATGCTTAAATAAAACAAGACGAAGTCTGTAAGATGTTTAATAAAGCATAGAGAAGTTGGTAAGATGTTTAAATAAAGCATACAGAAGTTGGCACGATGTTGAAATAAAGCATAAAGAAGTTGGTAAGATGTAAAAATAAAGCATACAGAAGTTGGTACGATGTTGAAATAAAGCGTACAGAAGTTGGTAAGATGTTAAAATAAAACATACAGAAGTTGGTAAGATGTGTAAATAAAACATATAGAAGTTAGTAAAATGTTGAAATAAAGCATACATAAGTTAGTAAGATGTTGAAATAAAGCATACAGAAGTTGGTAAGATGTTGAAATAAAGCATACAGATGTTAGCAAGAGGTTGAACTAAAGCATACAGAAGTTGGTAATCGTTTAAAATAAATCATAGAGAAGTTGGTAAGATGTTGAAATGATGCATACAGAAGTTGGTAAGATGTTTAAATAAAGCATACATAAGTTAGTAAGATGTTTAAATAAAGCATAGAGAAGTTCGTAAGATGTTGAGATAAAGCATAGAGAAGTTCGTAAGATGTTGAAATAAAGCAGAGAGAAGTTGGTAAGATGTTGAAATAAAGCAGAGAGAAGTTCGTAAGATGTTGAAATAAAGCAGAGAGAAGTTGGTAAGATGTTGAAATAAAGCATACAGAAGTTGGTAAGATGTTGAAATAAAGCATACATAAGTTAGTAAGATGTTGAAATAAAGCATAGAGAAGTTCGTAAGATGTTTAAATGAAGCATAGAGAAGTTGGTAAGATGTTGAAATAAAGCAGAGAGAAGTTTGTAAGATGTTGGAATAAAGCATACAGAAGTTGGCAAGATGTTGAAATAAAGCATACAGAAGTTGGTAAGATGTTGAAATAAAGCATACAGAAGTGGGTAAGATTTTGAAATAAAGCGTGCAGAAGTTGGAAAGAGTTTAAAATAAAGCATACAGAAGTTGGTAAGATGTGTAAATAAAGAATATAGATGTAAGTAAGAGGTTGAAATAAAGCATACAGAAGTTGGTAAGATGTTGAAATGATGCATACAGAAGTTGGTAAGATGTTGACATAAAGCATACAGAAGTTGTCAAGATGTTTAAATAAAGCATAGAGAAGTTGGTAAGATGTTGAAATAAAGCAGAGAGAAGTGGGTAAGATTTTGAGATAAATCGTACAGAAGTTGGTAAGAGTTTGAAATGAAGCATACAGAAGTTGGTAAGATGTGTAAATAAAGAATATAGATGTAAGTAAGATGTTGAAATAAAGCATACATAAGTTGGTAAGATGTTTAAATAAAGCATACAGAAGTTGGTAAGATGTCGAAACAAAGCATACAGAAGTTGGTAAGATGTTGAAATATAGAATACAGAAGTTTATAAGCTGTTTAATTAAAGCATCGAGTACTTTGTAAAGTGTTGAAATAAAGCATACAGAAGTTGCTTAGATGTTGAAAAAAAGCATGGTAAAGTTGCTAAGATGTTGAAATAAAGAATACAGAAGTTGGTAAGATTTTGAAATAAAGCATACAGAAGTTGGTAAGATGTTGAAATAAAGACTACAGAAGTTGGTAAGATTTTTAAATAAAGCATACAGAAGTTGGAAAGAAGTTGAAATAAAGCATACAGAAGTTTGTAAGATGTTTAAATAAAGCATACAGAAGTTTGTAAGATGTTGAAATAATGCCTACAGAAGTTGGTAAGATGTTTAAATAAAGCATACAGAAGTGGCTAAGATGTTTAAATAAAACATACAGAAGTGCGTAATATGTTTAAATAAAGCATACAGAAGTTAATAAGATGTTGAAATAAAGCATAGAGAATATAGTAAGATGTTTAAATAAAGCATGCAGAAGTTGGTAAGATGTTGAAATAAAGAATACAGAAGTTGTCAAGATGTATAAATAAAGCATTGAGAAGTTCGTAAGATGTTGAAATAAAGCATACAGAAGTTTGTAAGATGTTGAAATAAAGCATACATAAGTTAGTAAGATGCTTAAATAAAGCATAGAGAAGTTGGTAAGATGTTTAAATAAAGAATAGAGAAGTTGTCAAGATGTTTAAATAAAGTATATAGAAAGTCGTAAGATGTTGAAATAAAGCATACAGAAGTTGGTAATAGTTTTAAATAAAGCATACAGAAGTTGGTAAGATGTTTAAATAAAGCATAGAGAAGTTGGTAAGATGTTGAAATAAAGCATAGAGTAGTTGGTAAGATGTAAAAATAAAGCATAGAGTAGTTGGTAAGATGTTGAAATAAAGCATACAGAAGTTGTCAAGATGTTTAAATAAAGCATAGAGAAGGTCGTAAGATGTTGAAATAAAGCATACAGAAGTTTGTAAGATTTTGAAATAAAGCATACAGAAGTTGGTAAGATGCTTAAATAAAGCATAGAGATGTCTGTAAGGTGTTTAAATAAAGCATAGAGAAGTTGGTAAGATGTTTAAATAAAGCAGAGAGAAGTTTGTAAGATGTTGAAATAAAGCATACAGAAGTTGTTAAGATGTTGAAATAAAGCATACAGAAGTTGGTAAGATGTCGAAATAAAGCATACAGAAGTTGGTAAGATGTCGAAACAAAGAATACAGAAGTTGGTAAGATGTTGAAATAAAGCATACAGAAGTTTGTAAGATGTTGAAATAAAGCATACAAAAGTTGGTAAGATGTTGAATTAAAGCATACAGAAGTTGGTAAGATGTTGAAATAAAGCATACAGAAGTTGGTAAGATGTTTAAATAAATGAAGCATACCGAAGACACACATAACTTAAATAAAAGGATAACACATGATATAAATCCATGCAGGAAATGTGTTTAAAAACTATTTGTATTTTGAGAATTCATCAAAAAAGCAAGTAGGAAATGTGTATTTAATGTCCGAATAGACGGCTTCCTTGAATGCGCCAGATTAAAAAGGAAGTGAACATTCCTCGGCTATTCACTGGTCGGCTATCATCTTCAATGGGAGGTGACGACGTTTCTCGACGTCTTCTCCCAGAAAATACAGCTTTCCAAAGAGGACAGACAGAGGATTTTTGCATCTAGCCCGCTAAAATGAAGTGTTTATTGATTGATTAAAATTTGACTATTTGGGAATTCTAGTTTGCTCATTCATCGTTTTTAATAAACAAAGGGAGATTATTACTTTAAGAGAACATTGGGTAACCCTTTTTATAGCAGCTCATAACTTCAGTGATGTAAGCTCTATTGCCACACAGTATTCACCGTTTGAGAATGTTTTATTATCGCTTTGACGTATTTCAGTTATGAATGAGCCGACGAGTACTTCACTATTATGAACTCGTCACGAGATGGTTATTACAGCCAGTATATTATATGTTTATCAATTTACTAGATTGAATATATATATTTAAGTATAAGTCCTAATACTGAGAAATATGAGGAAGAGAGATAGTTTGAATATGATTGGATGCCCCCCCCCCACCAACTTGGATTCCTAGGGCAACCGCCCCCTCGTCTTCCTCCGTATATTTCATATGCGGAATATATTAGTTTCGGATCAAAGTGTTTTGGTTGTTATTTGTATCATCCAACGACAAATCAGCGTGTATTTTTTTTTACATAGTTCACCCCAAACAAGGCAGACCGCCACTGTAGACGTAAGGGGCTACTGAGAAAAACGAAATGGGGAGAAGGTTGGGGGGTCAACCTTAATTGGGATCTGCGCAGCGAGATGTCTGTTTACATTAGTTTTAAATTTCTGCATGTCAATACTGCCGGGGAAAAAGGGAGCAGGGAGGCAGTTCCATAGGCCATCAGCACGAGGAAAGAAGCTATTTGAGTAGAAGGCTCTCCGGCATCTGGGGACCTCCACAGTGGATTAATGGGATTTAGCTGCTTGTCGAGTTGGTCTAGTGAATTTACGCCGAGGGGGCACCAGAGTAGCCAATCCATCGAAGCATAATCCATTGAAGTACTTGTAAAACAAGCACAAGGATGTTACATTGCGGCGATGGGACAACGGCTGGAGCTTGGTTGACAGTGAGGACCTATTAGGTTTGCGACTCTTTTTTGGACCTTGTCGAGGAGGGAGAGACTAGTAGATGATGCACAAGCCCAGATGTGGCAACAATACTCCATGCATTGGGCGGATGGTGGCTTTGTAGACATACGAGAATATGAGAGCATACCGAATACCATGTGACCCGTCAGTCGACTCGGGCTCATTTTAAGAGGGCCAACCTGTATAATGATATGTTTGATCCGACTTAGAATGATTGAAAGTGCTGTTAGCATTTAGCAGATACGTTATATTGCCATTCTGTGCGAAGCTTCAGAACACCGAGCGTAGTAAAAGGTTATTTTGTTTTTCTGTCGGACAATGTAAAGGCAGAAGATAGTCCGGTCGACCAAGACACAGAAGTAGTACACCATGTGGTCTTAATCACGAAGGTCGGCCATCATGAATTATCCAAACGAGCAAGCAGTCACCGTACGAAATACTTTGCCGTGCAAACGAGCAGCATAGGGGAGAATATTGGATGGTTTCCACTCAAAGAAAGAAATCCCATGTGTCTATTTAGTTTGGCGACTGTTTAGTTTAGGTGGTCTTTTCGATTGGGTCAAAGCTCAGGAGTTGAACATACTGTCTCGATTCATTTATTTTCCTGGGGAAGGGGAAGCTGGATAATAGTATTTTAGGAAAAGGATTTATGGAAAAAACAGATCGCCCCCCAAAAAATTGGGTGCTTTTGTGACCCTGAGAGAGAGAGAGAGAGAGAGAGAGAGAGAGAGAGAGAGAGAAGAGAGAGAGAGAGAGAGAGAGAACGAGGGAGATAGAAAGAAAGAGAGAGAAAGAGAGAGAATAGAGAGAGAGAGAGGGGGGGGGAGGCAAAGAATTATTATGGTGACATATACCAGAGTAATTTCTTACAGAGCGTTCTGGAATAGTATTTGCTTAAAATTACACTGTCATAACATTTTTACTCTGTTCAGAAAAAAATAAAACAAAACGATACAATAAAAAACAATTCTTTTATAACAAGAGACGGGTCATTCAGTGAAACGGTTCAACTATATATAGACGCATATGTGTGCAAAATGATACATGCACAAACACACACATTATATATATATATATATATATATATATATATATATATATGATTATTTTTATTTACACAGACATGTACAAAATCTGCAACACTGGTTCTTTCCAAATAAGATCTAAGGTTAAGATCGGATTTTAACTCTTCCTGATGAGATTTCAGTATATAACAGCTGTTGATCGATAACATCGACATGCCAGTGTCGCAGATTTTGTACATGTCTCTCTAAATAAAAATAATCATATATAAAAGCTCTATTTGATATTGAGCACTTTTTATAAACCCGATTAAAACTCTTAGGATTACTATTCTGTGGATGTTTAACATGCCCGGATTATTATATATATATATATATATATATATATATATATATATATATATATATATATATATATATATATATATATATATATATATACATACCCGTCCTAGGACGAGTAAAATTCATTCCGCGAACAGAACATTTTTGTACGAATTTTATGTCCCTTTACAAAGATTAAAATAGAGATATACTGATATTACCTTATGTCATGAATCCTTATCGTAATTTTGATCAAAATCCATTATATTATTTTGATTCTAGAAAATATCTAAAAATGTAAGTCTTAATGGGTCTTAAGAAAAATTAATATATATATATATATATATATATATATATATATATATATATATAATAAACAAAAAAACAAATATTTATTATTTGTAGCCCCTAGAAAACCCTCTAGATGGGCACTGCAAGTGTAGTATTAACACAGCATGACGTCACTAGCTATAAATGCATCGTTCCTTCATTAATTTGAACGCTCTTATGACGTAAAGCCGCCGAAATAAGTGTTAACATTATCACTGTTTACTTAGCTATCCAACGGTGGCCGAGTCGTTCTGGATGTCGGTATTTAAGTTGTAAAATACTAGTAGTGAATAGTTATATCTCTATACTGATGAGTCCCGAATAAAAAGGACCGAAACATATACGTACATAGATAATAAACAAAAAACAAATATTATATATATATATATATATATATATATATATATATATATATATATATATTTATATATAAGAAGATTTAATGAATTATAAGATTTCAATTGTTCAAAGAATTAGAACAACAAATGTATTATGGCGTACGGTCGTTTCCAAAACATTCTGGAAATACTTTATTTTGATTTTCAAAAAATCAACAAAAGCTACTCCAAACCGCTTCATCAGCGCCTTTAGCACAACATCTTACAGAAATTCAAGGAAAAAATAACAAGCTCGTCTTAGAGGAACATCTATTGACAGGAGTGCGTACAGAGACCAATATTGGAAAAAGAATAAGTTACAGATATAAAATAAAAATATAAAGATAAACTGATAATAATAATAATAATAAAACTTTATAAACATTATAAAGATTATTAAGATGAAAATAAATGAAAATAAAAATAACAAAAATAAACAATAAAAATAAAAATAAAATTTAGTATAAAAAATAGAATATATAAAGAAAAAATAAAATAAAAGGATAAGAAAAAAAATAAAAAAAATAAAATAAAATAAAAAATATAAAAATATATAAAAATATATAAAAATATAAGAAAATATAAATCAACCACGTTGACCTATTTCTAGTTTTCATTTAATTTTTTCTCTTATGCTTTTGAATTTGTCAATACCGAATGTTATTTAAACCTGGGTACTCTCAATTCTGTGGCAATTATCTTCAAAACATTAATTTAAAGTGAATGAAATCAGTTAAAATGCATAAACTTTCAAATACGAAACTGTTTAGTAGTAGTTACACATATGATTCTAATCTAATCTTTCCTTATTTTATGCTCATACATTGATTCACAAGATGGCGACCCCCTACACACCTATATATATATATATATATATATATATATATATATATATATATATATATATATATATATATATATATATATATACAGGGTGGGCCAAAATAAGGGTCTTATCTTTAAATTTGAATAACTTGAATTTGAATAACTTCCACAAAATAAAAGTTAAACTCACCAAACTTTATGTGTGTGTAGACTGACCCTTCCGAGATTTTTTGAAATAAACAAAACAAATTTTAGCCGAAAAACACTTCTTAAAACTTACAAAAACTAAAGTATTGTTTTTTACACTGTTTTGAGTTTTTTAAGCAAAAATAATGTTTTCTAAATGAGGGTACGTTCCTTAGGGCTAATACGGCTCATGCTTGCTTCGGAAGGGGTCCTTTACTTATTCTAAAAAAAAAAAAAAAAATCAATAAATAAAAAAGTTATGCATTTTTAAAAATAGGACCCTTATTTTTGCCCACCCTGTATATATATATATATATATATATATATATATATATATATATATATATATATATAGTGTGTGTAATTCAGTGTAATAGGAAAAATAACATGAGTATTCAATTAGTTGCGCAAGGGGATATATGTTTTTATTTAATTTATACTATACATTAGTTTGACCATCTATCGGTACCTTCGGTTTCACGGAAACACTGGAAACTAACGTGACCCGTTCATCAGCCGATGTAATCATTACATGATAAACCGGTAACTTTTGGTATGTGTAACCCCGACGGTTGAATTTCCTTTGTTTCCGTGAAACTGAAGCTGCCGATTGATGATCAAAATAATGTATAGTGTCCATTGAATAACAAAAAAAACTTATATGCATAGGTGGATAATCGCAATACCAAAAAAGCAAATCAATGATTGATATTTCGCCTATTTTAATCAAATGACTTTTTCAAAGTGAAGATAAACATTTTGATCATTTAGCGCAAAGATAAACCCTAGTGTGAAGTAAAAGAAGTTAGGATAGAGGGTAGAGTAGGAAGAGTTAAAGAAATAACAAGGGGAAGTGGTAGGGGGGGATAGCAGGATTTATGAATGCTTAGGACTATGTCTGGAAGTGGGCAGAGAGAGGGAAAGTACAAACGCATGAAATGGTAGGTGTCGAAATTGGTGGTAGCGTCCCTGTATCCGAAAGTGTTATTGCTTTGATGTTTACAACAGTCGCACCGAAAGTGGAAACGTGAATCGAAATTAGTAGATTGAATGATAAAACAAAACTAACCAGGTTTAATTCCAAGAAAATTTCTATAAATAAAATGTTATAATATTAAATGTGTTCAGGTGAGACATGAATGTGTGTTGCGGTTTTTAAATTTTATTATTGTGTGATATTGTTTTCTTGTATTATATTTTCCGCTCGACTTGGTATGATGTGAACAAATCCTATTCGTTGTTCATATTGTTTTACTATTGGGAGATAACAGTCGTTTCTGTTAGTCGGTAAAGGTTTTTAATTGTGAGTTTGTTTGATTAAAAAAGCTTCAGGGAATTCACAAACGTGGTCAAAATCTGGCATGTGAGTAAAAAGCGTTTTTATCACCGTGTATCGTATGTGTCTATATATACTTTTGTATAAGTTGCGTTGTTTTTCGTCGATAGTATTTTTGTTGTATATGTTATAGGGAATCGAGTAAATACCATCCAGTGTAATAAGAATGAGGTGGATTCTGTGGCAGGGGTTCGAACCGTGCGACCGGCTGAAATTATCATTCCCTAGACTGATGAGCGAAAGCTTGAAACGCTATCGTATATAGGTAAAAATAATTTAATATTATTTACTTAAAAATGAATATTGTGATAATCCCCTTTAATGAGATTGTTCGGGGAAGTTAAAAATAGACTGACACGTAGCTATAAGGCATATTCCGACAACGTTCGTAGAATCTCTAGTAAGTCTTTCTAGATATGCCGCCCTTCGTATGAATAGAACTTAAATTCCCCTCTTGACGTTGTGATTTCTTGTGACCTGATGGTTATGACATTTGCTTGCGGAGTCTAGGTTGATTCTGTGGCAGGGGTTCGAACTGTGCGATCACCTGAAATTAGCCAATAAAGTTTCATCGGTGCCATAAACATCGGTAAACGCCCATTCTTTCGATACTCCGATCACCAAGCGCTTCGGCTCTTCGCGTTTCTGAAACAGCCGTCTTTTAAGTCTCGCTTGCACTGCGGAACCTTCTCCTTTTTAACAGTTATCAAGTCGCTTTTTTTTTCTTTCTCGACGTCCCACCGACAATGGACTCGTCCACGATTCATTTTTGCCACTCTTCCTTATCTTACACCTGCCACTGTTTCCATTTTCGCAATTTCAATAGAGTACCAAAAATATCGGTACCATATTCCGTCAAAGCAAAACACTAAGTTCCAGAGTTACAAAAAAAGGAGGGATAGAACCATTTTAACGTACACATTTTTCTATTTACTTACGTATACGGCAAGTAAGCACGCGCACACATATACGAGTGCACGCAATTTATCAAACTAGAATCAGTCAATACGCATGAATGTGGGAACTATGTGGATGATGCCACGAAAATACGGGATTTCCCAAGTTGAGTGTGTACATATGTGTCGCGGTGTATACCATACCTACATATATGCACACACTTATCCATGTCGGCGCAAGATTCGTGTGCATGCAGCTCTACATACGCATATGCAAGTACACACGCACACAAACTTACATACTGCCTGTCCGATACACTCACATATACACACCACTCTGTAATCGGGAAAAATACTCGAATTATCCAAAAGGCGAGGCATATACTTTAAATTAAAGATATGCTAAGTTATTAAGGGGTTTGAAATTAATTTTTTTTTAGTGACCATGCTAAAAAGAAACATTTCTATTAATGTGGATGTGCTCTTAAAAGTTCAGATTTTACGTTAGGACATTTGTTTGAGATATTATAGCCTACAGGATTCCGACTTTTCTGTATTACATAAGGCACATTGCCTGGAACCAGAGATGTGTGGATCCGGGAGATCCATTATTCTCCATTCAATTATGTATGCCATATTATGTTTCTTTGAAATGCCATCCACGCCATGCGAGTGCAAGTGTTTGGAGAAGATGCGATGTGTAACACAAATTAAGGAGTTGTTCAACCGATTCAAAAATGGCCGTACATCAGCGGAGAGTGATTAGCGTTCTGGAAGGCCCCTAAACTGATCGGAGGGTAGCTGTTGTTGAGAGGGTGCGAAAAAAAAAAGAGATAATGCGGAACGCGACGGCAGAGATGAACAACATTCCAAAAAAGAAGACTTCCAGAGGTGTTTCCGGTAGCGGATGGATTGGTGGGCTAAGTGTGTGCAAGCACAAGGGACCTACTTTTAAGGGGGTTAGAGTCCCCACCCCGTCACGTGTTTAAAACATTTTTTCTGTCCTAAGGTCGGATACTTTTTAGACGGGTCTCGTACATATTGCTAACAAATTCCAGAAGCCATTTTGTTTCTTTATCCAATATGATTAATTAAAAAACGTAGCTTCTCATTGTCTATCACCTCATTTTACATATATATTCTTCCTCTTCCACCGAATATTTATTCTGTTTTCCTTCCTTTTTCTGTATTTCACTCTTGTTTTTACTTCATTGATATTGTAATGTAATTTCGCAGAGTTAAAAGAACACTTTTTTCTAGGAATTTATATAACGGCAACATATCTGAAGAAGATATATAGTTTACCGAAACGTCGTATGATCTGAAGTCATGTTGTTGTCTTGGAATTTCTTTATTTCTCTCGAGCTGTCCACCAACATTTAGCCATCGCCCGAAGATGGTAAATACGCATTTTAGAAGAAAAAATGTATTTACCTTATATTTATACTTGCAAAAGTTTGTTCGCATTTTCGAAAGAATAATCGATAGATTTAATAGACACAGAATCTCTGTCTTATTCAACAACGAAATATGGCCGCAAGAACAATTCTTACTCTATCTATCTATCTATCTATCTATCTATCTATCTATCTATCTATCATATATATATATATATATATATATATATATATATATATATATATATATATATATATATATATATATATAGTAGAGAATGGTAGTTTGCTTGAAGCATTGCTGGGTATAGTAGTACACTCTTGCTGTTATGTAAGATTTTAGAAAAAAAAGGAAAAATAAATAGTAAGTCATATTTCGTATTCGATTTATTGTTATTGTTTTTGTTCCTTACAACTTGCATCTTACCCGGAACTTGCATTGCCCACAGCCTTTCAAAAACTTACTACTATATATATATATATATATATATATATATATATATATATATATATATATATATATATATAAGGATTAAATGAATTAGAACATTACAATTGTTCCAAGAATTAGAACATCAAGTTTAGTATGGCGTACGGTCGTTTCCAAAACATTCTGGAAATACTTTATTTTATTTTATAAATTAACAAAGCTACTCCAAAACGTCACTTCATCAGTGCCTTTAGCACCACGTCTTACAGAAATTCAAAGAAAAAATAACAAGCTCATCTTAGAGGAACATCTATTGACAGAAAGAGCCACAGAGACAAATATTAGAAATAGAATAAGTTACAAATATAAAATAAAAAAAGAAAGATAATATATATATATATATATATATATATATATATATATATATATATATATATATATATATATATATATTTATTTATTTATTTATATATATATATTTTTTAATTTATTTATTTTTATAATTTTAAATAACTAATATAAGTTAGCAAAACATTTATATGGAACAAAACGTAGATTTAGTATAAGGAACGTTTATGTTTTTGTCTTTTAAGGGAAGTGGGGTTTGATCAACTCTGCTGGGAAGCCATGAAATTAAATACTGTCTTGTTTTTAAATTCCCGAAACAGTTTTTCATGGTAAACAACTGATGATCCCTTAAAATAGTATATAATAGCTAATATAAAAACTAATATAATAACTGTAAAAAATAAATTGACTTACATGAGTGATTTTCCACTGAAAGACTTGGGACTATAAGTTTTTTTTTTAATTTATTAAAACATTTTTTTTTTAAATATAGTTTTAATGGTTGAGAAACTTCCGAGACTATATATATATATAGTCTAAGAAGTTTCTCAACCATTAAAACTATATATAAAAAAAAAACTATATAAAAAAAACAACAAAAAAAACTTATAGTCTCAAGTCTTCCAGTGGAAAATCACTCATGTAAGTCAATTTATTTTTTACAGTTATTATATTAGTTAGTTTCTAACACTATTTTAAGGGATCATCAGTTGTTTACCATGACAAACTGTTTCGGGAATTTAAATATATATATATATATATATATATATATATATATATATATATATGTGTGTGTGTGTGTGTGTGTGTATCGATCTCGTATAAGCTACGCTCGGATACGTTATTTGGTTTGAAGTGTTAAATTAGTATCGTCTAAATTTTGTGTTAGAGAAAGATAATAAAGTTCGAAAAGGGAGACAAGATTAAAAAGTTCAGATTTAAAATTTAAAAATGCTTGTTGCAAATCTCGAGACTATCCATTTTCTCTACCAAGTGACAACAAAGCTGAAGATGGCCGGGAGATGATTTTCTGTACTAAATAATAAATAAATATTACGCTCCTAATTTTGATTTTCTCAATTAATTGAGCACTCTAACCTCCCTTCTTCCCATAATGTCAACCCTATATGAGCACGTACTTGCATGACATTTTTCTTTATATTATCATCCTGATGAAGTCTTATAAATAAAGACGAAACGTTGATGTACACATAAAAAACATCCCTTTTTGGTATTCCTTTTTCATTTTCCCATTACGTCGGATTATTTTCATCCTTCTTTTCCCATATATATATATATATATATATATATATATATATATATATATATATATATATATATATATATATATATATGATTATTTTTATTTACACAGACATGTGAAAAATCTGCGACACTGGCATGTCGATGTTATCGATCAACAGCTATTATAAACTGAGTTCTTTCCAAATATGATCTAAGGTTAAGATCGGATTCTAACTCTGCCTGTTGAGATCTCAGTTTATAACAGCTGTTGATCGATAACATCGACATGCCAATGTCGCAGATTTTGTACATGTCTGTGTAAATAAAAATAATCATATATAAAAGCTCTGTTTGATATTGAGCATTTTTTATAAACCCGGTTGAAATTCTGTGGATGTTTTACCTGGATTATATATATATATATATATATATATATATATATATATATATATACTTATATATATATATACTTTATATATATATATATATATATATATATATATATATATATATATATATATATATATATATACAGTATCGTCCAAAATTAAGGAACAAAAATTAAATCTTCTGAATCTAAACAAAATTATATATTAATTTTTGTGAAAATTTCACTGAATATACACATTATGTAGTTGGAATTTTACCGAGATTTTCAGACGAATTAAAATAATATTTTTAAAGTTATCCACCATTTTACATATTTCAAGTGTACAAAATTAAGGAACAAAATATCATTTTTAATTATATCACATTAAAAAGGCTACAGAAATTTAATGTTTGGTACTTTCACCATTGTTTTCAATAACTGCTGCGCATCTACGACTGCAGGATATCACTAAATTCTGACATTAGGCCACAGTTATCTTGGCCAATTCATCTTTCAGTTTCAGCCACAAGTCTTCGGTGTTTTCCGGATTCTTTGCCATAACATTCTGTCCTAGAGTCTTCTATAAGTTTTCTATAGGGTTCATGTCAGGACTCTAGGCAGACTAGTCCATTACCTCTACTTCTTGATCAGCCAGATAATTCATGACCAGCTTTGCCTTATGGCAGGAAGAATTATCCTGCATAAAATCAGGCTTTTCGATACCAGAATTGTGCAACACTGGCAAAACATACCGTTCTAAAACATTATTGTATACAGTGGCATTTACTCTAGTATTTAAGTGTACAAGTGGTGATGTACCCTGCCATGATATCATGCCGAAAACAATCACGTTACCTCCACCAAATTGAACAGTTTTTTTATGTAGCTAGGATTCAAACTTTCGCCTTTTCTACTTCTTACAAATTGTTTTCCATCACTGTATTTACATTAAATTTTGATTTGTCACTAAAATAAACATTTTTCCAATTTTCTTCTGACCATATAACATGCTTTTTTGAGAACGCCAATCTAGCTGATTTTTTTTCTTTATTTTATTGATTTTTTTTTTTTTTACTTATTAGCGGCTTTTTACGAGGAGATCTTGCAAAAATACCTATTTCGTGCAACCTTCTGGACACAGTTTGTCGTGAAACATTTGTAACACCTATTTTTTTTAGAAATTTTGCCAGCTGTAAGGAAACGATCTTTTAACACTAGGCGTTGTATAACTCTCTCCTATTTTGCCGTTGTCTTTCTTGGTCTAGCAGGTTTCTTTGTGTTTATTAACCTTCCAATTTCTTTATAGAGATTGAGAACTCGGCTTACAACACTTTTTGAACGTTTCACACGTTTTCCGATTTCTACTATTGTCAACTTTTCCTTTCTTAATTTGACGATTTTTGCTTTGTCGCTTAAATCAGTTTTATTTCTTTTTGACATGATTGATATTGCGTGACTTGCAGCAGTGATGATAATTAAAGTTTAGCATATTTATTTACATCCTTTTATAAAAAAATCCCTACTGTTTTAACATTTAAACAATTATTTTTCCTTAATGTTCCTTAATTTTGGACACTTGAAATATGTAAAATGGTAGATAACATTGATAATATTATTTTAATTAATCTGAAAATATCGGTAAAAGTCTAACTACATAATTTATATATGTAGTGAAATTTTCACAAATATTAAAATATAATTTATTTGGGAAGATTTTATTTTTGTTCCTTAATTTTGGACGGTACTGATATATATATATATATATATATATATATATATATATATATATATATATATATATATATATATATATATATTGTTATCAGTATTTGCTTAAATAGAATACATTCGGGCACCTACGTACACATACAGTATATTCATTTATAAAATATATTCTTATATATACTTATATAAAATACATATTTTTTCTTTACAATAATAACTATGGACACCCACATGCTTATACATACATTCATAAACCTATAATTTTATATATGTTTCTAAATAATACATGCGAGCGCATATATATATATATATATATATATATATATATATATATATATATATATATATATATATATATATATATATATATATATATATATGCGCGTGGTTTGTCCATACATTTATACATGTGCGTGATCTCTCGTGTCTATATTTCCTAGACAACTAGAAAAAAAATCGTTGCTTGTAATAATTGAGGCAAAAAGAAAATAACAGAAATGGGAAGAAAACATTTCATAGGAAGAACTGAAATTGAGAAATATAATTTTGTTTGCAAATCTTTACGCCATGAATTTTCAAGTGAGCAGACAAACGGGCAAGATATTCATTTATTTCAACTTATCTCGCAGTGTTGGTGGCGTTTTCCCCACCAGTTCTGGGGGAGATGAATAAACATTTGAAGATTTTAGCGTCACCCAAAAAGCTAGTTATGCCACTTTTAAGAACCAGTCACACCTTTTAAAAATGCCATCTCTTATGCACGAAGGTGGTGGTAGTTTTTTTTTTACCTTGTTACAATGTTTGATGGACTAAGTGGACGAGGTCAAGGATCCCTCTGCATACTTTGCTATTACTTTATTTACGCCCGGAAAGTTACTGCCCATGGGATACGAGAAAGCTTACCATAAAATATGGCGTGTACCGCTACAGTATAATGTTTCACATTAATGTAAAAATAAAAGACACAAAAAGGTGTACATTTGGGAGGATGGTAAAAAATCATTAGATGGATTACATGTTATTTTCCTTTGAAAATTAGTAGTAAAGGCATACGGGGTTTTCTCCATAATTACCGATATGTGGTATTCTTTTTGAACTAACAATATTCTTTATAAAAAATATTTACGTGTTTAAAGATCATGCTATGGCTTCATAAAAATCACTGTTTAGATTAGCAATTGATTCATTGAAAATATCGAAATGTTACCTACTTTGTTCAGATCATAACATCCAGTGTGGTATATTTGTGGTAGTTATTTGGATGAAAAATACTTGTAGGAGTAAATTACCAAAAGTTAAGTCGTAAACAGGATGTACCGTAGACAAAGGTCAACAGTGTTCGGAGAATAAACTAACAGCCGAAAGACTAACACACACACACACACACACACACACACATATATATATATATATATATATATATATTTATATATTTATATATATATATATATTAACTCTATTTTTTATTTTTTTTTGTAAGAACGTGTGGGTTAATTAATAATTTGACATAACTAATGTTTTGTGGCTGAAACGACTTCTGATTGCAGATGGTGAATTATTTTCGGTCTGGGAGGACACGGCAACGAAACATGTGGACACTGAGACGCCGACCGTAGGAGTTAGGTATCTCTTTTGAAGAAGAAATCAACTGAATTATGAGAGGCTGGAGAGACCCTTGGCTACATGATTATATGACACCAATGCCACACCATTTTCATAGAGAACCGGATAGATTGCCTAACAGCAGCGTTTACTGAACTTGCAGACAATAATGTAAGTATGTCTACAAAGCGTGAACTATAGAAATACTGCGAGACTCACGTATCATCGAAATGAAAGACGATTAAAATATATTCAAGTCGGCTAGTTCCGACTAAGAAGATACATGGTAAAAAAGGATTGACAAAGAAAACTGTCCCAAAGAACACAATTACGAAGGAGATGACGTAGAGTATGTATTTGTGTATCGCAATTCAGAAAATTGCCTGTTCACTATCATTGAAAAAAATTCAACAACAAAGAATATCTCAACTGCATATAAAATGCCTGTAGAACAGCGAATAGAGCCTTGCAAAAATACTGTTGTTTAACATCGCCACAAGACTGGGATGTGACGGTGGTTAAAATGGATAACGACACGGACTGAAGACCTGGGTGTTCCCAATTGGGCTTCTTGGCCTTTTGGCTAAGATCAAAGTGTGGTATCTGTTCCGATGGATACTGCACGCCTGTCCTGTGCAGTTCTAGGAGGTCCACCCTCCCAGGCTTTGCCTCCCCTCTTTAGGGAGGAGTAAGTTTATTGCTTACTGTCTGAGGCGCCCTTACCGGGGAATGCCGACGGGGCTGCCCAGGCAATTTTTAAATGGCCAGAGTGCTCACCTCTCGAGCGCTGGCTTTTCAAACCCCACTTTCTCGACCCGATCTTGCGTCACATCTTACTTGTGGGAGTAAGATAAAACTGGCCTTGTGCCTAACTCCTGGGTAAATAAAACCTGGGTGTTCCCAGTTTGAATCTAGTCGGTTCCAGGTTTTTCACCTAGGGATGTTGGCAACCTTCTCGTGGTCCTTCCCGTAAGTACCCGATGTCTTTCTAGAAAGATTTCTAACTAGAAAAAACATCGGGGAAACTAATGCCAACACCAGAATCATCTGATTCACACGAAAGAAGAATAAGAAGCCACAAGACTATTATACAGAAATCCATGAATAAACGTTGGAAAGCTTCTAAGAGATTACATGAAAGAAGTAAAAAAAATTCTTACTGAAAACAGGAAAGACTTAACTGAGCTAGAACAGAAACAGAACAGTTCAGTGATGGTAGCAAAGATGGAGGAAAATATAGCAAGGGAGGTAATTGGTACTGATTTAATTTCTTTTACGTCTTGTTGTTTCATTAAAAACGTCTAAATTGTTTCCTTAAAAACTATAATGAGGTGAATAAATTTCATTTATACTTTGATGTTTTAAATTATTTTCAAATCATGGAATGTTTCTAGTCCAAAAATGGCAATTCGAATCATCGATAAATACCTAAACAATAGACCAACATTTTTAACAAAGTGTTACGATGTCTATGTACGTGCGTGCGTGATGTGTTTACGTTAGACGGTGTATCTGTTGCATTACCCGTTCTTTCGGGGTACCCGGTAAGATCCAACAAGAATGGCAAAGAACATAACGTATATGGAAAAACTTTGGTTTTCTTTATTTTCCAACACCGGATGGTTTACGCCGGCTACGCACACATATTAAACAATCTTTTGGCATACTTTTTTTTTACTTACACCAAACGATAATTATGAATACAAGACTTTTTCCAAGAACATAACGTATATGGAAAAACTTTGGTTTTCTTTATTTCCCAACACCGGATGGTTTACGCCGGCTACGCACACATATTAAACAATCTTTTGACATACTTTTTTTTTACTTACACCAAACGATAATTATGAATACAAGACTTTTTCCATGAAAAATACATTTTGAACAAAATTTGAAGAAAATCTCCTCGCAATATAGCGTACTCTTCTTCGATCATAATGTATCTGAGGATAGAGCAGTAAATCTTCAAGTAAAAGAAATGGCAAACATTTCCAACAAACATTTTTTCGAGCAATCTCTGTAAATACGTTTAATTAACACTTCCTCTAAATGTAAATTGATATTTCTTATTGTGTGTAACGCTATCGATTTCGTACAGCATTTCCAGAACAGATTTCTTGCACCTTAATCACATTTTGTGCAGTTTTGGAACATTTTTAACTAAAATATTTCTTATAAGGGCCTCCTTGGGAAAGATTAAATCCTCCGGTGAAAATGTGATATATACTTAATTTGAATTTTATCTGAACTACACTAAAGTCTAAAACTGATACAGATTCGAAGAATTGGATAAAATTTCAAGTACATAACATTTAGCGTGCAGACCTGAGATTTGACACGATTCTCATAAAATGATTGTCTATTCATTTGACATATTCTATCATTCTACCTGTTTCTGTATATTCACAATCGTGAACTCACACATTCATAAATATATGGTCATAAATTGTTATTGTCTTCGATGCTGTATTGGCGAAAACAAAAAATAATATGCAATATTTTATATAACACCGGTACAATATGCTTCTAAAAGCATTTATATTATTTTCCTTGTAATTTTAGTTTTACCACCTTTTAGGTTTCTCTTTTACAGTGTACTAAATTTCAGCTACTTTTGGCCGAAAAGAAAGAAGAATTTTCACACTGTAGACGCAGCCACCGCGGCTCCATCAATCACTAACGTAACACGCTCCCCCCAAATCCTTTATATTTTTCGCTTTCCAACTCAAAGTTTCACTTCTAAGTAGTTACTTTTATTGTCGTCTGTTGCTGTGATTTGATTTTGGTCGAGAAAAGTAAGTTTCAATACTGTACACAACGTGAGATTGTCGTGCTGTTTCTTCGTATGCTTTTAAAGAGACCAATTCTTCAGAGAAGGACAGGAAGAGAGAGAAAAATAATCGATGATAAGAAAAACAACAAAAAAAAACTAATATAAAATATATCGGAAATAGAGACAGCGAAATATCGGGGAAAAAATTTTGATAAACAATGGCGAATAAAAGTAGACATTGGCGGCAAAGAGAATTTGTCAGAAAATGGCGAGGGAGAAAAGAATTGCGGAACATTAGAAATGGAGATAGGGTCGTCGGTATTAGAGTCAAAACTATTTTCTAATCGCAGTTAAAGAGATGGCAGATTTGCTATAAAGATTAGCAGTGAACGGTTTATTGCCTGCAAAGCGAGACACGCACAGAGAGGTAAAGATGAAAGAAAGATGGCGAACGCAGATAGCGGAACTGAAATATCGACATGACAAGAACGCGGTAAAACCTATAGATAAACCTGTCCAACACATAGTTTATAGTAGAGGCACGAGACTGGGACTTCTAGCACAGCGCGATGATAAGTAGATCACTCTTGTTGATTAGTGAGATTGTGAAGATCAGGGGAGGATTGAGATGTTCAAACAGACCGGGAAAAGATCATCTAAAATCGGACCATTAATATAGGCCAGGATTCAAACCAGAAAAGGGTGTGATCTAAACCGATCAGAAACATTTTAAAAGTATAGCTAATTTCAAGTAGGCAAATAGAAATTATACACAAAGATGTTACATATGTGTATGAAAATAAAACAGCGGAATTTGAAATGACCAATATCGGGAAGTTCTACTCAGAAGCTGACAATTTAAAATGTTCATTTTGTCTATCGAATTCGAGAATCTGTATTGCCTTTCGAAGAAAACTCTCTATAAATAGAGAGTTTTGTTCGAAAGGCAATACAGATTCTTGAATCCGATAATAATAAGAACATATCCCCGGGGGTAGATTGGTTTGGTTTGGTTTGGTTGTTTTGTTTTACGGCATATCAACACTTTTCATGTTACTTAATGCCGAATCCGATCATTTTGGTAAAAGCTGTATGCTTCAAGTGCTTTATATCTTAAAATATTTATTCATGGCGTTTGGTTAGGTTGTTTTGTACATGAAAAGTGTTTTTTGTTTTATTTTTGGCTTTGCAGAACATGATTGAGCTTTACAAAGGGAAAGGAAAAAAACAATGACATTTATGTTTGGTGCATTTTAGGTCTGGAAGCCGGTATCTTTAGACAGCCTGATCTGGTAACACCAATACAAATGGGGGGGGGGGCGTAGATTGTTCTCGTTCCATCAACCATGACCGGATAGAAGTGTTAAGTAATTCTAATTTTATTTTTTACTTATTATGGTCTGTAATGAGGATTGAATATTAAACCTCCAAAAAAACTGTCACTTAGATCAGCTTGTTACTGTACGCCATTATCCGATGCGCCACGGGTCCAGGCGGTCTTCCAAAACATGAGAACACGTTTCAATTTACTAATTTACAATGTGTCCCATCATTATTGGACAATGGCTAGAACCGATACTAATCAAGTTATTGGTATACCAATTATGTGGCGAGCAACATCGACACACGGCCCATCTAAATACCGTGGTTTTCCTTGTTTTCCTGACGGCCCAATCCGTTCCCGATGTCTGTCGATGTTCGATATATTCACAAAACTATAAGCTTAAAATAACTAAGATGAACAAACTTTGAAAGAGAAAAACATTTAAAATCGAATAAGCTCCGTTTAATCAGACACAAGGCCAGTTTTGAAGAGCAACCGATTAGAATTTAACTCACGTTTAATGTCCTGTGTGATAAACTCTCTTTAACTATACCACCGGGAAACAAATATATAGTTTTCCAATATCTTCCATAGTACAAAAGAAATCTGGACTAATAATAAGAACATAAGTCTCACATATTTCCGCCTGACAACGTAAGGAAGCGCTAAAGTCTTGTCTGGGATGGGCCTTAATTCCTAATATTGTATGAAGTATTCCCGAAATTCTCCCAATAACTAAAAAAACTATTTATCGTATCAGGCTGGAATTTAACATGGTGATTACTGTTATCACAAACGAATCAGATTCATAAATAAAATTTGAAAAAATCGGAAGTTAAAATTCCGTTAAAATTTCGTAAATCTTTGACCTTGATCTAACTTTTCATGGTCAAATTTCCAGGTCAAGGTCGTATAATATGCGGGACTTCATTGACTATAAATATGAGCCAAGTTGTTAGTCTCTACGATGAACAGAACTATGTATCAGTTAGTGTGACTTTCACTTTTTTCATGACTTTGACCTCGACATCTCAACATTAAATCAGTTAAACCATGTCTGATATTTTGATCAAGTTTTGTATCGATTAGAGAAGCGATGTTGTCTTCAGGCTGCACGCAAACAAACAAATAAACTTGATCGAAAACATAACTTCCGTGGTGATCGTAATTGCTCAATACAAAATAGATTTGGATGTGCGTGATTGGTCAAATGGATACCGTCGCGACCAATAAGTTACGCCAAGTTCAAATGTGGTCATTTACAGATTAACGCTGTTGATAATTCATAACAATCCATTAAACAGACAAATACCCTCTCCATTAATAATCGCCCATTAATTTCTGTGTCTTACGGGAAGGTCATCATCTATTTACCACCAAAGAATCTAAACGGCATGGGACAGAAATCTGAATAATCAAGTCGACACATCGGTTCTCATTAGATACGGATGGTCAGCGACGTTGAACTTGGTCGATACCAGATGGGTGACCATTTAGGAATATCAAACGCTGTATGTGGGAAGACAACGGGACCCTCTTGCAAAAACTAATGTTGTTAAAATGGGATCTGCAGTTGGCGGATGAGCGGAACCATTAGTCAATGGTGGTTGCAGAGTTGAACGAGGCAATTCAGTTATCCTTATTATGGCTTCTGTACGCCAGATGGTGTCTCGGAAAAAGAGTGTTGGAACCCTACTAATGTACCTGTACGAAAAAATCATAAAATGGTACACTAGCTAGTTGGTCCAGACTCGATTATTGAACTTAGTATTGGTAAAACCATTAACCAATATTTTTGACTAACATAGGACCGTGTTCAATTAATCGCATTCAGTGTACACCAGCATTGTATAATTCCAAAGAGTTGATTTTCCGTAAAACAGACAAACAAAATCGAAACTAACCTACAACAATATTGAACTTCAATTCTTACATATTTCTTGGTAGCGATTTGCTTTTAGGGTGAGGTATGCGGACTACTTCTCCAGGTGTATGATTGATCGGATCCCGGGGGGGGGGGGGGGTCAGCGTAATGATAGATAATTTGTTGGTTTAATCACGTGATGTGAGAAAGATTTGAAGTTAGATCGAGTTTCTTGGTGGAGTCAGAACGTAATGTAGAGTCTTAATAAATAGTGGCGCTTGGATAGCTCGTTGCTACATCAAAGGAGTAAATAACATATATTTAAAGTATCCCGTTGGCCGTTTGGCTAGATACAAAGTGTAGTATCTGTTCGAATACTACAATTCATCTTTTCTGTCCTCGGTCAACGAAGGAGAAATTCTTCTAGATTGAGGTAATTTTTAATTTTTGTCCACTTCCAGAGTGTTCCTTTCTCGGGAGCTGGATTTTTCCTAAACTAAAAACCGATCATGTGGCTAACTTTTCACAGGGGAGGGGGTGCAAATAAATAAGAATATATATTTAAAGTGAACATCCCTGTCGTCTCATTCATGAGAATACCAGCGATCCGAAAAAGAATGACCACCAATAACATCTTGACATCTGATCTCCATAAAAGATAAGCAATAGTACTTATTAAATATATTTAACATGAAGAGGAATTCTGTCGCATAAAGAAAATCAAATGATTGATTGTTCTAATTTACTTGATGTGTTTTGGGTTCGAGTCTGTGTCTTGGTAGTTTAATGCCACATACTTACATTTTACCATGTAAGATTTGTAAATCAAGAAAAATCGGTTATTTTATAGGATCACTCCCGTTCCCAATCAAGCGTATTTTTGGGGGGAGGGGGCGAGGAAAAACTCTTCTTTCACTCTACCACTAACCCTAAGTCTTTTTTATTTTATTTTTTTTTTGGGGGGGGGGTAGATTTTTGGCCATCCGGACTTAGGGTAGGTGATTAGGTTAAGAGAGTTTTTTTTTCTCGCAAAACTGCCATCCGATTGGAGATGAAAGTGATTTTTATAAAATTATCGAAAAGTCTTTCTGAAGAATTCAACACTGGTCAGAAGAAAATATTATTACTTGTAAAACGATACTAAATGATATTTTGGGGTTAATTCTATGAAAATCTCGGACAGTAGACAAAAGCAGCAGAACAAATGACCCTTGAGTGAAATAAAGATCTGAAGATTGAAGGCTGAGTAGTTCGGCGGGAAAGTTTTGTTAAAAGCATTAAGATAACGATTCTACTGATAATGCCCCCCCCCCTCCCTCAACATATACAGACACTAGGAGAGAAAAGAGATGGTTTTGAAAGGCCTACAAGGATTTTTCTCTGGGTGGTCCGTTTAAGACATTTCTTTTCATTTAATATGGTTCTGTCCTTCCGTTAAGATGTTGCCCACAGACTCGAGCAAGATGAATGCTTTTACGGTCTTTTGTATTTTATGGCTGTAGAATGGAAAATAGATGTTTGGGGTTGTTGTCATCGTTTATTTATTCGGGAATGGTCGAGTAGGGGGGGGTGACGATTTAAAGAAGAAAAAGAAGAATCAAAAGAAGATGGAGAAAAAGAAAGAAGAGACAGAGGAGAAGAAAAGCAAGAAAAACGAGAACGAATGCAAGAAGAAAAGTAAGAAAAATAGAAAACGAATGAAAGAAGAAGAAATACAAGAAAGAAGAAAACGAATGAAAGAAGAAAATAAAAATAAAACGAATGAAAGAAGAACAAAAGCAAAAAAGAAAAAAAAGAATGAAAGAAGAAAATTAATAAAAATAAAACGAATGAAAGAAGAAAATTGTGAAAAATATAAAACGAATGAAAGAAGAAAAAATACAAGAAAGAAGAAAACGAATGAAAGAAGAAAATTAAGAAAAATAGAAAATGAATGAAAGAAGAAGAAATACAAGAAAGAAGAAAACGAATGAAAAAAGAAAATAAAAACTACAACGAATGAAAGAAGAACAAAAGCAAAAAAGAAGAAAACGAATGAAAGAAGAAAATTAAAAAAAATAGAAAACGAATGAAAGAAGAAGAAATACAAGAAAGAAGAAAACGAATGAAAGAAGAACAAAAGCAAAAAAGAAGAAAACGAATGAAAGAAGAAAATTCATAAAAAAATAAAACGAATGAAAGAGGAAGAAATACAAGAAAGAAGAAAACGAATGAAAGGAGAAAATAAAAAAATAAAACGAATGAAAGAAGAAAATTGAGAAAAATATAAAACGAATGAAAGAAGAAGAAATACAAGAAAGAAGAAAACGAATGAAAGAAGAAAATTAAGAAAAAAATAAAACGAATGAAGGAAGAAGAATACAAGAAAGAAGAAAACGAATGACAGAAGAAAATAAAAATAGAAAACGAATGAAAGAAGAATAAAAGCAAGAAAACAATAAAATGAATGTTAGAAGAAAAGCCAGAAAGAAGAAAGCGAATGAAAGAAGAAAAGCCAGAAAGAGGAAAACGAATTAAAGAAGAAAAAAAAATAGAAAACGAATGAAGGAAGAAAAGCCAGAAAGAGGAAAACGAATGAAAGAAGAAAAGCCAGAAAGAGGAAAACGAATGAAAGAAGAAAAGCCAGAAAGAGGAAAACGAATGAAAGAAGAAAAGCCAGAAAGAGGAAAACGAATGAAAGAAGAGCAAGAAATAAGAAAACGAATGAAAGAAGACATAATAATGAAACAAAGAATAACTAAAAAGAAGCATAAAGAAATAGAAGAGCAAGAAATAATTATAAAAGTTTCTGTTGTTATGTTTGGTTTATTGTTGCTAAGCTGAATGAATGTGAAGTCGTACCTCATTCTTCACTTGAGATATTTCACCGACATATCGCTTTATCAGCTATATACGGGATCGTGCCCCGGTGTTGCTTGGGAAAATTGAGGAAGTCAAGAAAATCATGCTCCCATTTTTTGGGGTGTGTATATGTGTGTGCGCGTAGGGGGGGGGGAGTGATACTTACTAACTTCTTTGCTTGGCCGCTGTGTATTTTGGTTGTTTTGGGACAAGGCCTTGTTTTTAATTGACAATTTATAAGTGGGTCGCAACTTGTTGAAAATCAAGTAAGTCCACCCAGTAGTAAATTAACCGGAATGGACCGGAAATGGTGTTTCACTAAAAATACCCAGTCTTTATCCATGGTATAAAAAAACATACGTAAATAAAACTATGTTTTATATTTAAATGAAAACAATGATTGAAATTGAAAACAATAGAAACGAATGTTTAATTAATGAGATATCCTTTTGCAAAACAATATGCAAATTAGTAAATATTAAAACTTTGATTGTGTAAATTTGATCAATATATTAGGGACTATTGTTATTATATTGTGTGAAGTAGAAATCGACATGTTCACCTCACTGTTAGAGTGAGAAATGGCGGCGCAATTTTATAAGATTTAGCAAAAAAGATGGCGTTAATTAATTAACGATTTCTATAGATGTGGGATCTTGTCATTTCCTTTTTGGACAGGATGCAAAAAATAATTTCTAATCTAATAGGTCTTGCACTGTTTAACAAGCTTCAGCACCCGCCGTATCACCGCTGTGTTGCATCCATGTGCTTGTTTTACAAGTACTTTCACCGAATGTGCTCCTATGAACTTACTGCGCTAGTAACCCTTAAACGAAAATACGACCGATCCACCCGACCAGAAACAAAATCCCACCCTTCACTATAGAGGTCGGTAGATTCCGGAAGATTCTCAACTCTCATAGCTTCTTTCCTTTCTTGTCTTTGAAATTTCCTTGCTGATCCCTGATTTCGCGACCGTATCAACATGCAGAAATTAAGATGTAATACAAACAAACATCTGGATGCCCAACTCCCAATCTAGGTTGCCTCTTATAAAGCTGGTCCCTATCAAGGTAGCCCTTATCGGATTGACATCCTAATATGTTATCATACCGGCGTAAGCAGAAAAACACAAAGCAATAGCAAATTCACTTCAACAACAAAACGCTCAAACTAGCCATAAAAATCGACTCCCACAAGCTGTCTAGCAAAAATGCGCTGAAAACGCCAAAAATATTGATCACGTGATTGTCTACTACTACGTCCGCCAAACCAGGGTTAAACAAAATAAAACCAGTAGCCGGGACAAAATCAGTCTCTTTTTACCCTCTTTTCTCTAGCCCTTCGCTTTTGGGCGAGAGGCTAGAGGTGGTTCCATGCGCGTCGGTTGACTACTAAACACACACGCACATTCACCCACTTCAACGTACTAACGCCAAACCTCACATGGCTACACACACACACACACATACAAACTGACTTTCAACGAACATTTCAAAGTAACATTTTACCATGTCAGATTTGTAAATATATAAATATTTTGTGCTACCTTTAAATTACGTTTTATTCTTCCTTCACATTATGCATGCCTTATCTTTTAATCAACTTTTATTCATTGTTTTCCAGTGTTTATCCGTTTTCTTTGGGCTTATAAACATCTTTAATAACTAAATTTGCCTTGATTGGGATAAACAAAAAAATACTTGATCGTTGAAAAAGGTTATTGATTTCATCGGATCCTATTTTGATTAAATACTTGCTTGTTTTATTTATTCCTACAACATTTTATTTTGTTTGCAAAAAGGCGACATTTCACGAATAAAAGTCGGTGTCCATTTTTATCAGAGAGAATCAGTACATTTATCCATTTAATCAAATCGTCGTTTGATTTTTGGTTGCTTTTATTTCTATATTTTGTTTATATTCCATTTATGCGCCATGTTTTTTTTTCATAATTGCTGGCTGCCCGTGTTTATCAGTTTTCTTGTTGAATTCTAAAACACAATTGTGTGTCTGTTTATTTTATGCGCCCGCTTCGATGGTTTTAAAATGAGAAACCTTTACAATCAGTCATTCAATATTAAGCCGACAATTTCGTTTTCATTTGCTTGTTGTTTTTTTTTCTGTGTTTAAAATGAAAATATTTCTGATTGATTAATTATTTCTGCCAAGGACATTACACTTTGCCCGCCATTTTTGCCTGTCTCTCTGTATGCCTTTTTTTACTTCTGTGTCTGTTAGCAACCTCTCATGACGAATAGCGACTCTCTTTGTAAGGTGAAAGAATCACTCGAACTCAGTATTGTGAAAATAAACCGATATTGGTGTTTGAAGTAGCAACGGCAGTGAATAATGCTGTTATTACGTTGACTGACTCTTGATTGGACAAAAGTTTAAGTCAACAGTTTCCTTTGACCAATCACAGTACAAGAAATATTCGCTCCGAATATTGGGGCGTAATATAACAAATATTTCTATCTCTTTCCTGTTCTTTTAGAGACAGCACATGTGCATACGTCACGTTCAGCCTGCCCCAACCCCAATTTAGGGACCTCACACACACACACACACACACACACACACACACACACACACACACACACACACACACACACACACACACACACACACACACACACGCACATATATATATACACACACAACGAGAGACTTTCACGGACTTCTAAGCACACACACACGCCGCTCACCAAACGCACATACACACAAGTTCGTAGACGCACAATTTCTTTTACTTACAAAACAGAAGCACGCTATCTGCATACACATAAACGCACATGGCATCAGCCGAAATGAACAGGCATGCATGCACGTTAATACACAAATATAACTTCATGCCTATTGATTTACACGTGCGTAAACGCTCACAGCGCCCAGCCGAAACAAACACGTGTACGCATTTCTCTTTACAGACAAAACCCTTATCTTTCACTAGAACGTTATTGGACTCTTTGAACTCTCATCATTTATGAACAATTTATTTGTCATTGTATTGAGTTGTCAATAAAACTGAATTATTTTGTATGGATAGACCTTGTCATTTTTTCTTTAGATAATGTCCTATCTACCACAATATCTTATGATTGTGTTCTTAAAGTCTATCTTCGTATGTCTGTACCCGGACTACTGCGAAATCGAGAAATACAATTTTAAATAACTTTTCGTTTTAACTGGGAGAAAATATTCAAGACAGAAAAAAAAGAGATAAGAAAAAAGAAAGGAAATAGGAATTCATAGAAGCGCGCGTGTGTGTGTGAAAGAGACAGAGAGAGAGAGAGAGAGAGAGGAAGGAAGAGAGAAAGAGAGATACGCCAAATCTGCTTCTGTAGGCAGGGAAAAAGAGATCAATTCTAATTTTTTCTCTCAAAAATAGCAACTAAAATGGCAATAACAATTTTAAAATTTTCATATACAGACTATTAAACTATTATACGACAAATTACACGAACATAAAACAACAGTTGGAAAAGAGAACGTGCAACTGTTTCCTGACCAAAGACGATACATAGTGTAAAGCCGAGTCAAAATTGAACATATCTAACACACACATACTTACTCAAAGCGGAAGTTGGATCCCAGTTGATCAATCCCCAGAAGGAGAACAGAATAGCTGTATATCAACCAGAAAAAATAAAACATATTAATAAAGGCACGGTCACTTAGAAAGCTTTAAGATTAGAATAGTTGAGTACAATAATATCTAACTATTACACTGGATATTCAACTTTTTACAGAGGGTCAATGGCAATATTTACTCCATTGTATCGCACTGTATAGTAACCGTACCCCAGCAGAACCTTACAACTGGATGTCAGGTGGCTCACACTTTTTACTTATGTATGGAAGAACCTGCACTTGTCTTTGTTGAGACTACTTATCGTCTTAAAAGCACTGGTAATCAAGCCCTGGTTTTGGGCAGCCATTATCATCCTCTCATGATCATGGTGGATCGATCCTCTTTTGAGCCAGTCTTCTTTATCTATATATTCCTAGGATAGTTCATCCAGAAAAAAAGTTCAACCCGTTGTTGATTGGTCCACTGTTCCAGTTTTTTGCAAAGTCTTGGTGTATTTTTGGTGGCACTTCTGGCTATTTTTGTGGCACTTTTGTTTATATTTGGTGGCACTTTTGGCTATTTTTGTGGCAGGCTTGTTTGGTGTTCTGTCTAATTAACAAGACAGTCTTGTCCAAAATATTTGACCAGTTTTGCAAAACAAAGTAGTTCTCCTGGCGTTTGTTTTTTTTATGTTGATCTACCATCATAAGGTTTGGGTTTTAGAGAGTTATTAGTCAAGGGAGACAATCTTCCGCAAAGGCGGTAACTTACGTGGTTGCCTACTAAACATTTAGCATGTCCCCTCGATGGGGACTATGGATATTGTCAGCCTTTATTTCTTGTGGGCTAAGGTGGAGCTGTTCTATTGATTCTTCTCTTTCTCGTGTAGCTAGCATATTCATGCATAAAGAAAGAATTAAACTATAACGATCATTATTCACTTAATAAGTGGATATTCATTTTTTCTTTAGCTAGGAGGGTTTTTTTTTCGGGTGAGCCACCCCAAAGGTCTTTAAGCGACCTATTTATTAGGAACATGTATTACATGTTTTTTTTTATTTTGGTAAAATTCAGACAACATCTGCCAAATTAAGCTTCAAATATTTCGCATTCCATATGATTAAACTAACAAATTCATTATCTATTTCTAATGTAGGGTCTTAAATGACTACAAAGTACACCGGTTGTCAATCATACCTAATAACTCGTTTCACCTAGCGAATCATATTTATACTTTACTTTTAAAGCGTCGTCCTGGCATAATGCGGTATTCGCTCTGGGCCGGTATGGCAAGCTTTCTTCCAAAGGAAGATGTTTCTAAAGAATATTAAATTCACGAGCCGTTGCCATTTGCATATCTATATCCCGGTCAGGGCAGATTATTTTGGGGACATTAGGTGTTGCAGTTTTTTATCACCTTCCTCCCACGTACTGCGCATGTTATTCTCAAATAGTCACCAATCTGGTACTGACCAGGGTTAACGTCGTTCAACTTCGATGATCTAACGAAAACCGCTGTTTCAACGTGATATATTTAAAGAGTTCAATAATTAGTCGAAAGACCAAGGTTCAAGACTCGATCTAGTCATACCAAAAGACTCAAAAATTGTACTTGATATCCATTGTTACACGTCCATCATTATAAGGTGAGGATCAAGGATAGATGGAGCAATCCAGGGAAAGGAGTGATTCTCTTTATTTTATCTTGGTGTAGTAGCCACTGAAATGGAAGCCTTCAGGCCGCTCTCGACTACGGTCGGTTCATTTCTAAAAGCGTAATACTGCTAAGTTATATGTAACATTCATGTTTAGGAATTTTTTTAGATGTGGATTGATAATTTGTATTATTTGAATAGACATGGATGGCCAGTCGCTAAATGCAGCCATCAGACAGATTCAGTCTGTTACTGAACAGGCATCCAGTTGGATTATTTCTTCCACCAAGCCAACAAGCAAATAATCGGTCCCAAATGCATTCAATAAAACCATAAAACCGGAACAATGTGCGATAATACACTTTCACGTCGGCCGGCACAATGATGAATAAATCCCCCCCCACAAGAAAACAAAAGAACTAAATCATTCAAGAATGGTAACTTGTGAGCGGTATCTTGAATGATTTAGTTCTTTTGTTTTCTTGTGTGGGGGGGGGGGATTTATTCATCATTGTGCCGGCCGACGTGAAAGTGTATTATCGCACATTGTTCCGGTTTTATGGTTTTATTGAATGTATTTGGGACCGATTATTTGCTTGTTGGCTTGGTGGAAGAAATAATGCACGAGCTACTTTTCTAAGACTTTTCTAGGACTTTCTTTTTTTATCGTTGTTCTTCCTTGCTTTTTAATTTTGACTTTTATTTTTATTTTTTTCCTCTTCTCTTCTTAAGTGACCTCAACTATTGCAACGCCACATTGTGTATTGTCGGCAGTTGAAACCAGTATTCCAGACATTTAATTTCCCTGATGATCTGCCAAGCAAGTAACTGCTTGGTAGTGAAACACGTGTAGGAAAAAAAATTTAATTTGAATAAATAGTATTTGTAACAAAAAATATCTTTAATGGTGATCATTGGTGTCCTGAAAGGAATGCTTTCGTAAGCCTTCATAAAATCACATATAAATGCTCTGTACTCTGTAATCGAGTATCATCGAGCTTGTTTTTTATTGGAACAACCCCGGTCTTCACTGAATGATCTATTTTATAAGTGAAAAATCTAAATATATATATATATATATATATATATATATATATATATATATATATATATATATATATATATATATATATATATATATATATATATATTAAGAGATAGAAGAAAAAAGAGTGATAAATATGCGACGATTGTCCAAATTTATTTCAAATTTCAATTGTTCAATGCAAGGTGTATTCAGTAATAAACTAGTGTTTATTATTCTTTCCTTAAGCCAAGGCTTTTCAAAGATCGAGATCGCATATTTATCACTCTTTTTTCTTCTATCTCTACAATTGCTCTATCTCGTATATTGAGCTAATCCTCTTCACAATAGGTTCCATCTACTAAAAGTTTTACTTTGGTTTATATTTGATCCTATATATATATATATATTAATATATATATATATATATATATATATATATATATATATATATATATATATATATTAATATATATATATATTAATATATATATATATATATATATATATATTAATATATATATATATATATATATAATTATCATTTCACGTATACACTAATAATATTATAAGGAGATATAATATATTATGTCTACACTTAGCCTGACGATTTCCTGCGGGGATGAAACGCGGACGCCTTTGGGTAGCTTAATTGACATAAATATTTTTTATTAATACACAATAATAATAATAATAATAATAATAATAATAATAATAATAATAATAATAATGATGATAATAATAATTAAAATAATAATAATAATGTAAAAAATAAAAATAAAATAGAAATAAAAATAAAATAAATAAATAAATAATAAATAAAAGAATAAATATATATATGTAAATTAATAGATATATAACTAATAATAAAACTATAAATACTGCTCTTAGTAACGACAAGATACAGCCTCCTGAAGACGGTCGAAAGACCGAAAGCGCTAGAGGAATGGCTCACGATACAACGCTAGGTGTCATACTCCACCAATTAACACCAGAAAACCGACGAATCGCTCGCCGAGTCGAGAAATTAACAAGAAAGATAGCGAAGAGAGAAAACTCCGTGGTCTTTAACGACGCGTGTATAAGAAATGACTTGCTGCCGAATATATATATATATATATATATATATATATATATATATATATATATATATATATATATATACCTTACTTTATAAGTATAGATATATAAGTGTGCATATTGTACTACTAGGTATACCTAGGAAACCATTGTCGCCCTAACATATGTGCTGCTTCTTTTGAGAGGTCTTACTCTCCACCGTTCATCTCTGTCTATGATTTTTTACTTCGTTCCACAAGGTTAGATTATTTCCTTTTCCCTCCGTATGTGTTCATCCATACCTTACTCGACTTTTAGACATCTCCACGTCTTACGGCTTTCCGATGTTCTTGTAGGCTTACTTTTAGTGGTCGGCATGTATAACCTTTGTATATTTTTCACACTTACATGAAATAGAATACACAGAGTCATTATGTAAGAGTTCGATAAGTCGCACCTGAAGAAGGTCGAAAGTTACATCAACCGAAACGTTGTGATGGTAATATTCAAGACGAGAACAATAGTCTGAATAATCTAGATAATATTTAGTAACACTCATAGTTGCATTGTTTTTGTTTTTGTTTTGTATTTTATTTATACTTTACATGCACGTGATGCCATTTAACAATTATGAACCTTTGGAAGCAAGTAGAGCTACACATGTTCTGTTGAAATAAATTCACAAACTTCTTTAGAAACGGTTTGCAATGCCGATGAATTATAATTTCCTGATACTGTTCGTGCAACCTAGTTTTCCCTTCCCGATGCAACATTGTCTCGCCTCAAACGATGTCTTAAAAAACATTCCGTTGTCGAATGGTACCTTTGAAGAGCATTCTATTTCTACTCTGCACGAGAAGAACCCATAATGGCCTTGAATTTCGAGACTCAAGTTCGCAGACTCAATAAACGCGAACATGAATGAAAAGACAATTGAAGGAAAAAGCTCGGACGATGTTTGAAGATCTCTGTGCACAATTCTCGTTATTCTTTTTAGTTTGTAGTATTTTACGGTTTGGCTTCTTTTTTTATGTATTTTCTTTTTATTGCAGCGACAAAACGGTCAAAGAAGGAAACCGAAAACGTAAAAAAGAGAAAAGATTGAATATCAAACGAGTCGCAAAATAAAGGGAAGAAAAATGAACTGAAAAAAGAAGAAACGTTAAAAATGATTTATATAAACGAGCAAAATGAAAATGAATAAAAATTCGAAAGATAATGTCCGAACAAAGAAGAAAATAGAGAATTTACACAAAAAAAAAAGAAATCAGGGAATGAAAGAAAAAAAAAGAAGAAAATTAATAAACGAAACATAAGAACGAATGAATTAAGAAGAAAAAGTAAAAGAGATTTAAAAGAAAATAACTGATATTGTTTTAAATATCGGTTCTTGATTGGATAATACTTTAATATTAACATATTTTTCGGCCAATCAAAAACTAAAAAATATACACCTCCGCATATTTAAAAAAAAGAAGCCGTTTCAATATTTAGCGCTTAATATAAGATCGAAAGGTACTAACTTCCAGTCGTTCAGTTTCCACTTACTTTAAGACTTGACACATGAATGTAAAACTTTCCTTCGGTCACTGGTCGGAGGCACGCGACAAACGCAACAAGGAACTATCACAACTTGTGAACACACAAACCCACACAGTGACTACAAAAAAACATGTCTTCATCTTAAACAGACTAAATTATAATTTTTCTCACGTGGAATCTCCTACAGAACATTGGACTAACAATTACTAACCTCAAACACGAGCTAACTAAATTCAACCAACACCGGAAAAATACATCTCATAATTACTAACTCTTTATTTTAAGTATTCTAACAAGTTTTTAATTTTTGCATGGATTGACTTTATCATTCCTTTTAATATTGCCTATCCTTCAAGAAATCAATTGAAACCCAGGTATTTCAAAATTGAAGGGCGAGTAATGCTAAATATCCACAAGAATCCCTGATTTTGACAAAATCAGGGATTCATCACATTTTAATAAAATGTTCAGTACTTATTAATTAATAAAAATATTTTATAACGAGTAAGTTAATTTAGCTCTACTTACACGGCGTTGTCCGGAATGCAGTGAAGTCATTGTAGTTTTTAATTTTTATTTGTTTGCACATTTTCAGACTTAAAGTAGACAACTTTTACCGGGTTCTTCCATTAAAAGAATTATTATCTAAGGTGATCAAAAATGTTTTATATTAGTAGTCCTCTCTGACAAAACAAAGTAATTTTTAAAATAATTTGTAGCTAGGTACGTCATTATATTGCCAATAACATGGTGCAAATAAATTGTAGCTAAGTACGTAATTATATTCCCAATAACATGGTACAAATAAATTGTAGCTAAGTACGTAATTATATTCCCAATAACATGGTGCAAATAAATTGTAGCTAAGTACGTAATTATGTTGCCAATAACATGGTACAAACAAATTGTAGCTAAGTACGTAATTATATTGCCAATAACATCGTACGTTATTATATTGCCAATAACATGGTGCAAATAAATTGTAGCTAAGTACGTAATTATATTGCCAATAACATCGTACGTTATTATATTGCCAATAACATGGTGCAAATAAATTGTAGCAAAGTACGTTATTATATTGCCAATAACATGGTACAAATAAATTGTAGCTAAGTACGTTATTATATTGCCAATAACATGGTGCAAATAAATTGTAGCTAAGTACGTAATTATATTCCCAATAACATGGTACAAATAAATTGTAGCTAAGTACGTAATTATATTCCCAATAACATGGTGCAAATAAATTGTAGCTAAGTACGTAATTATATTCCCAATAACATGGTGCAAATAAATTGTAGCTAAGTACGTAATTATATTCCCAATAACATGGTGCAAATAAATTGTAGCTAAGTACGTAATTATGTTGCCAATAACATGGTACAAACAAATTGTAGCTAAGTACGTAATTATATTGCCAATAACATCGTACGTTATTATATTGCCAATAACATGGTGCAAATAAATTGTAGCTAAGTACGTAATTATATTGCCAATAACATCGTACGTTATTATATTGCCAATAACATGGTGCAAATAAATTGTAGCAAAGTACGTTATTATATTGCCAATAACATGGTACAAATAAATTGTAGCTAAGTACGTTATTATATTGCCAATAACATTGTACAAATAAATTGTAGCTAAGTACGTAATTATATTGCCAATAACATGGTACAAATAACTTGTAGCTAAGTACGTAATTATATTGCCAATAACATGGTACAAATAAATTGTAGCTAAGTACGTTATAATATTCCCAATAACATTATACAAATAAATTGTAGCTAAGTACGTAATTATATTGCCAATAACATGGTACAAATAAATTGTAGCTAAGTACGTAATTATGTTGCCAATAACATGGTACAAACAAATTGTAGCTAAGTACGTAATTATATTGCCAATAACATCGTACGTTATTATATTGCCAATATAATAACGTACTTAGCTACAATTTATTTGTACCATGTTATTGGCAATATAATAACGTACTTAGCTACAATTTATTTGTACCATGTTATTGGCAATATAATAACGTACTTAGCTACAATTTATTTGTACCATGTTATTGGCAATATAATAACGTACTTAGCTACAATTTATTTGTACAATGTTATTGGCAATATAATAACGTACTTAGCTACAATTTATTTGTACCATGTTATTGGCAATATAATAACGTACTTAGCTACAATGTATTTGTACTATGTGCTTGGCAATATAATAACGTACTTAGCTACTATTTATTTGTACCATGTTATTGGCAATACAACAACGTACTTAGCTACAATTTATCTGTACTATGTTATTGGCAATATAATAACGTCCTTAGCTACAATTTATTTGTACCATGTTATGGCAATATAATTACGAACTTAGCAACAATTTATTTGTACAATGTTATTGGCAATATAATAACGAACTTAGCCATAATTTATTTGAACCATGTTATTGCCAATATAATAACGTACTTAGCTACAATTTATTTGTATCAGGTTATTGGCAATATAATAACGTACTTAGCTACAATTTATTTGTGCCATGTTATAGGCAATATGATAACGTACTTAGCTACAATTTATGTGTTCCATGTTATTGGCAATATAATTACGTACTTAGCTACAACTTATTTGTACCATGTTATTGGCAATATAATAACGTACTTAGCTACAATTTATTTGTACCATGTTATTGGCAATATAATTACGTCCTTAGCTACTATTTTTTGTACCATGTTATTGGCAATATAATTACGTACTAAGCTAAAATTTCTTTGTACCATGTTATTGGCAATATAATAACGTACTTAGCTACAATTTATTTGTACAATGTTATTGGCAATATAATAACGTACTTAGCTTCTATTTATTTGTGCCATGTTATTGGCAATATAATAACGTACTTAGCTTTCAATTTATTTGTACAATGTTATTGGCAATATAATAACGTACTTAGCTACAATTTATTTGTACCATGTTATTGGCAATATAATAACGTACTTAGCTTCTATTTATTTGTGCCATGTTATTGGCAATATAATAACGTACTTAGCTGTCAATTTGTTTGTAGGATGTTATTGGCAATATAATAACGTACTTAGCTACAATTTATTTGTACCATGTTATTAGCAATATAATAACGTACTTAGCTACAAGTTATTTGTACCATGTTATTGGCAATATAATAACGTACTTAGCTACAATTTATTTGTACAATGTTATTGGCAATATAATAACGTACTTAGCTACAATTTATTTGTATCAGGTTATTGGCAATATAATAACGTACTTAGCTACAATTTATCTGTACCAGTTTATTTGCAATATAATAACGTACTTAGCTACAATTTATTTGTGCCATGTAATAGGCAATATGATAACGTACTTAGCAACAATTTATGTGTACCATGTTATTGGCAATATAATAACGTACTTAGCTACAATTTATTTGTACCATGTTATTGGCAACATAATTAAGTACTTAGCTACAATTGATATGTACTATGTTATTGTCAATATAATTACGTACTTAGCTACAATTTATTTGTACCATGTTATTGGCAATATGATTACGAACTTAGCTACAATTTATTTGTACCATGTTATTAGCAATATAATTACGAACTTAGCTACAATTTATTTGTACCATGTTATTGGCAATATAATTACGTACTTAGCTACAATTTATTGTAACCATGTTATTGGCAATATAATTACGTACTTAGCTACAATTTATTTGTATCATGTTATTGGCAATATTATAACGTTCTTAGCTTCTATTTATGTGCGCCATGTTATTGGCAATATAATAACGTACTTAGCTGTCAATTTGTTTGTAGGATGTTATTGGCAATATAATAACGTACTTAGCTACAATTTATTTGTACCATGTTATTGGCAATATAATAACGTACTTAGCTACAATTTATTTGTACCATGTTATTGGCAATATAATAACGTACTTAGCTAAAATTTATTTGTACAATGTTATTGGCAATATAATAACGTACTTAGCTTTCAATTTATTTGTACAATGTTATTGGCAATATAATAACGTACTTAGCTAAAATTTATTTGTACAATGTTATTGGCAATATAATAACGTACTTAGCTACAATGTATTGGTACCATGTTATTGGCAATATAATAACGTACTTAGCTTCTATTTATTTGTGCAATGTTATTGGCAATATAATAACGTACTTAGCTTTCAATTTGTTTGTAGGATGTTTATGGCAATATAATAACGTACTTAGCTACAATTTATTTGTACCATGTTATTGGCAATATAATTACGTACTTAGCTACAACTTATTTGTACCATGTTATTAGCAATATAATAACGTACTTAGCTACAATTTATTTGTACCATGTTATTGGGAATATAATAACGTACTTAGCTACAATTTATTTGTACCATGTTATTGGCAATATAATAACGTACTTAGCTTCTATTTATTTGTGCCATGTTATTGGCAATATAATAACGTACTTAGCTTTCAATTTATTTGTACAATGTTATTGGCAATATAATAACGTACTTAGCTACAATTTATTTGTACAATGTTATTGGCAATATAATAACGTACTTAGCTAAAATTTATTTGTACAATGTTATTGGCAATATAATAACGTACTTAGCTTTCAATTTATTTGTACAATGTTATTGGCAATATAATTACGTACTTAGCTACTATTTTTTGTACCATGTTATTGGCAATATAATTACGTACTAAGCTAAAATTTCTTTGTATCATGTTATTGGAAATATAATAACGTACTTAGCTACAATTTATTTGTACCATGTTATTGGCAATATAATAACGTACTTAGCTTCTATTTATTTGTGCCATGTTATTGGCAATATAATAACGTACTTAGCTTTCAATTTATTTGTACAATGTTATTGGCAATATAATAACGTACTTAGCTACAATTTATTTGTACAATGTTATTGGCAATATAATAACGTACTTAGCTTTCAATTTATTTGTACAATGTTATTGGCAATATAATAACGTACTTAGCTAAAATTTATTTGTACAATGTTATTGGCAATATAATAACGTACTTAGCTACAATGTATTGGTACCATGTTATTGGCAATATAATAACGTACTTAGCTTCTATTTATTTGTGCAATGTTATTGGCAATATAATAACGTACTTAGCTTTCAATTTGTTTGTAGGATGTTTATGGCAATATAATAACGTACTTAGCTACAATTTATTTGTACCATGTTATTGGCAATATAATTACGTACTTAGCTACAACTTATTTGTACCATGTTATTAGCAATATAATAACGTACTTAGCTACAATTTATTTGTACCATGTTATTGGGAATATAATAACGTACTTAGCTACAATTTATTTGTACCATGTTATTGGCAATATAATAACGTACTTAGCTTCTATTTATTTGTGCCATGTTATTGGCAATATAATAACGTACTTAGCTTTCAATTTATTTGTACAATGTTATTGGCAATATAATAACGTACTTAGCTACAATTTATTTGTACAATGTTATTGGCAATATAATAACGTACTTAGCTAAAATTTATTTGTACAATGTTATTGGCAATATAATAACGTACTTAGCTTTCAATTTATTTGTACAATGTTATTGGCAATATAATTACGTACTTAGCTACTATTTTTTGTACCATGTTATTGGCAATATAATTACGTACTAAGCTAAAATTTCTTTGTATCATGTTATTGGAAATATAATAACGTACTTAGCTACAATTTATTTGTACCATGTTATTGGCAATATAATAACGTACTTAGCTTCTATTTATTTGTGCCATGTTATTGGCAATATAATAACGTACTTAGCTTTCAATTTATTTGTACAATGTTATTGGCAATATAATAACGTACTTAGCTACAATTTATTTGTACAATGTTATTGGCAATATAATAACGTACTTAGCTAAAATTTATTTGTACAATGTTATTGGCAATATAATAACGTACTTAGCTTTCAATTTATTTGTACAATGTTATTGGCAATATAATTACGTACTTAGCTACTATTTTTTGTACCATGTTATTGGCAATATAATTACGTACTAAGCTAAAATTTCTTTGTATCATGTTATTGGAAATATAATAACGTACTTAGCTACAATTTATTTGTACCATGTTATTGGCAATATAATAACGGACTTAGCTTCTATTTATTTGTGCCATGTTATTGGCAATATAATTACGTACTTAGCTTTCAATTTATTTATACAATGTTATTGGCAATATAATAACGTACTTAGCTACAATTTATTTGTACCATGTTATTGGCAATATAATAACGTACTTAGCTAAAATTTATTTGTACAATGTTATTGGCAATATAATAACGTACTTAGCTTTCAATTTATTTGTACAATGTTATTGGCAATATAATAACGTACTTAGCTAAAATTTATTTGTACAATGTTATTGGCAATATAATAACGTACTTAGCTACAATGTATTGGTACCATGTTATTGGCAATATAATAACGTACTTAGCTTCTATTTATTTGTGCAATGTTATTGGCAATATAATAACGTACTTAGCTTTCAATTTGTTTGTAGGATGTTTATGGCAATATAATAACGTACTTAGCTACAATTTATTTGTACCATGTTATTGGCAATATAATTACGTACTTAGCTACAACTTATTTGTACCATGTTATTAGCAATATAATAACGTACTTAGCTACAATTTATTTGTACCATGTTATTGGGAATATAATAGCGTACTTAGCTACAATTAATTTGTACCATGTTATTGGCAATATAATAACGTACTTAGCTACAATTTATTTGTACCATGTTATCGGCAATATAATTACGTACTTAGCTACTATTTTTTGTACCATGTTATTGGCAATATAATTACGTACTAAGCTAAAATTTCTTTGTACCATGTTATTGGAAATATAATAACGTACTTAGCTACAATTTATTTGTACCATGTTATTGGCAATATAATAACGTACTTAGCTTTTATTTATTTGTGCCATGTTATTGGCAATATAATAACGTACTTAGCTTTCAATTTATTTGTACAATGTTATTGGCAATATAATAACGTACTTAGCTACAATTTATTTGTACCATGTTATTGGCAATATAATAACGTACTTAGCTAAAATTTATTTGTACAATGTAATTGGCAATATAATAACGTACTTAGCTTTCAATTTATTTGTACCATGTTATTGGCAATATAATAACGTACTTAGCTACAATTTATTTGTACCATGTTATTGGCAATATAATAACGTACTTAGCTACAATGTATTTGTACTATGTGCTTGGCAATATAATAACGTACTTAGCTACTATTTATTTTTACCATGTTATTGGCAATACAACAACGTACTTAGCTACAATTTATCTGAACTATGTTATTGGCAATATAATAATGTACTTAGCTACAATTTATTTGTACCATGTTATTGGCAATATAATAACGTACTTAGCTACAATTTATTTGTACCATGTTATTGGCAATATAATAACGTACTTAGCTACAATTTATTTGTACCATTGTACGTTGTTATATTGCAAACAACATGGTACAAATAAATTATAGCTAAGTTCGTAATCATATTGCCAATAACATGGTACAAATATATTGTAGCTAAGTACGTAATTATATTGCCAATAACATGGTACAAATAAATTGTAGCTAAGTACGTTATTATATTGCCAATAACACTGTACAGATAAATTGTAGCTAAGTACGTTATGATGTGGCTAATAACATAGTCCAAATAAATTGTAGCTAAGGACGTAATTATATTGCGAATAACATGGTACAAATAAATTATAGCTAAGTTCGTAATCATATTGCCAATAACATGGTACAAATAAATTGTAGCTAAGTACGTAATTATATTGCCAATAACATGGTACAAATAAATTATAGCTAAGTTCGTAATCATATTGCCAATAACATGGTACAAATAAATTGTAGCTAAGTACGTAATTATATTGCCAATAATATGGTACAAATAAATTGTAGCTAAGTTCGTAATTATATTGCCAATAACATGGTACAAATAAATTGTAGCTAAGTTCGTAATTATATTGCTAATAACATGGTACAAATAAATTGTAGCTAAGTTCGTAATCATATTGCCAATAACATGGTACAAATAAATTGTAGCTAAGTACGTTATTATATTGCCAATAACATGGTACAAATAAATTATAGCTAAGTTCGTAATCATATTGCCAATAACATGGTACAAATAAATTGTAGCTAAGTACGTAATTATATTGCCAATAACATGGTACAAATAAATTGTAGCTAAGTTCATAATTATATTGCCAATAACATGGTACAAATAAATTGTAGCTAAGTACGTTATTATATTGCCAATAACATGGTACAAATAAATTGTAGCTAAGTACGTTATTATACTGCCAATAACATGGTACAAATAAATTGTAGCTAAGTACGTAATTATATTGCCAATAACATGCTTCAAATAAATTGTAGCTAAGTACGTTATCATACTGCCAATAACATGGTACAAATAAATTGTAGCTAAGTACGTTATTATATTGCCAATAACATGGTAAAAACAAATTGTAGCTAAGTTCGTAATTATATTGCCAATAACATGGTACAAATAAATTGTAGCTAAGTACGTAATTATATTGCCAATAACATGGTACAAATAAATTGTAGCTAAGTACGTTATTATATTGCAAATAACATAGTACAAATAAATTGTTGCTAAGGACGTAATTATATTGCCAATAACATGGCACAAATAAATAGAAGCTAAGTACGTAATTATATTGCCAATAACATGGTACAAATAAATTGTAGCTAAGTTCGTAATTATATTGCCAATAACATGGTACAAATAAATTGTAGCTAAGTACGTTATTATATTGCCAATAACATAGTACAAATAAATTGTAGCTAAGTACGTTATTATATTGCCAATAAGATGGTACAAAGAAATTGTAGCTAAGTACGTTATGATGTGACCAATAACATAGTACAAAGAAATTGTTGTTAAGGACGAAAATATAGTGCCAATAACATAGTACAAATAAATTGTTGCTAAGTACGTTATTATATTGCCAATAACATAGTACAAATAAATTGTTGCTAAGGACGTAATTATATTGCCAATAACATGGCACCAATAAATTGTAGCTAAGCACGTTTATATTGCCAATAACATGGTACAGATTAATTATAGCTTAGTTCGTAATTATATTGCCAATTACATTGTACAAATAAATTGTAGCAAAGTACGTTATTATGTTGTCAATTACATGGAACAAATAAATTGTAGCTAAGTACGTTATTGTGTTGTCAATTACATGGTACAAATAAATTGTAACTAAGTACGTTATGATGTGGCTAATAACATAGTCCAAATAAATTGTAGCTAAGGACGTAATTATATAGCCAATAACATGGTACAGATTAATTATAGCTTAGTTCGTAATTATATTGCCAATAACATTGTACAAATAAATTGAAGCAAAGTACGTTATTATGTTGTCAATAACATGGAACAAATAAATTGTAGCTAAGTACGTTATTGTGTTGTCAATTACATGGAACAAATAAATTGTAGCTAAGTACGTAATTATATTGCCAATAACATGCTTCAAAGAAATTGTAGCTAAGTACGTTATCATACTGCCAATAACATGGTACAAATAAATTGTAGCTAAGTACGTAATTATATTGCCAATAACATGGTAAAAACAAATTGTAGCTAAGTACGTTATTATATTGCCAATAACATGGTACAAATAAATTGTAGCTAAGTACGTTATTATATTCCCAATAACATGGTACAAATAAATTGTAGCTAAGTACGTTATTATATTGCCAATTACATGCTTCAAAGAAATTGTAGCTAAGTACGTCATCATACTGCCAATAACATGGTACAAATAAATTGTAGCTAAGTTCGTAATTATATTGCCAATAACATGGTTCAAATAAATTGTAGCTAAGTACGTAATTATATTGCCAATAACATGGTACAAATAAGTTGTAGCTATATACGTTATTATATTACCAATAACATAGTACAAATAAATTGTTGCTAAGGACGTAATTATATTGCCAATAACATGGCACAAATAAATAGAAGCTAAGTACGTAATTATATTGCCAATAACATGGTACAAATAAATTGTAGCTAAGTTTGTAATTATATTGCCAATAACATGGTACAAATAAATTGTAGCTAAGTTCGTTATTATATTGCCAATAACATAGTACAAATAAATTGTAGCTAAGAACGTAATTATATTGCCAATAACATAGTACAAATAAATTGTTGCTAAGGACGTAATTATATTGCCAATAACATAGTACAAATAAATTGTAGCTAAGTACGTAATTATATTGCCAATAACATGGTACAAATAAATTGTAGCTAAGTACGTTATTATATTGCCAATAAGATGGTACAAAGAAATTGTAGCTAAGTACGTTATGATGTGACCAATAACATAGTACAAAGAAATTGTTGTTAAGGATTAAAATATAGTGCCAATAACATAGTACAAATAAATTGTTGCTAAGTACGTTATTATATTGCCAATAACATAGTACAAATAAATTGTTGCTAAGGACGTAATTATATTGCTAATAACATGGTACAAATAAATTGTAGCTAAGTACGTAATTATATTGCCAATAACATAGTACAAATAAATTGTAGCTAAGGACGTAATTATATTGCCAATAACATAGTACAAATAAATTGTAGCTAAGGACGTAATTATATAGCCAATAACATGGTACAAATAAATTGTAGCAAAGTACGTTATGATATTGCCAATAACATGGTACAGATAAATTGTAGCTAAGTACGTAATTATATTGCCAATAACATGGTACAAATAAATTGTAGCTAAGTACGTAATTATATTGCCAATAACATGCTTCAAAGAAATTGTAGCTAAGTACGTTATCATACTGCCAATAACATGGTACAAATAAATTGTAGCTAAGTACGTAATTATATTGCCAATAACATGGTACAAATAAATTGTAGCTAAGTACGTTATTATATTTCCAATTACATGATACAAATAAATTGTAGCTAAGTACGTAATTATATTGCCAATAACATGGTACAAATAAATTGTAGCTAAGTACGTTATTATATTGCCAATAACATGGTACAAATAAATTGTAGCTAAGGACGTAATTATATTGCCAATAACATGGTACAAATAAATTGTAGTTAAGTGACTGTTTTTATGTCATAAGTAGAGTGCATTCATTATTCCACTTTAAAGTCCTGGTATCTATATATATCAAGTCATTGAAACTCTACCTTTGTAAACAAAAGGAGTCGCTTATAAGACTCAATGTGATCTACTAGTGCCCTTCCCCCAATATTTTTCTTAAACTTGTCACTGGTCTTCATTCTACTTTTAAAAAAGGTGTTAGTCGTACTGCTTAATTATTTCCACGTATTTTCTCTGATAAGTGTGGACGAAAGCTGGCTCAGTATATTATTGTATAGTTTTTTCTTTCTCTCGTATTTACACTTTTCAATTTCATTCTACCCCCCGCCCCAATAAAAAATGTCACAAACATCTATAGTACTAGCCTGAATAGAATGAACAAAGTTTGATTACTTATGTGACTATTTTATGACAAGTATTTGTTTACATTGTATTTGAAGACTGTCATGTTGTAAGTCTACAGGTAAGCAGTCATGTACTAATGTGTTCCACAATCGGGCACTTTTTGGAAATTGCAAACAATGTAGAATTATAAAAAAATAGTCTAGCTTTTTTTCTATAAAAATTACCTAGTAGTTAAGAAAGTTATATAGTTTATTCTATACTTCGGATTTATTCCGTCAGTTTGTCAACATTTGCGGTGGAGTGAAGATGCAGCAGGTTACGGAATTGATTTTTTCTAGATGGGCTTCGATACACGCCCGGGTCTTTGGGTCGCGAGCGAGGATTCCCTTTGGCCTACCATCTCCGATCTTCGTCCTCCGTTATGCCTTAGGCAAGTAATCTCTGTTGAATCTCTGCGATTTCTTCCTTTCCCCTTCTTCTTTTATCTAGCAGCGTCCCTTTCTCTCGTATAAAGTGGGAGAGTCAGATGCCAAATGCCAATTCTGATCTACTAATCAGACTTCACCAAATTGCCCAAAGGATAAGCAAGCAGAAAATCGTAATTCAATACTTGATAAACGGCAAAGCTTAATTTCACCAGGTCATCACGAACAATACAATATTCAATATGTATGGACATTCAAAACTCTTGAATGTTCCATTCACTCAATTTTTTTAATATATTATTTCAGTTTTTCTATTCTATTTTAACAATACTATTTTAATATTTTTCTATACTATTTGATATTTTTCTTGATTTGTTGAATAGTTTTGATATTAGTTAAATGTTTTCTCTATATAGTTTTTCTATAAGTCTTTCAATTTATATATTTGTTCAATGTTATAAGGTATATGAAGTCAGTTTCAACCTTGTATTTTACTACAACCTGTATAATAAAATCTATTTCTTCAGTCACATAAGGCAAATATTAGTCTGTGTTGTAAAAAACATGAAATTAATTTCCAATCAAGTTCATCGAATTTCATATTTAATCCATCAGCAGTTTTTTTTTTATTACTAATATCATATAAAGAGTCAGAGGAGCCAATCCTAACAAATTGCCAAATCCTAATACTGCTCCTATAATCACCGGTTACTAATTCAGTAACAGTAAATTTATTCGATTTTCACTGGTGCTTTTCCTTTCTGACCTACTTTTGACCTAAAATAACTATATATATACTTATATTTATAATTATTTGTCGCCTCCAATTTTAGGCTGGGCACTCTAGTGAGTGGTGTTAACGCAGCTGTCAAAATGATAGCTTTGATGCATGTTCCTTCACTAGTTGAACACTGTTAATGTCGACTGCCTATCGGTTCTTCACAGTGGCTGCGTGGGCTAAGGCGTCGGAATTTGAGTTAAAAACTTGACTCGTGTTCCGAGGTTTCGAATCCTGCGACCGGTTGAAAGATAGAATCTTTAGACACACATATATATATATATATATATATATATATATATATATATATATATATAGACTTATAACGGTGAAGATACCAAATTGAATAACATTATTTACGGTAACCCCCCCCTAAATATTTATAATAATATCTGTTATAGACACAGAATTACCGACTTGGTGATATATAGTATTTGTGTGTATGCGTATATAATGGTATTTTGAAATATTTATTTATTCAGATTATTTACTTAAAATAAGATAGTGGTAAGAAAATGTTTCTGCAGGTAATACACTAGCTATTGAATTAATATAAGTTTAAATGTCAAATATTACCACTAGACATTATTAGACTTGAATTAGGGTTTAACTATAGATTATCAAATTAATCTAAAATATAAATAAGGTAAGACTAATTTTTAGAACTCATATTGTATCAGTAAGAATATAGAGTGTTATGTAAATATTGTGTGTAGGTGTGTGGATATATATATACGTGTGTGTATGTATATATGTGTATATATGCGTATATGTATATGTATGTGTGTGTATGTATAGGTATGTATATGTTTACATGTGTGAGTAACTACATGCGTTGTCATTTGGTCAATATTTCAAATAGATTCAGGGATATATATATGTATGTGTGTATGTATATATATATATATATGTATATGTATATATAGGCTTATATGTAGGTGTGGGTGTGTATATATATGTATGTGTGTGTACGTATGGATTTGTATGTATACATATATGTATGTGCGTATAATTTTATTTCAATTAGATTCTCTTTCTTGGAATCCAGACGGACTGGGAATCTATGACACGCGGTTTGTCTATCTCTTCTCTTGTTTCTTTCTTTCTTTTCTCCTACCGAGTTTGAGAACACGAGTTTCGCCGGACGCATTTCGTCTCGGCTAGAGATGTATGAATAAAAGTTGTGTATGTTATTATGCTTAGTTATGGTAATGCGCGAGTGAGATTATGTATGTGCGTGCGCATAGGACGTGTGCGTATTTAGTTTTGTGTATGCGCGTGAGTAAAGTTGTCTATATGTATGATATCGTCAAGTCGTATGTGTCATAATTTTGACACGGCAGTTTTTAGTTGATTAACTTAAAGATCCCTCCCCTTCGACCGCCATAATTAAATATAAGTTTTAAATTTCCCCCTCTCTATAAAAGATATATCAAATTGCTTGCTACCACCACTCTCTCTAGTTGTGTTTAAATTGTCGTAGGGAAATTCAATTTTCTATCAGTCTCAAAAATGTAATTGTCTGAGTGATGCTTGAAAAAACCGCACGGTTGAAATAAATTATTGCATCGACAATTATGTGATTTCGTGTTATTATATTTTATGTTATTCTTGCTCTGTTTACTACATTGAGCTCTCATACCCAGATTTCCTCCTGGAATTATCCCATTATAACACACATATATATATATATATATATATATATATATATATATATATATATATATATATAATAGTCACCTATCTTAATACACTTCTCTATCTACTTATATTTGGGATCTTAAAGGTAAAAATATTGGATTCAAAGTCAAATAGCAATTGATTAAAAAATTAAATCCTATAAACCATTACACAGATATTGTTCTCTATGTAGACATGAAGCCCTTATAATCATTAAATATAAAGGCCTTCTGTTAAATAAAAAATATGAAATATTATCTAATTGCTTACATAAAACGTGGTTCAAGTACAACCAATTTGAAGTCCCTTAATTTATTCTGATATATAAAGTCTTGGAAGTATTTTAACCATTAAAACTATATGAAAAAAAACCAACAAAAAAACACTTTTAGTACCAAGTCCTTCGGTGGAAAATTACTTTGCTTGTGAGTCAATTTACTTTTTACAGTCACTATATTAGTATGCTTCCAAGAATTTACGCTAGTCTTAACATTATTTAAAGGATCATCAATTGTTTACCATGAAATACTGTTTCGGGAATTTAAAAACAAAACCATATTTTATCTCATGGCTTCCCAGCAGAGTTGATCAAACCCCACTTCCCTTAAAAGCAAGAAAAAAAAGTTTCGTATATTAGATCTAAGTTTTCTTCCAGATTAATGTTTTGCTAACTTATTTTGTTATTAAAAAATGTAACGGAGAGCGGCCGACTGACGTAAATGCAGACACTTGTCGACGCCGTTCAAAGAGGCAGCGTCTGGTATCCTGTGTGTGTGATGCGAACTCGAAAACGACAAAAAACAAAGAGGTGTTGGAGGAGAAAGGCGTCAGAAATTCAAATAAGGTTTTTATTTGAAGATATGGGCAGCGGCGTCCAGTAGGAGATTTATGCAAATTAAGTGGGTTTGCATGCGGCGCATTTTTTTTTAATAAGAGAAGGAAAATGAAGATTCGGTCTGAGATGTGGAGATCGTTCAAAACGTGGGATCGTAAAGCGAACGAAAGGAGAGAATAGTGCTGGATTTTTTTATGTTGGACTGAATGACGTTTTTTTTTATTACACTGGAGAGAGATATTAACATTCATTTGGACTTGATCTTGGCGACACCTCTGTTTAACTGTTCCGATACTATTTCTTTATTTTATCTACAAAAACTGTTCTCCTTACCTGTGTTGTTCGTCTGTGTCTAAGAAAATGTATCCGTTATTTACAAAAAAATGTTGT
>OY744539.1:65589310-65614310 GCA_963556195.1 Sepiola atlantica | reverse complement strand
TGCTGACGACACCACACTCTAATCTCGTCATGTGGGCAAAACCGACGCACACATATCTGAGGCAATGGCTGAATCCTTAGAAAATGACTCCCAGTTTGTAGTGGATTGGGGTAAAAAATGGATGGTAACTGTTAATACAGCAAATATAAAACTACTTTCCTTAAATAACTACAAGAAACCTCTTCAACCACCGATTGTTATGGCAAATAACACCCTACCTGATAGTTCATCATTAAAACTCCTCGGCCTAACTTTCACAGATAACATGAATTGGAATAAATATATTGAAGACATTGCCAGGGCTGCTGCAAAGAAGGTGGGCTCCCTGTACCGTGCCAGTAAACTTCTACCACCTGACATTATCCTATATTTCTACAAAGCCACCATCCGCCCATGCATTGAGTATTGCTGCCACATCTGGGCTGGGGCATCATCCACTAGTCTCTGCCTCTTAGACAAGACCCCCCCCCCAAAAAAAAGAGTCGCCAACTTAATAGGTCCCTCACTATCCACCAAGCTCCAGCCCCTGTTTCATCGGATTGAATTCCATATAATTAGACACATACCCATACACAAAATCTACATGCATTCGGCTCTAGAGCGATCTACATTGACACATACACAGATTTCGCCGCAATGTTGCTTCTTTGTGCCTGTTTTACAAGTACTTCAATGGATTGTGCTCTGATTAATTTGCTGCTCTGGTTCCTCCACGACGTAAATTCACTAAACCAACCCGAAAATCAGCCAAATCCCATCCATTCACTGTGGAAGTCCCCAAATGCCGAAGAGTTTTCTAGTCCAAAAGCTTCTTTTCTTCATGCTGCTGGACTCCGGAACTCCATCCCTTCTCCCTGTTTTCCTGACGATACTGACATGCAGAAATTTAAAAGTAATGTAAACAGACATCTCGCTGCACAGCTCCCAATTTAGGTTGACCCCCCCCCCACCCGTCAAACTTTCACCCTTTTTCTCAGTAGCCTCTTACGTCTACAGTGGTGTCCTGCCTTGTTTGGGGTGAATATATATATATATATTAATACATTTTTAGCAGTTATTATTTTAGATCTGCTGTTACCATGCCGCATGATTTATTCGCTAGCTACTGGGCCACAAGCTGATATCTGATCACTATTTGGTAAGAACCGAAACCTTTAATGATATCAGGATAACATCACGATGTGATCAAGAATATCTGAAGGATTTATTTTACAAGATATTCACATATGATAACAATTAGAATTATCTACCAATTTTCAAAATATCTCAGCTGCTGATCCAAAAATGAAATGACGTCTGTTTAATTAGAATATATCTAGATTATTTTCTTTGATAAAGACGTCATAAAAGATGTCTATATTTCTTTGCTTTTCTTTATATTTTCACGACACCACAGTTTTTCTTTCATTTTTTTTATTAATCTACACGAGAATATCTAGTGACGTATTTGGCTCCAAGTTCGGATTATATGGCAAGTCGAATCACTTGTGCATTCTGTCCAGTTGCACTAGACCGTTTAGTCACCAGTGGTCAGATATCTTTTGTTTTTATTGACCAGAATTATTTCATTTTTTTTCTTTTTTCTATTCGGGCCAGACAAGATTAAATAGCTTGTAACGCATCGTCTCGAATATTATCGCGTGTGAATAGTCGGCAAAAACGTATAAAAACGATACTTTCGCCAAATTAAACGAAATTGGAGAAGATTTCCAGTCGAACGGACGTACAGACAAAATACTTTTAGCCGGGAGATCTAAGACACGGCCTCAAGTACAGTCTCTTCTTGTTCAGAGATGAGATAGAGGGAATAGGAAGCGGTGCAATAGGAGAGGTAAGAGAAGAAGAAGAAGAAGAAGAAGAAGAGGAAGCAAATACTACTACTACTACTACTACTACTACTACTAATAATAATAATAATGATCATGCTGCCGCTGCTGCTGATGATAATGATCGTGATCATGATGATCATGATGATCATCATGATCATCATGATCTAGCAAAACCAGTTAAAATTATGAGATTAATCTTAAATATATATATATATATATATATATGATTATTTTTATTTACACAGACATGTACAAAATCTGCGACACTGGCATGTCGATGTTATCGATCAACAGTTATTATGAACTGAGATCTCATCAGGGAGAGTTAGAATCCGATCTTAACCTCAGATCATATTTGGAGAGAATGAAGAAGAAAAAAGAATTAAAGTTTCAAAATTTAGGGAGTCACGTGGTTTAGGACCGTTAAAAATCAAAAAAAAGTTTAAATCTAAAATCAAAAATCGATAAAATCGACATGCCAGTGTCGCTGATTTTGTACATGTCTGTGTAAATAAATATAATCATATATAAAAGCTCTATTTGATATTGAGCACTTTTTATAAACCCGGTTGAAATTCTTTGGATTACTACCCTGTGGATGTTTTTACTTGGATTATTATCATTATATATATATATATATATAACGAATATTGTCTGACAATCTATCGGCTTTTCACAATTTCAACCCAGACCTACAACATATATAAATTATAACTGTTTATATTAACAACAAAATTGAGACTGTCATTCCCCATCGTAGCGTTGGTCGATTTTAATGTGAACACTGGATTCTAACTTTCGAAACATTTAACGATATTCTTTCAAATTTAATTGTTTTTTTTTTAATTAATATGTTTATTAAAGAATCCGTGGAAATGAAGACTTAAAGCCACTGCAATAATTAATGATAAGTAAATAGTTCATCTATTATTATTATTGTTATTGTTACTAGCGAGACCTATGGAAATTCCGCAGTGCTTTCTACATCAATCTATATAATTTACTGTTAATAAGAATATTGCTTTTTAAATAATAAATGTATGTCAGGCTTAATACTAAAACATTACTCTTTGTTCTTTCTTCCTTAGAAATAATTTTCATTGTTAGCTAAATATTCTTTAAATAAATAAAACGAATATGTTTATTTATTTATTTAAAATTGTGCCAATTGAATTCTTTTTGAAACAATAAATATTCTCTGTCTTCTTACCGTAAAAAAATATGTATGCTAAAACGCATGTCACTTTTTGAAATGTCTTCATGTAAAATTGTACTGTTTTAGTAGACAGGACAACATAATTCGATTTCGGAACAATTCATTTTAAAAATGGGGAAAGTCGGGATTTTTTTTTACCTTAACGACATCATATTAATCACCAATCACCATATTTTCTAATGGGATAATCTCTCTCTTTTTTGGAAATATGTGTAATAGGCGATAACGTACGTACGAACACGAAGTGGCTTGGCGTATTATAAAGATACTAAATGCAAATTAATCAACGTTTGTTTTTCTGAAACTTTTTTTCCTATATATTTTAATACATGCTAAACTATTCCTTGGTTTTGGGATTGAGTTATGTTTATTTAAAAAAACAAAAACATTTCAATTGTTCTAATTAGCCGTAATTTTCAATTTACTAACAAAGTCTTCCATCCCTTACAAAGATTTAGTCCATTACGCTCACCCTCTCTCACTCTATGTAGTTTTACCCCTCGCTCTTATTTTGTACAGTATCTATCCAGTCTCGCTTCTGTCTTTCTCTCTCCCTATTTCTATCTCTCCCCTCTTTATTAACAGTCAAAGGTAATATAGACATGAAAAATGAAAAGATTGGAATAGTTCCTTATTAACAAAAGTGTTATATAACTAAAAACAGTAATACTATTTTAGCCATAATTGGATGGAAGGACGAAGAGAGAGAGAGAGAGAGAGAGAGAGAGAGAGAGAGAGAGAGAGATTGAAATTTTGTCTTTTTATGTTTTTATATTAAACTGGCTTTGCAAACTCACTTTTCCTGATTCAAACAATCTAACTCTGGTTCAGTGGGTGACTCAACGAGCCACATTTTTTCTACTTAATTTCTATTAACCATTTTTATAAATGAGTCTGGGGGAATTTATCGTCTGCTTGTCTCTGCCAAGTCCGGAATTTGTCATCAAAATTTGTGAATCTCCGTTAAATTCTAGGTGCGCTATCATACGCAAGTACCTTTTTCTTAAAAATATTCACTTTCTGTTTTCTGAAACATTTCTGTTTCTAAACAAATATATACTTAAAAACACATATTTTTATTTTTGTACAAACGTCAGAAGACGCCGCAATCTAGCAATGAATGCTATGTAAATAGTTCATTTGTTATTGCACTTATTCCCATAATCTGCAGATCATTGTTTTGATAGGATTATATATTATACAAGTTTTTATTTATTTACATTTTTTTCTCGTTCTTAATCCCCAAGTGAATATACAAATAATGACCATTGACGATCGGGGAGGCAAATTCAAATACTTTTAACATTGAAATAATTTAAATAAGAATCAGATACGCCGTAAGAAAGAGTACTGTTGCCACATCTGGGGAGGCGCCTCTCAGAGCACTCTTTCCTGGCTTGACAGACTACAGAATCGACTTCACAATATAGTGGGGGGGGGGTGATCTCTTCTCTTCCCTACAACCCCCTTCTCACAAAAGAGACGTTGCTAGTCTCTCTCTACTCTATCGTTTTTTTTTTCATGGTAAGGGCCCAATTAAGCCCTAATCTCTGCTTCTCCCTCTAAAACATTCACAGCAAAATCTCGTCTAGCTACAACCACTGTAAAGAATTTTCGTTTCTTCTTCGGTGTACTGAAAACTAAACGGAAATTTACAAAGAAAATTTATTTCCAAGAACTTCCCATCTGTGGAATACAATACAGCGCGGCTGATTCCCAGCTTACTACCACATGGTCGTTTTCAAGTCTAATGTTAACAAATTCTTGTCGAGCCGTCCACTTAAATAATAAAATTCGTACAATTTCACCTATACTTTCCAAATCCCCTTCGAGGCGTTGTTCATCGCCAACTGATAATCTCATTAACCCTTATCCTCGAGTTGCCTTTGAGTGTTGATAAGCGGTGACAAAATTTGTTTTTAATACGCCAAACCTTTTACATTTCATATCAGTTCAGGATACGTCCTTGACACTCAGTTCGACAGAATGGGCTGCGACGGAAAAGGGCCGCCCTGTTCTATCGGGCCGAGGTATTGATCTGTGCAGTCCTAGAAAATCCACCATCACAGGCGTTACCTTCTCGCTTTGAGAAGGTTTATTTTTTGTTAATTGCTTGAGTAGCCTCTACTGGGAATTGCCGACGGGGTTGCTAAGGCACTTTTGTGAGACACGAGTGCACCTCCTCTTGTGTGCTAGTCTTTCTATCTCCACCTTCCGAGCTTATGTCACATTTTCTCGCGGTAGGAGGAGGAGGTGAATACGCTAAACTAATCTTTATCTATAATAAATACAATTTACAGATTTATAGATTAAAAAAAAAAGTAAGAGATACTGTAGTTAGAGTTTTTTTTTAATGTAATCCATGTATTTGATATCTGAAAACGGTAAATACATGTGTGTGATTTGTTTCGTTGTAAAATTCTTTATGTTAATGGGGTTTCTTCGAAAGTTTTTAATTTTTACTTATTTATTTACATATTACAGTCTCGTATTTTTTGCGAAGGAAGGCATTGCCCGTAGAGGCTAATACGAATAAGTTAGGAGATTAACGTTACACATATTACATTGATGCATTATAAAGCAAATGTATTATTAGCCTATGGCGTTCTCCCGAGATTAACGTTACACATATTACATTGATGCATTATAAAGCAAATGTATTATTAGTCTATGGCGTTCTCCCGAGATTAACGTTACACATATTACATTGATGCATTATAAAGCAAATGTATTATTAGCCTATGGCGTTCTCTCGAGATTAACGTTACACATATTACATTGATGCATTATAAAGCAAATGTATTATTAGTCTATGGCGTTCTCTCGAGATTAACGTTACACATATTACATTGATGCATTATAAAGCAAATGTATTATTAGCCTATGGCGTTCTCCCGAGATTAACGTTACACATATTACATTGATGCATTATAAAGCAAATGTATTATTAGCCTATGGCGTTCTCCCGAGATTAACGTTACACATATTACATTGATGCATTATAAAGTAAATGTATTATTAGTCTATGGCGTTCTCCCGAGATTAACGTTACACATATTACATTGATGCATTATAAAGCAAATGTATTATTAGCCTATGGCGTTCTCCCGAGATTAACGTTACACATATTACATTGATGCATTATAAAGCAAATGTATTATTAGTCTATGGCGTTCTCCCGAGATTAACGTTACACATATTACATTGATGCATTATAAAGCAAATGTATTATTAGCCTATGGCGTTCTCCCGAGATTAACGTTACACATATTACATTGATGCATTATAAAGCAAATGTATTATTAGTCTATGGCGTTCTCCCGAGATTAACGTTACACATATTACATTGATGCATTATAAAGCAAATGTATTATTAGTCTATGGCGTTCTCCCGAGATTAACGTTACACATATTACATTGATGCATTATAAAGCAAATGTATTATTAGCCTATGGCGTTCTCTCGAGATTAACGTTACACATATTACATTGATGCATTATAAAGCAAATGTATTATTAGTCTATGGCGTTCTCCCGAGATTAACGTTACACATATTACATTGATGCATTATAAAGCAAATGTATTATTAGCCTATGGCGTTCTCCCGAGATTAACGTTACACATATTACATTGATGCATTATAAAGCAAATGTATTATTAGCCTATGGCGTTCTCCCGAGATTAACGTTACACATATTACATTGATGCATTATAAAGCAAATGTATTATTAGTCTATGGCGTTCTCCCGAGATTAACGTTACACATATTACATTGATGCATTATAAAGAAAATTTATTATTCGTCGATTGCGTTTTCCTGAGAGTGTCGTATTTTTATTCTTAATTATTTTTAAATTTTTTTATTTACCCCAAACAAGGCAGATTGCCACTAAGGCGTAAGGGACTACTGTGATAGGAGTAAGATTTTTAGGGGGAAACCTTGGCGGGCAGCTGGGCAGCAAAGGGTTTGTAAACATTGCATTAAAATTTCTGCATGTTTGTACGGCCTGGAAAACAGAGCAGGGAAGGCACTCGAAAAGCAAGCGGTCCGAGGAAAAAAGCTATCAGAGTAGAACATCTTCCGGCATCTAAGGACCTCTACAGTGAAGGGTGGGATTTTGCTGCTAGTCAGGTGAGTTGGGAGAATTTACGTTTGGATGGTACCGCACGCCTGGGTACAACATCAGGTATTTCGACGCCTAGGCTTAGTTAAAACACACACAGACTAAGATTCAACTTAGAATAAGTTTTATGTCCCTTCTTGCGAAATTGATGATAGGTTCCCTTCTATACAAATCAGCTTGTTATTAAGTCAGTGCTTAAGGCAAAAAAATCGATTTAAACTGACCCCAAGAAAGAGAAAGAGAAAGAAAATGGCAATATTCTATACATTTTCAAACGTTAGGAAAAAATGAAGATAGAAATTAAGTAGTTTTCGTAGCCATGTTGAAATTTGGATGCTGATAGTAAATTAATGGGTGAGAAAGAATTCATAGTACTTTTAAAAATCTGGACGTAACAAGTTCCATGTAAATCAGCTTATTATTAAGTCAGTGTTTGTGGAAAAAATCGATTAAAACTGACAAAAAAAGACAATGGTAATATTCCATACATGTTCAAACGTTAGAAATGCTTTTTAACGTATCAAGTTAAATCGGTATAAACTGACAAAAAAGAAAATTACAATATTCCATACATGTTAAAACGTTAATTTTTTAAACTTTCAAGTTAAATCGATTTAAACTGACAAAAACAGAAAATGACAATATTCCATACATGTTCAAACGTTAGACATTTTTTAACGTATCAAGTTAAATCAATTTAAACTGACAAAAAAGAAAATGGCAATATTCAATACATGTTCAAACGTTAGAAATGTTTTTTAACGTATAAATTGAAATCGATTTAAACTGACAAAAAAAAGAAAATCGCAATATTCTATACATGTTCAAACGTTAACATTTTTTAAACGTATCAAGTTAAATCGATTTAAACAAACAAAAAATAAAATGCCAATATTCCATATATGTTCAAACGTTACACATTCTTTTTAGCGTATCAAGTTTAATCGTTTAGACTGACAAAAAAGAAAATGGAAATATTCCATACATGTTCAAACGTCAGAATTTTTTTAAAACGTATCAAGTTAAATCGATTTAAACTGACAAAAAAAGAAAAATGCAATATTTCATACATGTTCAAACGATAGAATTCTTTTTAAACGTATCAAGTTCAACCGATTTAAACTGACAAAAAATGGCAATATTCTATACATGTTCAAACGTTATTTTTTTTAAACGTATCAAGTTAAATCGATTTAAACTGACAAAAAAGAAAATGGCTATATTCCATACATGTTCAAACGTTAGATATTTATTAACGTATCTATTTAAATCGATTTAAACTTACAAAAAATGAAAATGCCTATATTCCATACATGTTACAAACGTTAGAAATTATTTTAACGTATCAAGTTAAATATTTCTTCTTCTTCTTCTTCTTCTTCTTCTTCTTCTTCGAGAGAGAGAGAGAGAGAGAGAGAGAGAGAGAGAGAAAGAGAGAGAAAGAGAGAGAGAGAGAAGAGGAAAGAAATCAAATATAAAATAAAGTTACAGTAAATAAATATAAAGTAAAGGAAAAAGCTAAAACACAAAACAAAAGAAGCAATGGACGGCTCTCGTAGTTATGTTGCTGAAAATCATTTCGTCAATTGCCAATAATGATGATAATTAGAAATAAATAAAAAAAAATTGGTTAAAAACTTATAAAACGTTTACCTTCTAATAAGCTCTGCAGTGTATTGTACTAACATCCCTCAGGGAAGAGTTGTTTTCAATCGACATTCATCAGAAGAAAAGACTGGTGCAAAATTAAGTCAACGTTTCTGGAAATGTGAACCCTCTGCTAAAATTGAACATATATTTTTTTACAGTTTTGTTTTCATAATTTGGTGGCTTATCGATATTAATCAGTAGATTCTTTAAAATAAAATCAATAACAAACATTTTAAAAACGCGATTTTCTGACCCAAAAGTCCATTACTATCGGACGATGAAGAAAAAAAAAGAAAGAAAAACACTGCTTTGACAAGGAGAATTTTATTTCTCGAAAATTCAGATTAAAATACATTTGATTTATTTTAACACTACACATTGTTATGGTTTTTTCAAAACAAATATTATATATATATATATATATATATATATATATATATATATATATATATATATATATATATATATATATATATATACGAATAAACATATATACACACACATACATATATCTTTTGTATTATCTATCCACCCATACTTATTTACAGACTAAATAGTTATCCACAGAAACGTGCTCCGCCGCCACCGCGAGACACCAGCGTGGCCGACCATTGATTGTCACGCTAAATGCAATCACCTAAGTATGGCGTCCACTTTGAATAAAGGCGGCTTTTCGGATTCTGGATCCCACCGGCTAGACAAGCCGTTAAAACTGTTATATCGGAGTGCATATTGTGCAGGAAATGTAATTCTGCATCTTTAGCTTACCATAATATGGATTGCCTCCCCCAAAACAAAGTGAAGCTAACAAGATCCTATTTACATACGGGTGTGGATTAAACTCGTCACATGTGGGTAAACACTACTGGACGAGACGTAAAATGTACCTGTTAATATTCATCTTCTTATGCATTCGTGCCTTACATATAGAATTGTTAGAGGACATGACTGTACGTTCTTTCGTATTGGCATTTATACGATTCACCAACTTATACGGCATCTCGAACCATATTTATAGCGATGATGCCAAAACGTTTCTAGCTGCTGGTGTGACAATATTACTTGCTTTGGCCGAAGGGGTATCTCTTGGGACCGGCACCAATGTGGCAACATCGTTTGCTTTGGACGGCTGGGCGATCTTTGCCGGACTTTATGTGACGACGGGACGATGTGTGACAACATGTGCACATATGTGCAATGTCTCATCTTGTTATGGCCAGTGAGCAATCATCGTCTGACGATAGTCACTGTCGTCTGCTTCTGGGACTGGCTAGCCGGCTGTTTGGTCGGGACCATCGTACTGCAAATCAAACATTATGTAATAATGGAGCAAACCATTTTACTTATTATATAAAAATATAATTTATTATATTGCGGAAAGAAACATCTCAGAGCGCGCGACAAGACGCGTGCGTCTCTGTCAGAATTCAAACCAGTCTCTTTATTTTCAATCTCTTTACCAGAGAGAGAGAGAGAGAGAGAGAGAGAAGGGGGGAAGTGAGAGAGAAGCAAAGAGAGACAGAGGGGTAGAGAAAGAGAGAGAGAGGGAATACAGCCGTCATCAATGATTCAACAAATCTCGGTGACAGGTTTTCTTTGACCTCTTGAACCTGGCTGGTGTCTCCAGCATTGTTGATATTTAGCTGACATCGGATTACATCGAATATCCCGATCAGTGAGTTGACATTTTTAGTGCAGCGAATACACTTTATTTGCAACTCAAGTCTGGCGCAAGGGTTACGAATATAACAGGAAGCACTTAGCTCCCCTAAAGATTACGCATTATGCCACACTGGAAAGCTCCTGAAAAAAGTATTTGTTTCTAATGAGTACACCAATCTGTTTGGGATCAAATAAAACATTTCACAATTCCCCTGCATCCTGCTTGGTTTGGTAGTGTTTGAGAACGTCTTGTGAAATCCAGCATGTACAATTCTCTTTGACGTTCAAGTGTGAATTATTTTTATTTATTGACTATATTGTCTGATATTCAGAACGCCAGAAATAATCGACCACTAACTTATAGATGTTCTTCAAATTCGAAACTGAATGTAATATCTCCTAATAACTCTAACCCTAACCCTAACATTAACCCTAACCCAATAACATCTTAAGACTTAGTAAAAATGTGGGGATTATGATAAGGAAAGTGAACGATAACATTTGCAGTGCCGGACGTCTTGACCAGACGTCGATTGAAGAAACCGTCTGTCGACGAAATCAAATGTTAAAAAAAGTTTTAACGGTTGTGGTATGAGGAATACCTCCCCAGCCTGCGAGAGACTTCGAGGGATCAGTTCAGCATTGCGTTTGAAAAATAATAAAAATTTGAGATATCGTTCTGATAAAGAAACGCCCAATAAACCCAGACCCCTGTTGATGATGGGGCGAATATTGAGCCTCATTAACGGCGAGGATGGGTGGGTCAGATCCTTAAACTTCAGGAAGGGAGATGGTAGTGTTCAATCCTACGTTATTAAGCACACATTTCCCTGGGAGTTGGCTGCAACTCATACAGCAGAAGATAAAGCTACTCATGTGCAGGAAAATAAAGAGGCGATTTGCCCTGAATGCGGCAAACAAGAGGATGACAGACCCTTTATATGTTTTGATGGCTGTGACGAGTAGTACCACTGGGCTTGTGTTAATATTTCTGCAGCTCCCGAGGATGAACAATGGTTTTGTTTAATCTGTGTGAGCAAGTGATGGTCTGTGTAGAACTCTCCGTCAATTAGTTTTCAAACTAATAATAATAGTGCTGGCCAGCGAACAAGTTTACAGTGTAGAATCTGATCGTCCGATAACCCTTAAAATTAATAAATAAAATTAATGATTTTTTTTTTATCTATCTCTCCCCATTCTCCCTCTGCTTCTTTTTCTTTCGCATTTCTTCATGTTAATATCTTAAAATGTTATAAAATCGGGGGACCTATGTTTTGAGGCATTTCCGTCCGTCCTTCCGTCCGTCCGTCCGTCCGTCCGTCCGTCCGTCCGATTTTTCTCCGCAACCATCCATTGAATTTCTCTGAAATTTTGCATGAAGTTGTAACTTTGGTCAGGTTAGAAAGTGACATTCTCCGATTTTTTCGGGATCAAAAGGCCCCGAAATGGCAAAAAATTACATTTTTTGCCCCATAACTTTTCATCCATCTTTATTTCTTTTAAACTTCATTTCTTTTAAACTTCTAATAAATTCATATTTACAAATATACACTTATAACTGCTATTATAAAATTTACATATGTATTTACAATATTTTCCGATAAGGTGATATTAATAAAAATTATTCATACAATTAATTAAACACATTTCATTCAGAAACCAAAAAAGCGAGTAGTGACATTTTTTATGTTCAATTTCCAAATCTTATTGACCTCTTCGATCTGTACTTCGTCTGAGCAGGGTTTAAAAACCCCAACAGTTTTGTGTTTCATTATTGTAATGGAAACACTTGTACTCTGCTTAGTTATTTCTTGTGTACTCTCAATGTATAACATGTCTCATAATCTCCTTTAATTTTCGTCACTGACAAACTGTAAATAAATGAAATGTTATTGCATTCAAATGATTCTTCGTCTATTTTCTCTTCCAACACGCGTACTAGTGTTGCATTACCCGTTCTTTCAGGGTACCCGGTAAGATCCAACAAGAATGACAAAGAACAGAACGTATATGGGAAAAACTTTGGTTTTCTTTATTTCCCATAACCGGATGGTTTACGCCGGCTATGCACACACATATAAAAATCTTTTGACATACTTTTGTCTAATGAAAGTCTTTTTCTTGCTGAGGTCACAGACTTGGTTTTCACTAGAAACTCGTTCATATATACATCCGATTGGAAAACAATTTGCTCTGCATTGTCTATCCGAGCGTGAACTGAAGCAATTGTTCCACAAGCATTTCCAATTGTCTGTTTGATGAAACACAAGTCAGGTGATTCCTTCACGGTACCAACTTGCTTATCAGTCGCATTTTTAGTCAGCGGACACGAAAGCCTAACAGCAAGACGGGCTTGGGTACTATAACCAATAAAGCTTCATCGGTGCCATAAACATCGGTAAACTCCCATTCTTCTGGTACTTCGATACTCCGATCATCAAGCGCTCCAGCTCTTCGCGTTTAATAAACCGCCGCCTTTCAAGTCTCGCTTGCACTGTGTAACCTTCTCCTTTTTAACAGTTATCAACTCGCTTTCTTTCTCGACGTCCCACCCACAATGGACTCGTCCACGATTCAGTTTTTTCCACTCTTCATTATCTTACACTAAGAGAAATATATATTCCCAACATGTAACAACGAAAACTATAAAACTAGAATATCAAATATTCCTCGTGATATTACTAACGTAGTAACAGGATGTTGCACTATCGGATACCTAAAAAGTTAAAACTGTGGTAAAATATAAATGATTGGTGTTTATTAATGCTAAACGTATATTCAAAGGCAAGCACACGCATAATATGATAGACGCACAGACATGTAAGCAGATAGTTATTGGTTGATAGACTTAAACAGACGCTCTTTGATAATTTATTGTGGCAAGGTCTATTCAGAAATGAGGATTGAAAAAAAACAAAAACGAATGAAGTCAGTAAGAAATTGATAACACAAATCTAGTAAGCGTTAATAGAAAGGGGGAAAGGCGTCAAAACAATGGTATCAAAAGCCAGCTTGATTTTGCGCCAAAAATAAAAGAAATGTTTGGTAAAAAAAAAAAAAAAAGTCGTCGAAGTCGATCTGATTGAAAGTAATTTTTTGCTTGGCTGGTCACTGGCTTGTTAATCCGTTTGAGATAGTTTTTGATGAATAAAAAAATAAAATAAAAGGGTAGATAAAAAAACGAGTCAGAGAAAAGGACGAAACGAAAAGGGCGAAAGAATAGATGTTGTTGAATATGTAATGAAAAATAAATAAAAAATGTTTTACAATAAATAAATTCTATAAAGACATTTAATCAAATAGATATAGATTGATAGTTAAGGATTATATATATATATATATATATATATATATATATATATATATATATATATATATATATATATATATATATCATGTGTGTGTGAGAGGGAGAGGGGGAGACATACAGAGTGTGTATGTAATCTTGTGTTTCTGAGTATACGAGAAAAGAGCAGAATTTGCAATTATGGCTATAAGAGCATATATATATATATATATATATATATATATATATATATATATATATAAAGAAAGATTGTCGAAGAGTGATAAACATGCACGGATGTCCAAATTTATTTCAAACTTCAAAAAACTTGAAAAGCCTTGGCTTAAGGAAAGAGCTATGAACGTATACACATAATTTTATTACAGAATATACCTTGCATTGAACATTTGAAGTTGAAATAAATTTGGACATCCGTGCATGTTTATCACTCTTCGACAATCTTTCTTTATAATTGCTCTTTCTCGTATATTGTGTTTTTACCATTTCACTATAGGTTCTTTCTACTAAAAGTTTACTTTTAGTTTCTTATATATATATATATATATATATATATATATATATATATATATATATATATATATATATATATATATATATATATATATATGAGGTTTATGTAGTTTGCTTGAAGCATTGTTTATTGGTATATAGAAATGTAATATTTAGAAGGCAATACAATGCAGAGGTGTGACGGATAGACACAAGTTGGAGCAAATAAGACATATAATGGTGGAACAAACGGTTGAAACTAAAATTAAGGTTGAAACTAATTCATTTGTTCCACCATTATATGTCTTATTTGCTCCAACTTGTGTCTATCCGTCACACCTCTGCATTGTATTGCCTTCTAAATATTACATTTCTATATATATATATATATATATAAATAATATTTTCAAAATAGCCTATATACACATGTGTTTCATGACAAACCTGCAATCAACAGTATGGGAGGAGACAATCCCTGTCGATCACACGAACCCTAATACGAAAATCTCATTTGACAGTAGTCGGAGCGCGTACTGATGTGACCACCACGTATTGCCTTGAACTATTAGAGTAAATTCACGTCAAATGGCAAATTCGGCGGCCATCTATGAAGTCGTCGAGATAACTCAATAGGCGGGGCCTAGAGTATTGCCTTACGCTATAAATAACTGCTTGTTGGTAACTTACTTAAAGTGCTTCATCTAGCGAGAGCTTTGAATAATTATTTGTGATCATTTTCAAATTAATCGATAAACACATATGTTTCATGCCAAACGTGTAATTATCAGTATGGGAAAAGACAATCCCTACCGGTCACACGGTTCGAACCGCTATACGAAAGTCATATTTGGCAGTAGTCGGAACGCGTATCGCTGTGCCCACCACGTATTTCCTGGAAATGAAAGAGTATTAATTTACTCCTCTCCAGGAGTTAGGCACAAGGCCAGTTTTTATCTTACTCCCACAAGTAAGATGTGACCCAAGGTCGGGTCGGGAAAGTGGGGTTTGAAAAGCCAGCGTCCGAGAGGTGAGGACTCTGGCCATTAAAAATTGCCTGGGCAGCCCCGTTGGCATTCCCCAGTAGGGGCGCCTCAGACACTAAGCAATAAACTTACTCCTTCCCAAAGAGGGGAGGCGAAGCCTGGGAGGGTGGACCTCCTAGAACTGCACAGAACAGACCCATAGACCGGCGTAAATCAAGCCCCGAAGGCCAATACAATACCAGTCTATGGGGTGCAGTATCCATCGGAACAGATACTACACTTTGATCTTAGCCAAAAGGCCAAGAACATCTAAATGGCAAATTCGACAGCCATCTAGCAACTCCTGGGGCTGACCTTATCTTCAGACTTTAAATTGAAGAAAGACTTACATCAAATCTGTTGCTAAGACCGCTGGAAAAATGCTTGGATCATTCTACCGCTCCAGAGGGTATCTCACACCCGACGCCATCCTCTACCTGTACAAGGGTCCAATATGTCCGAATATGGAGTACTGCTGATACATAGTGGGAGGTGCTGCTCAGAAGACCCTTTCTTGTCTTGACAGAGTCTAAAACCGACTTCGAAATCTAGTGAGGGATGTCCTCTTCTCTTCTCTTCCCTACAGTCACCCTCTCAGAAGAGATGTTGATAGTCTTTCTTTGCTGTACCGTTATTTTCATGGTCGGTGTTCAGCTCAGCTCAAATCTATGGTCATCCTTGTAAAACAATTCACAATAAGAACCCGCCTAGCTAACGCCAATTATCGAATCAAACTCTTTAACCCTCAACCTTCAGTGGTCTTTGGGCCCTGATAAGCGGTGACCTTTAATGTAAAAAATAATTTTTTTTAAGTCGACGAGAGAACTCAATAGAGTCTCGCATTATGCTATAAATAACGGTTTGTTGTTAACTTACTTTGCTCAACTTAATGAGAGCTTTGGATAATTATTCATACATAGTATTTTCAAATTAACCGATATACACATGTGTTTAATGACAAACCTGCAATCATCAGTATGGGAGAAGACAATCCCTACCGGTTATACGGTTCGAACCCCAGTACGAAAGTCATATATAACTAAGTAGTCGGAGCGCGTACCGATGTACCCACCACGTACTGCCTAAAATGGGAGATTAAATTAACGTTTAAATGGGAAATACGGCCATCTAGAGAACTCAATATGCGGGGCCTAGAGTATCGCATTCTGCTATGAATAACGGCTTCTTGTTAACTTACTTAAAGAGCTTTGAATAATTATTTATAAATAATATTTTCAAATTAACTCATATACACATATGTTTCGTACCAAACATACAATCATCTGTATGGGAAGAGACATTTCCTGCCAGTCACACGGTTCGAACCCCAATACGAAAGTCATATTTAACTTAGTAGTCGGAGCGCGTACCGATGTGCCCACCACGTATTTCCTGGAAATGAGAGAGTAAATTAACATCTAAATGGCAAATTCGGCGGCCCTCTAGCAAGTTGTCGAGAGAACTCAATGAGCGGAGCTTAGAGTATAGTAATATATATATATATATATATATATATATATATATATATATATATATATATATATATATATAAATTAAGAGATAATACAGATAAAAATAAAATATTACTTATAAATTATATCCTACCTTAAAAAGTCGATATTCAATATATAAGGTAGAGCAGTAATATAAGTAAATGAATGATAAGAATAGAAATTGGAAAAAGTATAATTTACATAAAATCACAAAGTAGTTCAAACAAGGAATATGTAAATAAACTTTTGGTTTTTCCTTAATCCATGGATGATCAAAACTGTATGTTTTTATCATCAGAGGAGATCATACGGATAATTTATAATTGATATAAAATCATATTACTGGTTAGCACAGATTTGAAAATATTAAAATATAAAAAAAAAAAATATACAAAGTTATTTTGAGCAAAGAGAATCATATTCGATGACAAAATGTAAACATGTCTTAAAAAGCATATCCAGGAAATCATAAATGTTAAGTAAATGTAGGGTGAATAGCAGAATGTTTTCAAAAGTTCGAATAGGGAAAAATTCTGGTTTGGAAAATAAAGGGAATTCAAGTCCAAGGTTAAAGTTCATTGGCACAAAAGTGACTAGCCAGAAGGAATACAAGTGCATGCATCGCCAGAAATCTTTTTATTGGCTCCCGTTTGCTTAATTCCTCTCACACTCACACATTTTTATGTCATGTCTGCTTTACCTTTGCTTCCTGTCACTCCCCCATCCTTTCCCCATCCCCTAATTTTATTCCTTTATTTTCTTCTCTTCTTTCTGATACTATATTTTGTATTTTTTCATTCTATTTCTATTATCATTTTCTTTTCTGTTCCTTTTTTCTCTGATGCCAATTTCCTCCATTTCTTCTTCTTCTTCTTCTTCTTCTTCTTCTTCTTCTTCTTCTTCTTCTTCTTCTTCTTCTTCTTTATTTATTACTATTTTAAAAACTTACGTGAATATTCCAATTGAAGATTTTGTCTGTTGAGCTTGAAACCATCACATTTTTACTTTGACAAGAAATAAAATATACCAGCAATGCCTCTCCTTATTTTTTGGGTATTTACTAATTTTCTCCGTAGATACGGACGCATACACACACACACACACACACACACACACACACACACACACACACACACACACACACACACACACACACACACACACACACACACACACACACACACCTATAACATCACAAATAACTGTAATTGCCAAAGGCAGAATGAATGCCCCTTACAAAACAATTGTTTTACTGCCTCAGTGATATACCGCAATTCAAATATATACAGTAAAGAACACTGAAGTAAAAAAGTTCTATATATGGAGCACGCCGATGAAGTTTAAAGATGGCTCTACGGACATAGATTATCATTCAGACATGTAAAGATATAAGAAACACACTTCATTATTCAAGCCTTTCTGGAAATTAATTAGGGATAAACAACCACCAATAATTAAATGAGAAATAATTAGGAAATCACAGACCTGTGGATCTCTTAATTCACATTGTTTTTTTTTTATATCTTAATGAGAAATTTAAATTATAAGATTTAAAAACAGAGACATATTATTTAATGTTAGACATGAAACCACGCTTAATTGCAAGCACTTCCAAGAACATACCCTGAGCAGATTTTGAGCATCTAGTATTAGTTGCCCACAAAGTACAATAACAACTCGACTACAAACTCTCCCCTCAATATTTTTTAATTTTAATTTATATATTTTACTTTTATTTTAATTTTTACTTTTATTTTTAAAAATATTTGTTTACTTTCATATTTTAATTTTGTTAATTTGTCAATAGTTTTTATTTGTTTATTTATTTTAATATCTTTTTATTTGTTTTGCTTATAATTTAAACATTTGTCGCTTTGAATGTAAGAGCTTTAAATTTACCTAACTTTGAATTTTTTATCATACTAATACTTCAATATTTGTAATTTAAATGGTAACCTTTAATTGTTAGCATTTAAATTCGCATACCAGTTAATAGAAAAATATAGTGCAATAGTATATCGGTTAAAAATCTATGGGCAAGGTATGCTGTGTATACGTGCGTTTAAATCTGTCCATACTAAAAAAGAAACCTGGTACGTGCATGTATCTAGATGCATAGGTCTGTTTATGCATATGTGTGTATGTACGGCGATTCACAGTATGCATATCGGTATGTTTTTAAATCGATTGATTTGATAATGTACCGGTTTATTTTTCAAGTGATTTCTTAATTTTTTTTTTGTTGAGTGTGCTTATATTCTTACATAATTTTAGCACAATTCTTAGGACTGGCTTCTGACATCGGCCGTAATCTGTCAAACGGAATATATTGAGTGTGTTAACCATGGAAGTCACCAATCTACTCTAAAAGGTGTCTGCGTATAGTTGCATGTATATGAGTAATATATGTGTTTGTGAATATGTGTTTTAAGAGGTAGCTATGTATGTATACATATATCTATATCTATATCTATATATATCTATATATATCTATATATATCTATATATATATATATATATGTATTTTTATTTTTATGTATAATATATCTATGTGTAAAGAGCGGTAATATAACTTGCCCCTGTAACATTCTTCCCCCCTTCCATTAAAACGATATACAAGAATGTAATTTTTCTATTAATCTTAGTTCAGTCGACAATGGCCCGAATAAGATAAAATCGCAGCTAAAACATGTATGCAGATATGTAGCCAATAATGTTTGTATATATAAAAATATGTTACTATATATATATATATATATATATATATATATATATATATATATATATATATATATATATATATATATACTAGACTGTAAAATGCGGACGCATGTGTATTAATATTCTTAAATATAACCCTGGCAAAATACAAGACAAGTGGAATAAACTCTAAAAATATTGAAGCTGGAATTGAGATTTGAAGAATTAAATGTAGAGTAAAATATTAAATCTTCTTTTATTTTTTATTTTATACAGAACAATATATTAGACCTGCGGAATCAAGGCTGGAAAGGCACGAGGGTACCGGTCTACAGAGTTTAGTATCCACCGGAACAGATACTACACTCTGATCCGTAACTGCTCCCATTTTTTTTATTCAGAAACCCCTAGTCTTAGCAGCACGTCTGATGATTTTCGTCCTGACGAGAAGAAATAAATGATAACGTGAAATGACTGGATTGTTAACTTCCCTCTCCCTCACTCTCTCCCCCCTCTCTCTCTCTCTCTCTCTATACATATATATATATATATATATATATATATATATATATATATATATATATATATATATATATATATATATATATATGACTTTTCAGTTTGAGAACTTTCATTCTTTGTGGATTTTTCTGATGAGCTTGTTGGCCCCTTCCAAGCGAAACGAATCGAAAAATATATATATCTCACTGAAGTGTAATGTTCTTTGAATATGTGGAAAAATAAAAAATAATAAAAATAAAATGAAACTGACTTATATATATATATATATATATATATATATATATATATATATATATATATATATATATATATATATATATATATATATATATATAAAGGTTGAAACTAAATAGCACTTTAGCTGACAAATCAAGCTGATTCTGACAAACCAATTTATATTTGTTATTGTTGTACCGCGTTATTGACAATATAATCATGTACTTTGCTAAAATTTATTTAAACACATTACTTATTCCTGTCTCGCGGTTTCTAATATGGAGGGTTTCTTAATTCATCACCTGAAAAGAAAAATCAGTTACCTTTTATTTATTTATAATTTTCTGATTTGCTTCAAGTTATTGTACTGGGTTTACTTACTGTTACGTTTTCTCATTCTTTTCTTCATAAACAAAAGCAAGGGTACATTTATAATTTCAACTCCCTTTCATTCCAAGGCAGATAACTCTTATTCTTTTAGTAAAAGTCAGCGTTTATTTTTATTTGTCTTCATCTTATTTTTAAGTTCGTTTTCTTATTATGTATAGCTTTGTTCTTATAGAACCAAAAAGGGATTCAATTTTAATATAGATACTGGACTGAAATATTGAACTAGAGACAGCGCTATTATGTTCGAGATTAAAGATTATTTCGCTTGAATATATACTGAACTACCTCGTTTAGTGTTACGCATGTATTTATACACATAGAGATTAGAATATGGACACATCGCGTATTATATTAGAGATTAGAGTATATTTCGCTTGGATATGTACCGAATTGCACCATGCACATATTTATACATATAGAGATTTAAACAGATACACAACGTCTATCATAATATAATAGATTACTATTAACCATATATAGTATAATAGGTACGTGCAAAATCAATGGCCGATCCCCGAAATGTAAAAACATTTTGACCTTCCCTTCACTTAAAAATTCACTAAAATTCAGTAAATCAACCAATTTTAATGAATTTCTCAATATTTATTTGAAACAGTTCCAGAAAACTGATATTTACTTTTCCAGCGATTTTAAAAATGTTCTATTGAATCTTCAGTTTTAACCGATTTTTCACTGTTTTGATAACATTTTTAATTCTAATTTTATTTTTTCACACGTAAATATACATTTGTTTCCTTTTATATATTAACATTATGCTTTCATCTTTCAAACACAATCACCAGTTAAACGAAAACTGCTTAAAAAAATTAAGAAAAGACACTTTTAAGAACGAAAGACAGTATAAGCGGCGGCCATTTTTGCACGTACCTATAGTCTAACTATTAATGTTTTTTTTTTTTTTTCTAAACAATAACGCGAATGTATTCTTACCATGGCCATCCCTACTACAGGCCAGGCAATCGTGCAACTGGGGTCTTTTACTGGGGGCCATGTGAATTTTCTTAAATATTCGATATAGAAGTTGCAAACAAAGGGAAAACTCCTCTGTGAGATTAGTTTGATGTTTTTACGTGTTTTACATACCAAATAAGAACCACAATGAGCTAATTGATACATTTGACAATTATTGACAAATTCCTATAAATGAAGAGACAGGTAATTTTGAATAAACAAAGGCAAATGCATATTTCAATGAAGAATTTTTATTTCAATGTTAGATTTTTTTTAGAGAATTTGTACTTATGTCAAAAAATCATTACTTGTATATTGTGGTTAAAAAGAAAAAAAGGATCCGCACCAGTTGATGATATAGTTTGCAACTTCTATATCGAATATTTAAGAAAATTCACATGGCCCCCAGTAAAAGACCCCAGTTGCACGATTGCCTGGCCTGTAGTAGGGATGGCCATGATTCTTACCCAATTATTTTTGAATTATTAGCATATTTCTAGCAGTATCGCAATGTTATTTGTTTAGCGCCATTATATTTGTAGCTGTCACCTTCATCCAAAACGCAGCAAGTTTGCATTAGTTGTTTTCTCTCATGTACGAGTCGGTGTTGATCGTCAGAAAATTTAGTTTAAGAGATAAGAGAAAAGAACCACGCTGATATTTGCAAAGCAGAAAAAGTAAATTCACAAAATCTACAGATAAGGATGAATGTGTTCCCCCCCCCTCCATCCAATAACTTAAAAAAAAAACCTGACGTAGATTAAACGGTGTCATTTGAAATAAAATCTAAAGAAAATAGAAAGAGTGTATTTTTGTTCGACGCCTAAAAAGCAAAACACAAAATAAAACAGTTATTTAAACTAGAGAGTGTGTGTGTGTGTGTGTGAGAGAGAGATAAAGAGAAAGAGAATGAGAGAGAGAGAGAAGGGGAGAGAGAGAAGGGGAGAGAGAGAGGGGTAGAGAGAAAAGGAAAGAGAGAGATAGAGAGAGAGAGAGAAGGAGAGTAAGAGAGAGATAAGGAGAGAGCGAGTGTGAGAGAGACAGAAGGAGATAGTGAGAGAGGAGGGAGAGAAGTAGAGAGAGAGAGAGAAAGAGAGGGGTGGGGGAGAGACATAGGGGTTAGTTTTGTTTGGTTGTTTTACGGCGTATAAACCCCTTATAGTTGGTGTTAATGCCCCACGATAAAAAAGAAACTTCGAATATATATATATATATATATTTTATAAGTACATAACAGTCATCCATGGACACGTGTTTCTGGCTCACAACCGTCATCAGCATGGCTAACTTAGATAGAGATCGAACCTTCGATATTGATGTCTATAGTCCAGCGTTCTACCACTGGACCAAGACGCTCCGTCTAGAAATCTGTACGATTTTTATCACCTAAATATTTAATGTATTTTTATGTAATTAGTTTTAATTGGTGATTCACGGCTGTGAGCCAGAAACACGTGTCCATGGATTACTTTTATGTACGTATAAAATAAATAAAATATATATTAACGGAAAAATACGTCCTATGAAGTTAAGGGCGACTAATAATGCAATTTTCTGCATCTTAATCACTTAGGAAAGTGAGACAATCGAAATAATAGTAAGCAAAATAACAACGAACGCTACAATCACCAATAAAAAGTAATTACATAAAAATACATTAAAATATTTAGGTGATAAAAATCGTACATATTTCTAGACGGATGGTTGATCATTGGAGTATATCAGGTACTGTATTTGGGAGGGCGAGGACTCTGCAAAATTAAAAAAAAAATGCAAAAACTAACGCCGTTAAAAAGTATCTCGTTTGAGTCGGATACACATGCGAATGAATACCGCTTGTGAATTTGATATTCCCTACAAACTTTCCGCTGAACCCGCCCAGGGTGCGTTCCGCACGAGGACAGGAGAGGAATCAGTTTGCCTTTGGTGTTGCAAGCGGTACGGTTGGTGTCTTTCTAAACTGCACCCACACCTACGAGCCCATTATGTTGAAATTATGCGAGTTCGGGGGCTAGATGTTGAGTATACTGAAGTTGTGAGAGTTATCAGGCAGACATTTTATTTGGAGGTGTGTCACGGAGTTGAGTCCTGTTACCACACGCATGGCATTTACGCAGCCACACTCTCTACTCAGCGCTTGACAACAGTAGAAAAAACTCAATATCGCCATATGAATTGTGTTTGAGCTCTTTTTCGTAGATGTGAGGCAGCGTGACAGGGCCTTCCCTAGCAACACGTCCAAATACCATCAGAGTTTGAAGGAACTTGGTCTTCATGGTGCACGTGATTTTGTGCAGCCTGTTGCACTGTGCGTTGTGTAACTGGTTCTAAGAAGAACCAGATCATCCCCAGCTCGACTGAATGTTTCCCTTTGTTAAAGAGTTTCTTGGCTTTTGCATGGCGGTTCTCTTGGGTTTTAGCGGTGAGTAGTTATCCCTTGCGACTCTTCTATGAAGATAAGCGAAAACACCCGTTCATTGCTTTCTTCATAGAAACCATTTAAAAGAGAAGCGAACAAAACACAGAGAAGCGAACAAAAACGGAGAAATGAACAAAAACGAAGAAACGAACAAAAACGGAGAAACGAACAAAAACGGACACGAACAAAAAACAGAGAAGCGAACAAAAACAGAGTAACGAACAAAAAACGGAGAAACGAACAAAAACAGAGAAGCGAACAAAAAAACAGAGAAGCGAACAAAAAACGGAGAAACGAACAAAAAACGGAGAAACGAACAAAAACGGAGAAACGAACAAAAACGGAGAAACGAACAAAAACAGAGAAGCGAACAAAAATACAGAGTAGCGAACAAAAAACGGAGCAACGAACAAAATAACGGAGAAACGAACAATAACAGAGAAGCGAACAAAAAAAAAGCAGAGAAACGAACAAAAAAACGGAGAAGCGAACAAAAAACGGAGAAACGAACAAAAACAGAGAAGCGAACAAAAAAACAGAATAGCGAATAAAAAAACAGAGAAACGAACAAAAAAAAACCCAGAGAAACGAACAAAAAACGGAGAAACGAACAAAAAACGGAGAAACGAACAAAAACAGAGAAGCGAAAAAAACAAAAGCGGAGAAACGAACAAAAAACGGAGAAACGAACAAAAAACGGAAAAACGAACAAAAAACGGAGAAACGAACAAAAAAGAGAAGCGAACAAAAAACGGAGAAACGAACAAAAACAAAGAAGCGAACAAATAAACAGGGGAAACGAACAAAAACACAGAAGCAAACAAAAAACAGAGAAACGAACAAAAACGAAGAAACGAACAAAAACGGAGAAACGAACAAAATCGAAGAAGCGAACAAAAACTAAAAAAGCGAACAAAAACGGAGAAACGAACACAAAACAGAGAAGCGAACAAAAAACAGAGAAACGAACAAAAACGAAGAAACGAACA
>OY744539.1:65576810-65584310 GCA_963556195.1 Sepiola atlantica | reverse complement strand
TTATACACTTTGATCCTAGCCCTTAGGAAAAGAAAGTGTATTTTAGTTTGAGTTTTATGTTCGATACAACACCAGCATCAGATGAAATTACAACAATATTTATTTTGCATTGAATCTTCACGGATCATATATATGTTATATAATGATGGACGTAACTTGTGGGATTATAAAAACCTTTATGAGAATGTTATATGATAATAGACGTATGTGGTGGAGAACGGGTGTGGGGTCGTTGGTTTGGCTTGTGCGATTAGTGCATGCCGCCGAGTGCATAGAGTACGATACTGTTTCCGGGAATCGAAACGTGACAAGTGACGAGACAATGGATGACCCTGGTTCAAAAGGTCATCCTGCACCTGTATGGTTGTCACGTGATATTAAGTCACAGTTTTGATATGTGAGAAAATTGGAGTTTTTAAACGAGTTCGGACTTAGGAGGCGCAGAAGTCGGACGAAGGAATTAAGATGTAGCCAAGTCAGAACGGGAAATGTTTTTCCCTAAGCAAGAATACTGGCGTACAAGATGTCCTTCTCCCCCTGTCTCCTCAAATAACTAAGAACTAATTAGACAATGAGATAGCTAAGAATTAACCACGATATTCGTAAATCTCTCTCTCTCTCTCTCAACGATAGCAAAACATCTCCACGGGCAATAGAAACTGACGCCGAATAAAAAGTAATTAAAATGAAAAGATTGTTGTCTTATGAAGCGGGTGAGAAAGGTCTTTTGTTACAGACAACTCACGGAGATGGCCACTACAGTGTAGAGGCGAAGAAAGTACTCAACCACTAGACGACAGAGCAAACCGAGAAGAAACGAAGGTATGAATTATTAAGGGGCTATGCAACATATATATACTTATCTGAAGACGGCCGTTTCATTGTATCATGACGCATTAATCTGGCTAGACGTAGCAATTGTATTGACTAGTAGATTCGTATCACCTTCAACCGTGACCAGTGGTGTCATGTCTTACCAACGAACTAAGAGAAAAGGAAATGACATCCCTTAAATTATTTTTAAAAAATTGTTTACAGATTAACGCTACTGGTAACTTAAAAAAACTCAATTCTCTCTATGTAATAGTATTACTTTACGCTCAAAGAAGAGGATACTTTTATTTCCTCTACCAGAGTTTTCCGCCCATATATATATATATATATATATATATATATATATATATATATATATATATATATATATATATATATATATATATATATATATGATTATTTACACAGACATGTACAAAATCTGCGACACTGGCATGTCGATGTTATCGACCAACAGCTATTATAACTGAGATATCATCAGGCAGAGTTAGAAAGGTTAAGATCGGATTCTAACTCTGCCTGATGAGATCTCAGTTTATAATAGCTGTTGATCGATAACATCGACATGCCAGTGTCGCAGATTTTGTACATGTCTGTGTAAATAAAAATAATCATATATAAAAGCTATATTTGATATTGAGCACTTTTTATAAACCCGGTTGAAATCCTTTGGATTACTACCCTGTGGATGTTTTACCTGGATTATATTTATATATATATATATATATAAATATATATAAGCAAGAATATATGTCTATTTATAAGTGCAAAAAACTTAACCACAAAGTCTTTTTTTTAATTTAAAGTTAATCTTTTTTATTTGATGTTAGTCTTTTTTAATTTGATAGTAAGCGGTATAGGTTGAGTAAAAAGCATAAAAAACTGAACCAAATTAAGATGTAATGTATATAAAAACGAACTAAAATTAGTAAAAAGGTCCAATACTAAACATACCAATCCATAAAAAAATGATTCTGATTGAAAAAAATAAAAATGAATTTAATAAGGATTTTGTAGATAAGAAATTGTAACGATGTTAATATTACAATTAGGATCTGTTTTCTTTTTTTTTATCAAGCATGCCGGTTGCTTCAACTAGTTTGAATATAAACAGGAAGAAAGAGCGAATCAATAGAAAAAAATAAAAACAAGAAGTAAAAAATAAAAAAAAAAACTTGAGGAAATAAGAAAGATGTATGACTCTCATACTATGATGGTAAAACTTTCGCAAGAATTCCAGTGGAAAAAAAGGAAGATCTGTCGACTCATATTACTGACACGAAAACCAGTAAAAAGTGTTTTTTTTATAGGTTTGTCTCATTCATGGCTTTTGGTGATGAAGTTAAGAGGGAAAAAACGAAATTATCGGCGTGAAAAGAGATGATGCTTGATGACCGATTTAATCAAGAACGTCTTTCATTGGACGGTGACCTTGTTGAAAGGCGACAGAAAGTCGAGACTTGGTGAACAAACAGATCGTCATATCATACACAACGATGCTTTCAGCAAAACACCGGCTTATTCTTTGTTGAAGTCGTTGGATTCATTCAAGGCGTTTGTCGGTAATCTGAAAAACATGCACACTGAGGTTTCCGCAGTATCTTTATGTTATAGGCTTCCGGTTAAAAGTGCCTACTCTCAGAAAAACTGTTTAACCAAACTGAAGAGCTTTGATACAGCGAATTAGTCTGTGAATAAATAATTTTTCTTCTTCCTTCTAATATAAAAAGTAATCTTGTCGGATTTTCGGATCTTTTTGATTCATTGCAATTAATCTAATAAATCAACATTTGATTATGGAGGCAAACTTTTCTTTTTTTCTTGTACCGTTTTTAATACATACAAATGCATTTTCGTTTCAGTTTCTTTGAACTTATTTAGTGTTTTTTTTTACCATGGACCCATTTTTTTTTACTAAACAGCTTCATATCTCTTAAGAAAAAAAAATCATCTCATCGGATTTTCGGATTTTTTCGTCGATTGCAATTAATCTGATGAATCAATATTTGATTCTGACTAGCCAATCTTTTTTTCCCTTGGTCCATGTTTTCTTTTATACAAAAATGTATTTCGTTTAAGTTTCTTTCAAATAAAACTTATTCTGGTTCGGTACATTTTTTCTACAAAACGACTTCACATTTTCTGCAGATTATGTTTTTAATTAAAATATAATTGCATGCATTTTCCTATGTATAACAGTTTTGTCATAAGCAATTACATATGCTTATAATATATATATATATATATATATATATATATATATATATATATATATATATATATATATATATATATATAAAGAAAGATTGTCGAAGAGTGATAAACATGTACGGATGTCCAAATTTATTTCAAACTTCAAATGTTCAATGCAATGTATATTCTGTAATAAAATTATGTTTATACGTTTATAGCTCTTTCCTTAAACCAAGGCTTTTCAAAGATCGAAATCTTATCATCAAAGGAATTTTACAGATAGATAAGTTGGCAATAGAAAAGCCAAAGTTCAACATTTGAAAAAATATTAAGAAAAAAGATGGGTGAAAAAAAGTTCGAGTAAAAAGAATCCGAGTATGGTATAGATCCACGGGGTATACATCCAGGGGAGTTTAACTGGGTTCATGAGAGTGCTCAATAAAAATAAAGAACAGAAATATAAATATAAATGATAACTTATTTCATTTAGACTACAAAATTGATTTTGTTTCACGAGAGCAGTTTGAGGGGCTCCCGATCCTCAGGTCTTGTTATTTCAAGACCTGAGGATCGGGAGGCCCTCAAACTGCTCTCGTAAAACAAAATCAATTTTGTGGTCAAAATGAAATAAATTATCATTTATATATATATATATATATATATATATATATATATATATATATATATATATATACATTTATTTGTTTACTTTATTTGTATAACACCATATTTGTTTCAAAGCTCAGGAAGGGGGTATGGCCCAGAATAGATCCTTGGAGTACGCTTACATTGATTTTATGAGCTACGGAGTCTGCCCGTAAACAACTACTTTAATAGGACTTTCGAAGAGAAAAGATTCGATGGTTGTGAGGGAATTTAAAGATATTCCATAGCTAGCAAGCTCCATAATTTCTTTAAATCATACAGTACTAATCATTTAAAACTAAATTAACCCTTTTTATGGACAAAAATACATATTAAATTAACTAACAGTTGCAACATAGCAGAAGTTACACGGATCCGATTTCGCCACGGAAATTCTGTCACCGTGTGTCCGTATGTCGTTAGCTCAAAGTTACGTAACTTTTGATCAGATAATCATAGTTACTTCTTGTCTTGATGAACGGTCATATCTTGTTCCTGCAAGAATTATATCTCCAAATATCCGTGTTGTTACTCGGTGATTTTAATTCTTCTACCGTTCATAGGATCTAGTTCGGGGTAAACAAAATCCCATCTCTTGCGAGCGCCCTGGCATTGCCGCTGATAATGCTCTGATTTTAATCGTAACCTCGTGTCATGACCTTTTTGCATTTTTTGTTTTTACTCAAACTTCCTACTTCTTGATTACTGCCCCCTACAACTCTTCCTTCACCCTTTTTTATATCAGCTTCTACTCGCATCTTACCGTCATCCCTCTTGGGGCTGATCTTGCTTCTTTCCCTTTATTCTCGTGATGTCGTTAATTGAATGTTTTTCACTTCTGTTAATTGGATATTCTCTCTCTCTCTCTCTCTCTCACGCACACACACTCTCTCTCTCTCTGTATCCTCTGTCTGTCTGTCTGTTTGTCTGTCTGTCTGTCTCTGTCTGTCTGCCTGTCTATTTCTCTCTCTCTCTCTTTCTTTCTCTCTCTCTCTCTCTCTCTCTATATATATATATATATATATATATGTATATATATATGTATATATATATGTATATTAATTTAATTATATATCGGAACTTCGAGTACGTGGTGAGCGGGTTAATAGACTGGCGGGTTTGGTTAAAAAAATAAAATATTAATGTTGTTAATTGAATGCTTTTCACTTCTGTAAATTGGATATATTCTCTCTCTCTCACACACACACACTCTCTCTTTCTCTCTCTCTCTCTCTCTCTCTATATATATATATATATACACATACATATACATATACATATACATTTACATATATATATATATATATATATATATATATATATATATATATATATATATATATATATATATATATATATATTAATTTAATTATATATCGGAACTTTAGGTACGTGGTGAGGGGGTTGATAGACCTGCGGGTTTGTTTAAAAAAATGAAATATTAACTGAACTTGGTTGCAATGGCGTAATTATGTTGTTATAATCTTTCACATGGTTCCCCAGAAAAACATACATAAAATGTAGATTTAAGCCCCAAACAGTGAATATATTCGTGTATAGAGATGAGATATCCATCCATATGATCCACGACATAAACCAAGTTATGCGAGGAGATGAATGGATGTAGTAACAAGATGGAACAACAGCTATGCATTCAAGAAGGCTGTTGCCTATATCAGAGCCAATATCCCTGATTTAATTGAACCAAACTAATGGCCCTCAAAAAGTGTCGATCTCAACGTAATGGATTTTACCGATTGATGTTTACTGTTTGATCAACTTCCATTATAGAAGAGAGTAATCACAGACATAAAATCTTTAAAACCTCTGTTCATGGGAGTTTGGAATAATAATATCCTGCTAAAAGCCATCCAAAAGGTTACTGGAAGTTGAATAGCCCGTCTTCGTCGTTGTGTAGCTGCTAATGAAACGCGCATTGAACATAATATCTAAAATTTGGTTTCATCTTCGACTTGTATGAGTTTATCTGTTTACACCTTCATGCTCCAGTGGAATTTGTGCTTTTCGTTTTCCAGTACTGTCTCTGGTTTATGTTTGTACCATTTATCATGTAGGGTTGTGCCTTTTTAAAAACCAGTATTGTGACCTTCTTCTTCTTCTTCTTCTTCTTCTTCTTCTTCTTCTTCTTCTTCTTCTTCTTCTTCTTATTATTATTATTATTATTATTATTATTATTATTATTATTATTATTATTATTATTATTATTATTATTATTATTATTATTATTATTATTATTATTATTATTATTATTATTATTATTATTATTATTATTATTATTATTATTATTATTATTATTATTATTATTATTATTATTATTATTATTATTATTATTATTATTATTATTATTATTATTATTATTATTATTATTATTATTATTATTATTATTATTATTATTATTATTATTATTATTATTATTATTATTATTATTATTATTATTATTATTATTATTATTATTATTATTATTATTATTATTATTATTATTATTATTATTATTATTATTATTATTATTATTATTATTATTATTATTATTATTATTATTATTATTATTATTATTATTATTATTATTATTATTATTATTATTATTATTATTATTATTATTATTATTATTATTATTATTATTATTATTATTATTATTATTATTATTATTATTATTATTATTATTATTATTATTATTATTATTATTATTATTATTATTATTATTATTATTATTATTATTATTATTATTATTATTATTATTATTATTATTATTATTATTATTATTATTATTATTATTATTATTATTATTATTATTATTATTATTATTATTATTATTATTATTATTATTATTATTATTATTATTATTATTATTATTATTATTATTATTATTATTATTATTATTATTATTATTATTATTATTATTATTATTATTATTATTATTATTATTATTATTATTATTATTATTATTATTATTATTATTATTATTATTATTATTATTATTATTATTATTATTATTATTATTATTATTATTATTATTATTATTATTATTATTATTATTATTATTATTATTATTATTATTATTATTATTATTATTATTATTATTATTATTATTATTATTATTATTATTATTATTATTATTATTATTATTATTATTATTATTATTATTATTATTATTATTATTATTATTATTATTATTATTATTATTATTATTATTATTATTATTATTATTATTATTATTATTATTATTATTATTATTATTATTATTATTATTATTATTATTATTATTATTATTATTATTATTATTATTATTATTATTATTATTATTATTATTATTATTATTATTATTATTATTATTATTATTATTATTATTATTATTATTATTATTATTATTATTATTATTATTATTATTATTATTATTATTATTATTATTATTATTATTATTATTATTATTATTATTATTATTATTATTATTATTATTATTATTATTATTATTATTATTATTATTATTATTATTATTATTATTATTATTATTATTATTATTATTATTATTATTATTATTATTATTATTATTATTATTATTATTATTATTATTATTATTATTATTATTATTATTATTATTATTATTATTATTATTATTATTATTATTATTATTATTATTATTATTATTATTATTATTATTATTATTATTATTATTATTATTATTATTATTATTATTATTATTATTATTATTATTATTATTATTATTATTATTATTATTATTATTATTATTATTATTATTATTATTATTATTATTATTATTATTATTATTATTATTATTATTATTATTATTAT
>OY744539.1:65536810-65571810 GCA_963556195.1 Sepiola atlantica | reverse complement strand
AAAATGAAAGTCAAGCGTATTTTCTTTTAATGGATGTCAATGAATGCAATATTCTCCATTTCTAAAAGTAGTTAAGATATCTGATATTTCAAAATGAGACAAATTTCGTAATGTATTTATTACGTTTAAAAAAAATTGTGACTGACGGACAGACAGACAGTGTAATGAGACTATAATTGATTATAGTAAAGTAATGTTGTTGGCATCTCTATACATGGAAGTATTTGATCTGAATTTCGAAACGACAGTTTAAATGCATCAAAAAGATTAGCGAATTTTGTTCGGTCACGTAGAGAATACCATTATCAAATGTATATGAATCTGGAAGATGCATTTTTTGTGTGTGTACGCTATTGCATTTGTGTGTACGCTATTGCATTTGTGTGTGAATGACGGCAAATTGATATCCAAACGACAGTATGAAGCTTTCAAAATGAGCTTCGAATTTCTAGTGTTCAAAAGTTAAGACATAAAAAAATGTAAAAAAATCAATTTGATAAACATGATTATAACTCAAAGTAAAATATATAAATAAATAAATACTTATTCAGATATTTTAGACGCCATTATGAATCTTCCATTTCTAACAAACGCAGCGTTTTCATATGATAACCATCTCTTTTGGTTATACAATGAAAATAAACCGTGAATCACGCGAAATATCTGTTACTAAACGAATTATCGGGCCGAATAGAATATATAATCGATAAAATCGATTTGAATTTCATTTTTCTTCTAAAGAACACAATATTTTCATAATTCACTGGCTAGGAAGAATCAAATATCAATTTTTAGATGCAATTCGACAGCGCTATAACTTCGAGAATCTGGCTGACTTTTCTTTATATATTATAGAATTTGTATTTTTATTGGAGCTCTTTATGCTAAATTTAACGCAATTGTAGCCAATAGTTTTTGAGACTCTCTGTATTGTTTAGTATTAGTAATCCGTTGTTTTTATTAGGTTTTATCTGTATCCGTTTACAAAGTAACGTAGATAAGTTCGTTAATGAATAGGTAGGTAGTATTATGTACTAGACTGTCAAAATAACTTTTGCGAATTTTTTCATTTTCTGCTATTACTAGTTACGTTTTTTATAAGATTTTTCTCAACATTTTAAAGAAAATATTTTTCCTACGTGAAATCTTTCATCGTGTAAAACTATATTTTTTGTCGATTTTGAATCGTTGAAAAATATTCTTATCATATTAAATATTTATTTTCGTATTCCAGAACTTGACAAATGAAACAGAGGCTAATCTTTAAAAAAAAAAATAAAAAAAAAATTAAATAACATGGACCGGTTAATAATTTAAAAAAAAAGTTTTAAGATGATAAATAGCGTATTTCTGTTCAATTGCAATGCTCCTTTTTGTCCAGTTGTCCAACTAGCAGGAATCCCGCCGTTTGCCAGGGGATGAATGTGTTCTGTGTACTTCTGTATACAACGAATCAAAGTTCGCTGTAGCAGTTAGTAAAGTCATTGATTGAGAAGGCATAAAAAATGATGTATACGGATATAATCCCTTATAAAATGTAATTATTTTTACTTGTGGTACACCAGTGGATTCATAATTATAAACATGAACAGTTGGAAGCTTCCATATCGTGAATAGTGATTTTGAGTGCATTTTCCAGTGGAGATATGACGGAATGTGCCTTTTCAAAGATTTGCCATCTTGACGGTAGGAAGTCATGGAGAAGGCTGTGTTATTCGATTCGATTCTGTTATCCAATCTCAGTCGTCCAGTAACTTGTATTACTGCGCTGACGGTTTTGATTGGCTCACACTTTAGCCAATTTACCTCTGTAATATAATTCTTCCGCAAAAGGAAAATACATGTAATCATAAAGCATACAATACAGTAATCACTGCTGCAACCTCTCACAGCCTTGGACGCCATAGTACCATTATTATTATTTTTTAAAAATCTAAATTTCTATTATTTTCAATTTTCAAGTCATAAATTAAGTAAAACATCTATTGCTTTCATTATTCGGACTACTGTTCTCATCTTGGATGTTATTCTAACAATGTTTCAGCTGATGTAATTTCCAACCTTCTTCTTGTCGAACTCATGAATCTATATGTTGAACTCGGGATCCCGTATGGAATTTTGAATTGAATCCTGTATTTAAAACACAGCGGTAGATTGTTCTTGTTCTGTCAGGCATGACTGGGAGAACTCTTAAGTATTTTTTATTATATTCTTCGTATCGCCTGCACATTCACTATTGAACCTTCATTATAAAGAAGAACAGATTATACTTTGCACTTATCCGTTGCGCCACGGTTCAATGTGTCCAATTCTAACATTAATTTTTTTTTGTGGGGGGGGGGGGCTTAAACCTATTTTTGTTTTAGATATATAGTCTTACTATTTATTACTATATGCCGACAAGACGCACCTGACGATGGTCGAAAGTTACATCGGCCGAAACGTTGTGATAATAACATCCAAGATGAGAACCGTATTCCGAATAATACAAATAATACAAATTATCAATCCTCATCTAAAAAGTTCTGAAACAAGTAAAACGTATTTGCTGTTTATGGATATCCGGCGAGAACGTAGACCTCACGATATTATTGTAAAACTCTTAAATACGAATCAACCTTTGGATTCCTCGTAAGATTTTATTAAAGAAATGTTGTATTTGATTTTGATATAAGGCTTTGTTTCAATTGTTTCCTAGGACAGAGAGGCTGACAGACAGTGGAATAGTATGAAGGAACTGCGAGTTGCAATAAATGACCCTAACCTTCGGGCTAGGATCAGGATGTAGTGTCTATTATGTCCTCAGTTTTTATTGACGGGGGAAATTTATAGTTTTGTACGATTCCGAATGCCCTTTTTGGGTAAGTGGATATCTCCCGCCGAAAAAAAAAACGATTTGTGTCTAACTGTGCCGTCTTTTATCTATCTATCTATCTATCTATCTATCTATCTATCTATCTATCTATCTATCTATCTATCTATCTATCTATCTATCTATCTATCTATCTATCTATCCCCCCTCTCTCTCTCTCTCTCTCTCTTTCTCTCTCTCTCTCTCTCTCTCTCTCTCTCTCTCTATATATATATATATATATATATAGATATAGATATATAAATATATCCGGTCAACGGACGTTAAAAATAACACATACGGGTCTTCCATTACAGACCATTTACTTAAAAACTCGCCGTGCGCTAAGAATTTTAGCATGGATACCTTCACCATTCTCAGTCATGCTCACTCGTTATACCATCTAAAAATCTTGGAGACGATCCACGTTCGTCTTAAACGTCCCTCCCTTTGTAAACAAAGGGAGTGTCTATTAGGACTAGATGTGATAATCATCTAAGATACATCCTCAATTGTACATATATCATAACGCTATTTTATATTCTGTACTCTCGCTTTTTAAAAATCACTCGTTTTTTTAAAATCCCTTGATACAGCCTTTGTTACGAGAGGGCGAAACCGGTCGGCTGGCATTTTTTTCTTGATTAACTTTTAATCATGAACGATAAAATTCGTCTTCCTTTCATGCTTGCGATAATAAAATTTTGTACTCCCCCCAAAATCATGAAATATATATATATATATATATATATATATATATATATATATATATATATATATATATATATATATATATATATATGTTTATATGTTTATATATTTGTATGTACAAGATTCACTCCTAAACTAATTTACCGATCTTTATGAGTTTTGAAACACAGCTCCAATGCGTAAGGGAGTCTAGATGTAGGTTATATTCAGTTTCATTTAGTTTCATGCAAAAAGAGTAAAAAGGGGGTCGAAACCGTTCTGTGAAAATTTAGATACTTTCAGATCTTTGTGAAATTTTACCAATAGGTAGTAGACATCAGTTAAATATTCCCCAAATTTCAGTTTCTTTGGAGTATTTTAAACGGGGTTTTAATTCAATTGAAAATTCAAATATCTCAGATTTGAATTGAATTTGATCCAGTCATTAGACACAAATCAATCAAAATTATCTGGATTTAAATTTCTTTTTAGGACCCCTTAAGCGCAAGCCTTAAATTTTTGACATTTTATAGAATCAAAATCATGTAATAGATTTTTATTAGAATTAGAATAAGTTTTAGTATCATTATATTTTGATTTTAGTCTTCGTAAATGGGCATAAAAGTGGTGCAAAACTGTTCTGTTTGGGGAATTAATTTTACTCTTCCCAGGACGGGTATTCTTTTAGTTTCTCTACAAATATAATAAGCGTGACAGAAGTGTATCTCTTCGACTCCCTATATGTCTCTCCGCATACTCGCTATATGTTTGGATCTCTCCATCTTCCTGTTTGTCTTTCTGGTGTTTTTCAATCAGATATGTCTGTTTTCCTCTCTATTTCTATTTCTCTCTCTCCTTCACTTCAAATAATTTAACATTTTCGTCTTTAATCCTTAGTGCATATTTTTAATGAGACTATAGAATGTCCATTAGTTCTTCTAAATATATAAAGCTAAAAATAAATTATATTTATCATATCAAAAGCTTGACTTATTAAGAACATGAATGGTGCCTAGTTTTCTTATTTTAAGTGTGCAAAATACTTAAATGTGTCTCCTCAATTTTAATGTTCAATATTTTGTAGTAATTTGATATTTAGTAATAACTTAATGTAGTTTTTTCAATATATTGGCATTAAAAAAATGAAACTAATAAAATATATTATTAGAGAGTAGAGAATGGAGCAGAGTAATATGATAGTTTATAGTAAAGTGATTTTGAAATTAGAAGTTTATTAAGTGAAAGCAGTTGATTAGATGAAAAAGTAGCATACATGTGGCCGTGTGGAGAAACACAGGATACGTATAACTTATATGAATGTATGACGCCAACCAACCGACCTGTGCTGGTTTGTTGAATTAAACTTAATATTTTAAATATACTACATCGTTCGTAACCATCAATTAATCAACAGGTAGATTCCAGCTACGAAGTCAACACGTGTGAAGTTAAAATGAAGCCACCCACCACAACAAAATTGAATAAAACAAACTAATTGTACTTAGCCGGCATTGTCCGGTAATGTATTTACTTACAATTTGCTTTTCTTTTTAAAAGATATGCCGCCTTTTAGACAAATACAGAGTTATGTTCATTTTTTTAAGATGGCGGCCATTTGAAAATAATTTCGCTTCAGACAAATTATTTACTTGAAGAAATCAAAACGAATTACAGTTTGCTTTTCTTTTTAAAAGATATGCCGCCTTTTAGACAAATACAGAGTTATGTTCAATTTTTTAAGATGGCGGCCATTTGAAAATAATTTCGGTTCCGACAAATTATTTACTTGAAGAAATCAAAACGAATTACAGTTTGCTTTTCTTTTTAAAAGATATGCCGCCTTTTAGACAAATACAGAGTTATGTTCAATTTTTTAAGATCGCGGGCATTTGAAAATAATTTCGCTTCAGACATATTATTTACTTAAAGAAATTAAAACGAATTACAATTTGCTTTTCTTTTTAAAAGATATGCCGCCTTTTAGACAAATACAGAGTTATGTTCAATTTTTTAAGATGGCGGCCATTTGAAAATAATTTCGCTTCAGACAAATTATTTACTTGAAGAAATTAAAACGAATTACAATTTGCTTTTCTTTTTAAAAGATATGCCGCCTTTTAGACAAATACAGAGTTATGTTCAATTTTTTAAGATGGCGGCCATTTGAAAATAATTTCGCTTCAGACAAATTATTTACTTGAATAAATTAAAACGAATTAAAGTTTATTCTTTTTAATAACATGCTGCAATGATTCACAAAAACTTGAACAAAAATAATAAAATATTGATTTTGTAGGAAGAAAGCCATCTGTGGTACTATCGTGGCTCAGTGTTGTCTTCTGGCTGACTTGATACTGAATATCGTCTGATGCCAAAACGTTCACATTCGTTCCGACTAACTCTCCCATGAAACCGTTCCGCCCCCTCCACGCTGTGTTTAAGATCTGCATAACTTGTTGCTTTGTTAAGCTATGGCCGAACTTGGGAGTAAAAATAGGCATTAATCGTTAATTCTTTGCAGAGAATTAGTTGTCTTCACTACGGGGACGAGGATTCATTGAATTCTGCAGCTGAAAAAATGAAATGCTTAATAAAAAAGACAACATGACACCCGCTTGTCTTTTCTATATAATAAAGTAAAGTCGATGTTCCCTTGTATATTCAGACATTATAGATTAATAGCTAAAACCTTTTAATGCTAATCAGTTCCGCCATCCAATTAGAGTAAGTCCTCATGCGAGTTTCCATAAAGTATGCGTTCATTTCGTCTTTTTTCAAACTTTCTTATATTTAATAGGTAAATGTAGTAAGCCTAAAGCATTGTTTAGTGTGTATATAAAGGTAATTTATAAAAGACAATACAATGCAGACGTGTAACGGATAAACATGAACCGAAGCAAATTAAGACACATACAAGGTTAATGAGTTTTTTAGTTTCCATCTTTTATTAATATTATTTTTTGTATTACAATCTTAATTGTCGTCAGTGCAGTTCAATGGGGGTTCCGTATATCATAATATTTCAGGAAAAAAATTCCCTTCGTAAGACGTGTGTTCAACTTTATTCCGACTGTGCAAAGGGAAACCGTTGGGAGTAATTCATCAGAAAATGAAATGAATTTAAAATAAAAAATTAAAAAAAAAATGTTGAAAATGTTGTGTACATCTTTCAATAAGTGCCACTATTATTAATAATAAAACATTATTTTTATATTGTTTCTATTATTTTTATTATAAAATGAAAAATTAATTAATTTATTTATTTGTCAGTTCTTACGTTAATATATATATATATATATATATATATATATATATATATATATATATATATATATATATATATATATACGTTATGTATGTGTATACATATATCATATGCTTAGAATTCACTCCTAGCCAAATTAAGCTACGATTGTGAATTTTGGAAGTCTGCTACTAGCCATTAGAGTGGGTAATGTGAGCTATATTTAATGTACTTCGGTTTCATATAAAGAGAAAAAAAATAGAAAGTGGAAACCTTCGTGAACATAACGATACTTCCGATTTTTGTGATATTTTAATAATAGATATTAGACATCAATTAATGAATATTCCTCAAATTTAAGTTTCTTTGAAGTATCTTAAAAGAATTTTAAAGGGAATAATCTGGGCACAACATCCCATTGCAAAATTTAAATACTTCAGATTTGAACTGAATTTCATCCAGAGTCATTAAACACCAACTAAGCAAGCTTTATTACATTTCAATTTCTTCTTAAGACACCTTAAGCATAAGCTTTACAGTTTAGACATTTTCTAGAATCAAAACTATATAATGGGGTTTCATCAAAATTGGAATAAGGATTCTAGACATAGTAAACTTTATTTATTTATTCCAATTTTATTATATCTTTCATCCATCATTATATCTTTATTTTAATCTTCGTAAGGGGACATAAAAGTGGTGCAAAACTGTTTTCTTCGAGGAATTAATTTTACCTGTCTTATGATGGGTATTCTTCTAGTATATATATATATATATATATATATATATATATATATATATATATATATATATAATATTATACTAGCGGAACCCGTGTAAATTACACGAAATGATGTTTTCAATACGGGTCCTAATGTAACAAAGCACCCTCTATTTGTTAGTAAGTTACGCTTGCTTTATTATGAGCCACCCCCCTTTTCTGGATAAGAGTGAAATAATTGTTTAAAATAGTAACGTGTACGATGGACACTGCGCATATCTACTAAAAAAGGTTGATATGCCATCCGTTCAAAAAATAAAAAACAACAACAAAATAATACTGGCCGATACCCTACTTTTTAAGCAGTCAACGTAATTAAATAGACAATGCCATTAAAAATGCCAACGTAAAAACAAAACATAGTTTTAAGTTTTAAGCAACACAAAGCAGTAGTTTTTAACCAGGTGATAAACAAAATGTATTATTTCTTCCCCTTCCCCTTGAAATGTAGAATAAAAATCTTAGAGGTTGGTTGGGATCGAACTATAAACCAGTCGGGCTGAAGTAAAAAATACCACCTCGCTAACCATTGCGCCAGAGGGAAACAAAGGTAAATATACCTAAACGCAGGCTAGTTGAATGTTTTTCAAAATTTAGGTGCGGCACGCATGCGCAGAGCTTTTGCCGAAAGCATGACACACGAACACACACGATATCGTATTAATATATTATATAATATAATATAATATTATATTATATATATCGCCAATAACATTCCTTTTTTCATGTTTTCATTATTTTCTAATTGAAAATCTAGTAAATATATTTGAAACACTCCTAATTTTAAGTGTCCCTAAGCATATTAACAACAATTCATCTAATTTAAGGACTGGAAGCTCTCCACTGTCCTTTTGTCTACGCCATTTCCTCAAATGTAATCTACTGAAATACTTTAATACATTTTCTATTTGGTTCCAAGTTCATACATTAAAATCATCTTTTTAGAAATGTGTTTTCTCTAAGGATCACATCATTCGACATCATCTCGTGAGAATTGATACAATGGTTGTTTATGCGCAAGCGGCCTTAAATCTCAGTAAATTCTCATTAGGATCTCACGTTCAATACCCGCACTCCGGGTAAAGTGGAAATAAATCCATCGGATTCAATGTTATAAGAATTAACCGATATCTATTTTACTGCGTCCCTGAAGTCTATATTCGTTGATCTGTGTTTGAGTTAAGACACCAATAACAGCAATAAAAATTGCTTTGTTTTTAACTCTGGAAAAAATGTATATATATATATATATATATATATATATATATATTTATAATTTTATTTAATCAAGTTCAAATATATTGACAAAATAAACATAAAACCAATAATTTTTAAAAAGTTCTCAATAATGAGTAGAGCCAGAGTTTATATATATATATATATATATATATATATATATATATATATATATATATATATATATATATATATACATATATATATATATATAATCATATATATATAAATATATATATATAAATATACAGGGTGTTTCAAAAGTCTTGGGTACATTACAAATGCGTATATCTCATGAACTATTCCAGGTAGAAAAATGAAACTGGTGCCATTTTAAAGCTTGCTTAATCAAGTTTTTGGTCATACTAATGATTTTCGTGTTATCTTTCCAGGTGCAGTAATGGCGTTCTCTAAACAAGACAAGGCATTTTGCGTCCTCCAATTTGCAAAGACTGAATCGTGGACATGTGTTCAGCGTGCAGTTCGCAGGAAATTTAAAAAAGAAGCCCCTGAAAGGAAATCCATTGTCAGATGGCATGCTAAATTTGTGAAAGATGGGTGTTTGTGCCCAAGTAAGCGAACAGGTCGCCCTTCAACTTCAGAAGATGCAGTTGAGCAAGTTCGGACAGCCTTTCAGCGGAGCCCCCGTAAATCAGTGAGAAGAGCCAGCAGGGAACTTCAGCTTGCTCCAGCAACTGTCTGGCGTGTCTTAAGGAAACGACTGCAAATGGTACCTTACAAGCTCAAGTTGGTCCAAAAGTTGAAGGACACTGATAAGCCACTTCGCCGTGACTTTTTTATTGCAATGCAAGAGAAGTTGGAAGATAACGGCTTTGATGACCGGCTTGTTTTTAGCGATGAGGCGACCTTCCATCTGAATGGCAAAGTTAACAAGCATAACACTCGCATATGGGGTACTGAGAATCCTCATGAACTTCTTGAGCACGAGCGAGATTCACCAAAAGTGAACGTGTTTTGTGCAATTTCCAAGAAAGGTGTCTATGGACCGTTCTTCTTTGAAGAGGCAACTATCACTGGTGAATCCTATCTCAACATGCTGGAAGACTGGTTAATGGCTCAGTTGGAACAAGCAGAATCTGATGACTTCATTTATCAACAAGATGGTCCACCACCACACTGGAGTCTTAGAGTAAGGCAGTTTCTTAACACAAGGCTGCCTGGTAGATGGATTGGGAGATCTGGGCGAGGTGATGACGTTCTCATGCCCTGGCCTCCTAGGTCTCCAGATCTTACCCCGTGTGACTTTTTCCTTTGGGGCTTTGTCAAGCAACAAGTCTATGTGCCGCCCCTTCCAAGAGATATTGACGAACTAAAGGCTCGAGTAACAGCAGTTGTGGGAACCATTGACGTCAAGATGCTGGAACGCGTTTGGCAGGAAATGGACTATCGACTAGATGTCTGCCGTGTGACGAATGGTGCTCATATTGAGCAACTTTGAAGATTCCCCACAAAACTTGAAACTTTAACCTTTCCAACGGTACCAATTTCATTTTTCAACTCCTAATAGTTTTTGAGTTATTAAAAATCGTTATGTTCCCAAGACGTTTGAAACACCCTGTATATATATATATATATAAATATAAAAAAATATATATATAAATATATATATATATAAATATAAAAAAATATATATATAAATATATATATATATAAATATATATATGTATATATATTTATATATATATATGATATATATATATATATAAATATATATATATATATATTTATATATATATATATATATATATATATAAATATATATATATATTTATATTTTTATATATATATATTTATATTTATCTATCTATCTATCTATCTATCTATCTATCTATCTATCTATCTATCTATCTATCTATCTATCTATCTATCTCTCTCTCTCTCTCTCTCTCTCTCTCTCTCTATATATATATATATATATATATATATATATATATATATATACTAGGTTGGCCTACCTGACGTTGCCCTGGACTGTTTTCATTTTTTTTTGTTAAAATATGCCGCTTTATTTTTTACTAAAATATTCTTTTTGTATCTCCAATATGTTTGAAAATTAAATTTAATCAGTACGGCATTCTCTAGTTATTAAAGTATTTATTGAACCAAAATATAAGTATTTGTTATTTTGGTAAGGAATTTAAACGTTTATCAAAAAGAAATACGAAACCCAATAATTGAAAGCGGAAACTTCCGTCTGACCATCGTAAAACCGAGCTAGTGTACTGCGTTAATGTCTGGGAGAGAAACAGCGTTATTTCTATTAGCTTAACAACAAAGAAGTGTTGCTACTGTGTAAGTTATTATTCCAAAATGTTCATTTGTAAAATATTCTTAGGCAGATAAAATATTCTTGGAAAGAAATTGAAGCAAATTATATTTTTTTTTAACTTAAAATCATCGAAATTTTACCGTTGTTCGGATTCAACCGACAAAAATACAAACAAACAACAAAAAAAACGAAAAAAATAGTACAATAAAAAAGGGGGGGAAATAACAAGTAGGATGATGGTCTTTTTTAAAAGTAGAATGACACAATTTATTTTCATAAAAATTTCTTCAAAAAGGGGGCACAGGAAAACTTGAATATTTTTCTCTATACAGGTTACAAATATTACGAAATGCGCTAAGTAACAGTCACCACAGAAAGGAACGAAGAAAGTGTTTTTCGAAAGCATTCCTAACAAAAATATATCATTTTAACCGGAAGTCACCCATAACCTCTATAGTGATATTTTTTTAAATTTTAGCTTAAAAATACTTCATACAAGATTCGAACTAATTTTTCACATAAAATTTTCCCGAACCCGTTATCGATCCTATTAAAAAATAATTACACATGACTTTTGTTTATTTATTTTTTAAATTTATTTTTATTTTTTAAACTTAGTTCACCCAAACAAGACAAGTATCCACTGTAGACGTAAGGGCTTACTAAGAATTAGGGTGAAAGTTTAGGGGGTCATCCTAAATTGAGAGCTGTGCAGCAAGATGCGTGTTCATATTAGTCTTAAATTTCTGAATGTCGGTACAGTCAGGGGAAACAGGGAGTAGGGAACGAGTTCCAAAGACCGGCACATCGAGGAATAAAACTATTAGAGTAGAAAGCTATCTGGCATCTGGGGACCTTCACAGTGAATGGATGGGATTTAGCTGATTGTAGGGTTGGTCGAGTGTATTTACGTCAAGGGGACACCAGAGCAGCAAGTTCATCGGAGCACATTCCATTGAAGTACTTGTAAAGCAAGCAAAAGAATGCAACATTTCGGCGATGAGACAGGGGCTGGAGCATGGTGGATAGTGAGGGACCTATTAAGTTGGTGACTCTTTTTTTAACCTTGTCTAAGAGGGAGAAACTAGTGGATGATGCACCAGCCCATATGTGACAACAATACTCCATGCATGGGCGGATAATGGCTTCGTAGAAATATAGGATACTGTCAAGTGTGAGAAGTTTAGTAGCACGGTAGAGGTAGCCCACTTTATTTGCAGCTTATTGAGCTATGGTTTGATTGCTTGAACCTGGAAAAGGGCGACCGACAATAAACAATCCCATCCCGAGAGAGGAGGTAATGCCTGGAAGTATGGTCATCTTAGACCTAGACAAACCATTCTTATTTCAGACAAAAAGGTCGAGCTCTTAGCAAGCTAGACTCTAGAATCAGAATTGTATGAAAAAGGTGAGTTTGTAAAGCTAGTTAAATAATAAAAAGACGTTATTTTTTCCTTCTGTTGTTGTCGTTGGTGTCGTTGGTGTTGTTGTTGTCGTTGGTGTTGTTGTTGTCGTTGGTGTTGTTGTTGGTGGTGGTGTTGTTGGTGTTGTTGTTGTTGTTGGTGTTGTTGGTGTTGGTGTTGGTGTTGTTGGTGTTGTTGTTGGTGTTGTTGTTGGTGTTGGTGTTGTTGTTGTTGTCGTTGGTATTGTTGGTGTTGGTGTTGTTGTTGGTGTTGTTGTCGTTGGTGTTGTTGGTGTTGTTGTTTTTGTTGTTGTTGTTGTTGTTGGTGTTGGTGTTGGTGTTGGTTTTGGTGTTGGTGTTGGTGTTCGTGTTGGTGTTGTTGTTGTTGTTGTCGTTGGTGTTGTTGGTGTTGCTGGTGTTGTTGTCGTTGTTGGTGTTGGTGTTGTTGTTGTTGTTGTTGTTGTCGTTGGTGTTGTTGTTGTTGGTGTTGGTGTTGGTGTTGGTGTTGGTGTTGTTGGTGTTGTTGGTGTTGGTGTTGTTGTTGGTGTTGTTGTCGTTGGTGTTGTTGGTTTTGGTGTTTTTGTTGTTATTGTTGTTGGTGTTGGTGTTGGTGTTGTTGTTGTTGTTGGTGTTGTTGGTGTTGGTGTTGTTGTTGGTGTTGTTGGTGTTGGTGTTGGTGTTGTTGTTGTCGTTGTTGGTGTCGTTGGTGTCGTTGGTCTTGTTGTTGTTGTTGTCGTTGGTGTTGGTGTTGGTGTTGGTGTTGTTGTTATTGTTGTTGTCGTTGGTGTTGTTGGTGTTGGTGTTGTTGTTGTTGTTGTAGTTGTTGTTGTCGTTGGTGTTGTTGTTGTTGGTGTTGGTGTTGGTGTTGTTGGTGTTGGTGTTGGTGTTGTTGTTGTTGTCGTTGGTGTTGTTGGTGTTGGTGTTGGTGTTGTTGTTGTTGTTGTTGGTGTTGTTGGTGTTGTTGGTGTTGTTGTTGTTGTTGTTGTTGGTGGTGTTGTTGGTGTTGGTGTTGGTGTTGGTGTTGTTGGTGTTGGTGTTGGTGTTGGTGTTGTTGTTGTTGTTGTTGGTGTTGGTGTTGGTGTTGGTGTTGTTGGTGTTGTTGGTGTTGATGTTGTTGTTGTTGTTGTTGGTGTTGGTGTTGGTGTTGTCGTTGGTGTTGTTGGTGTTGGTGTTGTTGGTGTTATTGGTGTTGTTGTTGTTGTCGTTGTTGTTGTTGGTGTTGTTGTTGTCGTCGTTGCTGTTGTCGTTGGTGTTGTTGGTGTTGGTGGTGTTGGTGTTGTTGTTGGTGTTTGTGTTGTTGGTGTTGTTGTTGGTGTTGTTATTGTTGTTGTTGTGGCTGTCCCGGAAACGATACTCTAACTCAATCCAGCACCCTGCAATTCATATTTTCCATCCTTTTATACTTATTTCATCCTACCCTACTTTCCAACCTTATCAACTACTTAAGCACCCCCACAATCGCCCTACCTATGACACAAAACTGCATCAAATAACGAGGTTCCCATTTGGGAACTGTAGGAAGCGTAGAGTACACCGTAAAGAATATAGAGCGATCTCTGAGTCATACGACAATCTTTCGCGAACAGTCGCTTATACTCTTCATACTTTCCACTCTTCATTCGTTTATTAAATTGAACGTGGGTTGCAGTGGTAAGAGCTGTGGTCGTGAGAGTAAAAGTGTCTCTTATATCTTGTATAGATGACTATGTTAGAAGAAGCTTTTGAGTCGGGTTAAATGTAAAAAAATATTTTCTATAATTTTTTACATTTAACCCGACTAGACGAACGCATATTTTCCGAAAACACGCATCAAGAATTGACCTAAATCGCTGCCGAAGCAGATTCGCACATGCAGCAGCTAATCGATAGAAAGCTATACTCATCAATGAAATAGGGGAAACTCCAATTCACTTTATTACAAAGATAATGATTTTATGTAAGAATAAGTTATTTTGAAACAATTCCGAGCGGCCTTTATTAAACTTCTCTTAATGTTAACCAAAAAAACATTTACTGTTTTCTCTGGATTTCTGTAGTTTCTGCAACATCACACGCACAATTCCAAATCACGAGTCGTCATTGCAATAAGCATCTACCACTATTCCCTGCCATTTTAACCTTATCTAACACAAGTAGAACGAATGTCTAAAAATGTCGGTCTTATTTAGTTAGGTTTCGCCAATCTGGATCTATTTACACAAGTTTCAGCAAAAAGGTGTGCCCGTCAAAAGAACGTGTGTATAAATAATGGATTTTTATTCTCTTGTCTTAAGGCTGGTCATTCATTGGGATGGACTGTTTATTTTAACTGGAAGTCATGCTTATTGCTTATAAATATATAACCGCCGTTAAGGAAATCAAAGGTAAAGCGCCGAAAGACAAGGAACGTCAATTTTGTGACGAGATTAACAAAAGATGCAACCCATTCATACAATAGTATTGAATGTGTATCTTACTAGCCTCCCACCCCCGCCTTCTTCACGAGACAACGTGGCTTTAAAGTAAAGAATGCAACGTTTGGCGGCGAATGGGGTAGGTTCAAAATTACATTAGATCCCTTGAAATAATACTATACTAGCTGTTCCGACCCGGCGTTGCCCGTTAGTGTATTTACTTACAATTTTTTTTTTTGCTTTCCTTTTTTTAAACTATTAAAGCGTTACACAAGAAAAACCGACGGACCAGAATCAAATAATGAGTTTGTCGGAAGAAAGCTATCCTGACAAAAAAACGATAAAGAGACTAACTTTACTTTATATATCAGACTAGCAGGACACGTGTTCCAGCGTTGCACGGGATAGATATAAATTATATTAAAAACGTATAAGTATTAGAGTATTAATAGTCAAAAAGCAGTTGAAAACAAACCTGTAATTTAGGTGATCAAAGTAGAACTTATCGATGTTTTGAATCAAACAAAATAGATTTCTCTATATTTTGTGTGACTGCCCCCCTCTACGATTGTACGTAGCGGTTTATTCGATCAAATAAAACCACTTCCCACAAGTAAATATGATCCAAAAATATGCGTGAAACTTTCCAAGGTCAGTGAAGGAAAAATACTTATTTTTCATGTTAGTTATTCATTTTTATTTTATTTGAGGGAAATTTTACGTAAAACGTTTTCTTTTCTCTTTTAGATTTACCTATTATAACCATACATTCTCTATGATTGAGGCAATTTTTATCTCAATCCGGAGTGCCCATTTTAGTGGGAGATTGAATTAATCAACATTGAAAATCGACTTTTTGTCTTACTCCGGATTTGATATGTGGCGATTGAATTAAGGAAAATTGTTGTGCTTATTTTGTTTTCGATTTTTCGACTGTTAAGTAATCTGCACTTTTACCATCGACTATGTTGTTGCTATTTCGTTGCCTCTCCACGAGGGGAGAATTATACAATGGTGATGTTTAATGTGTTGAAAATCCATCTTCTGGTGAAAAAAAATTGTTGCAGTCTAGTAGGATTTCTTCTAAAATTGACAAATAGTTAAATAGACAGAAAGTAATCAAAAAATTTGCCACAGTCTAGAAAGAGTTCTCTTTCACTGACCTAGAAGAGAAAAGACAAAGTAATGGATACTGCACTTTAAGTTGAAGTATGTTTTAAAAAGTAGAAATTAGTACTTGTTTAGAATATCAGTAGAAGTTTTAGCGTCGAAGAAAGTATGCAAAAAAGTTATGAAATAAATTTGAATAATGTTCGGTATTAATTAATATCGAATAATGTTCGATAAATAGGAAAATGTAGATAAAAATAATAATTTTAAATGTTACGCTGGTCTGTGTTCGAAATTGATTTCGAAGTTTTTTAATGGTCGTAAATTAAACAAAGGAACGTTATTCCATATTGGCATATGATCATGATAATACAAATATACTCGACGAATGATAATTTAAATCGAATGTGAGCAGAACAATTGTAGTATCTGTTTAATGTGTATTGCCTCGAAGGTGCGTTTATTTAAGTCGGCGAAAATGTAAACACGTTCTTTTATAAATTGTTGCGAATGAACAGAGATACGGGGGAGGAAGAGAGAGAGAGAGAGACATGTTAGATATGTATGGAAGTGAAAAAATGAACTTGTGTTGCCTGTTAAATAGTAGTGGAAGGTTTGTATAGAAACTGGTATTACGTGCTTCAATGGGATTGTTATCAACAATTGAATGATGTCGAAATGAACACTTCAGTTCGTCTAACGCTGTAAGTATTTGAAACATATTTTTTAGCCTTTAAGGTGTTATATATTAAGGTGTTATATATTAAATTGTCTAAGTGTTTAAGTTAGAAAATTAAATTATACCTAGTAATCGAAGATTGCTGTGGGAAATGTCTCAAATGGATTCGATTAAGAGATTGTAGCCGCAATTTTGAATCAATGTACAGTATAAGTGATTAAGTTCGTTAAATGTATTCCGCACAGATGAAGTCTATACGTAATAGTTAGAAATAACGTAATTCAATATTCTCGAAAATCAGTGGAATATGAGAGAGTGTCTATTAGATTCATGCGGAATGTATTATATTATGTATTAAATTAATGGAAAATGAATAGAAAATAGTAACGGTTACGTTTTTATAAAGTATCCGTTGTTTATTAATTCCCGGTGATGAGTGTGAAACATATAATCAGATCACGTCAAATAACCACAGGTACATTAGAAATAGAAATAGAAAGAACGTTTCACGAATCAAAGGGAACTGAAACTGCCATAGTCTGACACTTCCCAAACAGTGTCACCAGCCTTGGGTGGTATCATACGAAATGGTCGTGAAGGGTCAGGGCGGATTGAGAGACAGATGAGAAAGAGCGTCGTTCAGATTTGCACTATGCGCGGAGGGGGGGGGGGTGCTGGAATATTAGGAACACATATTACTACTTTAATTTCATAGAATGACAACGGTCGTGATCAGCGAGAAATCAATGGTAAACGGCTGTTGCGATAACACAAATGATTTGCAACAATTATTGAAAGAGGCTGAGTGTTGAAAATGTGGAGGAATTCGTTGTCACGCAGACTCCAGAAAACACCACATGTTATTGTCACTGAGCACTCATTAATAATGACTCGTGTGAGAACTCCTACTGAGTAAATAATAATTGTTATAGCAGCAATAAATAATTTTTAAACGGTTTAACACTTCACCACAGTTTCACGCTAGGCCGATCGTCACAAGCGTTTTATTAGTTCTTTATACACTTTTTGGCAAGGATTTCGTTTGATTTCCTGTCTCCACTTTTCAAACTTTGAGTAGTGATAGCAAACAATAGTATCTTATTTTGTTCAACAGACCATGGCTGGGCTTTTATGCCTCTTATGTTTCTTTCTTTTGTTGCTGCATATGATAGTGATAGGGGGTCAGGATACCATTTCTCAAGGCCTGATGGCTGACCCTGGTTGGCCTCTGTCATGGCTAGAGCACCACTTCCAGAGGCAGGAAGGTTTACACCATTACTTACATCTTCCTGCCTGGTGTATGAACAGGTTGAGAACCCCTTTTCATCCTGGATGTCGGCCTGTCAGTGTTTACTTTTGTTTTTATTCATATATCTTTTTACCAGTTCTTCATTGTCAACGGTTTCTAATTTGTTATTCAAAACTGCACTAAAATAAACCCCGGGGGACGCGCTGGATGGCTTGAGGAGACAGTACACCATTAAAAAAAATGGTCAGGGTTTACTTCAAATTGGTAGTGTCCTCATGTCAGGATCTCTGACACACCCCTGTACAGAGAGACCGAAGACACCCGAGGGTGATATCTAGTAGGCATTCAAGTTCCTCTCCTCTATACACTTGAATGCATAACCAAATTATAAAGCAGATTCTAACGGTATTTTAAAAATGTATTTCTCATGACGTCAGAGCACAAAGTCAGCTTTACGTAAATACGATGTGCGAATATTCATGTGTGATTTTTTTTTTTTTACATCGGTATTATTAATAATATTACTTCGTTTAAATGTAAAATCTTACGGATAAACAGTTTTTTTTATTCGTGTTTAAAATTATTTTGCCATTTACAGTGAATACTTAAGTATTTTGCTTTTTATTTAGATATATTTTGTTTATTTTGTTTTATTAATTTTCTATTCTTTTTTTATTGTTTTTTTAAAATTTTGTTAAATCGAGATTTGCTGTGTTATTTAAACACAGCAAATCTTTATTAAATATATTTTGTTTTCTTTTATTTTATTAATTTTTTCTTTTAATTTTTAATTTTGTTAAATCGGGATGTGCTGTGTTATTTAAACACAGAAAATCTTTATTTATATATTTTTTGTTTTCTTTTCTTTTATTAATTTTCTATTGTTTTTTTAAAATTTTGTTAAATCGGGATGTGCTGTGTTATTTAAACACAGAAAATCTTTATTTATATATTTTTTGTTTTCTTTTCTTTTATTAATTTTCTATTGTTTTTTTAAAATTTTGTTAAATCGGGATGTGCTGTGTTATTTAAACACAGAAAATCTTTATTTATATATTTTTTGTTTTCTTTTCTTTTATTTATTTTCTATTGTTTTCTTTTATTGCTTTTAAATTTTTTTGTTAAATCGTGATTTGCTGTATTATTTAAACATATATATTTATATATAGACATATAAATAAAGATTTTCTGTGTTTGACTAACACAGCAAATCTTTATTTATATGTCTACATGCTTGTTCAATCATTTTACTTAGTTGATAATGTAAATATGTTTTGTAGTTTCGACTATTCTTAAGATGCTAGCTTGAACATTTCCCAATGAACATTAATATTTATGTTTTTATGTTTTTGCTCCCATATATATTTAGATAAGGTAGTATTATTATTGAATGTTGTTATTTTCGAATGTTATCATATGATAACTGTATATATGATGTGTAGTTGATGTATAGATTTCACTGAGATTTGAGAGTTCAGATCAAGCAAAGAGTTTGTGTAGATATGAGGAAATTCGCTCGCTAAGAAATCGCCTAGTGACTGTCTTCTGTAAGACCCGCGCAACCGGAAACGGAAGCAGAAGGAAGTGGTTTCTCGAGCGGAAACACTCTCCAGATAAGTGAAGAAAGGAATGTTTCTCCTTAGCAAAGATACGCCCGTTTATTTGCTTTTTTTTTTCTTTCTTCGTAATGTCCGTTCAGATTTTAAAAGGAACGATTCTTGTTTCACGCTTTTTTTTTTCTTCTGAGTTTTTTTTTTGGTGGATATATGTGTACGTGATTGTGTTGAGCTTGTTTGCGAGACGTCAAAGATGGGGGGGGGTTAAAGTTTATTCAGAATGAATTAGACTATTATAAAACTCTTTCAAAAACAGAATGGTGTAGTCATCCACAGACAGATATTTCGCTATATCACAGCTCCTCATTATATCTTAAGACTTTTAAAGTGTTAAAATATCAATACTTCCCAAAGCTTTCGGATAAAGAGCATGCCATCCCCATGACAATTCAATATAAAAAAGATATATACGACGCGTTTAATTATAATCGACTGTTGCACACCCCTATCAAAAATTATGCTTTCCTAGTGTTCGCATTCTTTATTTATCTAGATATATTACTAAGATATTTATATACAATCTTAGAATTACGTAAGAAATGCAATCTTTCATATATAAATTATTATTATTTTTTCGGATGATATAAAGAAAAAAAATCACCGTTGACTTTTTATTATAGAGTGAAATACTACTTTCCGAATTCATTTCAGATAGAGGTAAGTCTGAGGTGGTTGTCTCACTTGCTGTTTGATTTCTTTCTTCCCCTCACCACTTGAAAAGGTTTCATCCAGGTACTACAGGAAGGGACGTGTTTTACTCGATAACTTTGGCGTGATGGGATGGAAGAACACACACACACACACACACACACACACACACACACACACACACATATATATATATATATATATATATAAATGCACATTTGTCTTTATTATACAGTGTAGAATTGTTGTTTGTTTTAAAGTATATCGATCGTTTTCGAGTTATTTAATGTAAGATTCAGGCATTTTAGTAAATGCTTGTCTGTTTGTCTTCTTGGCCTTTTGGTTAAGATCACAGTATAGTATCTGTTCCGATGGATACAGCACCCTATAGACCGGTGTCGTCTTGGCTTTCGGGTTTTGATTCCGCCGGTTTGTGGGTTTGTTCTGTGCAGTTCTAGGAGGTCCACCCTCCCAGGCTTTACCTCCCCTCTTTGGAGAGGATTAGTTTATTGCTTAATGCCTGAGGCGCCCCGACCGGGGAATGCCGACGGGGCTGCCCACAGATTTTTTGTAGGCCAAAGTGCTCACCTTCTCGGGCGCTGACTTTTCAAATCCCACTTTCCCGACTTTGTGTCACATCTTACCGCTGTGGGAGGTAGATAAATAACTTGTCTGTTTAAAGTTCTTACGATCTTCAAATATTTAAACTAGTGCTTCATGATGTAAAGCTATGTAGTTTCATCTCATAGTCAGTACTGTTTCTATTTCCCCCATAGATGTGGACTATCGGGTCAGAATTGGCCTGCGAGTAATGGCAACTATGAGAGCATTCAACACTCCCCAAAGCCCTCAAATTAGGTGCATGTCACCCCCATGCGAATTCAATATATTGGTTGGATGAGTGTTCTGGTTATTTTAGTGCCGGATAAGATGGCTGATTTAGTTTGTTTCGTTTGTTTTGCGGCAAATCAACTCTTTTTACAATGTCGAAACATAATACATTTTGGAAACGATGAATACAAAATTCATCGTTTCCAAAATGTATTATGTTTCGACGATTGATTTAACATCGCATTGTTATGTTACCCATAGATGGGACGTTGTGTGTCAATACATTCCTCATAAATATTCGAGCGTAATTACCACAATAAATCCGATAGGATTTGAACTCTTCATGGCCGATTTCGTAGTCCGCGACGGTAAAATTAGACGGAGTTGGCTGTATGTAAACGTGTACGCTTGTGAAATGTAGGCAATGAATAAAACCGACTTCGTTTATCATTCACCTCCCATCGGAAAGATTACGCAACGGGTTTACTAAAGTCTGGAAAGCGATAAAAGACAATTTAGTCAATGCAAAGTTTCTTTTTCATTAGCCGTTCGATAAACTATTCATTGTCGAAACAATCCCAGACGACAGAAGACGATGGTCGAGAAGAAGTTGCTTTAATTAAGTTTTGCCCACAAAATTTAAGCTTTTATAAGCAGCTAAAATTCAGTAACACCACTCGATATTTCGAAACTTCTCCCATCGTTAACCTTGAAGATCCAATAAAAAAGCTAAATAATTATTCTAAGACCTATTAAGAATGTCTTAAAGACTGAAAAATTAAAAAAAATAATCGTAAGCTTATAGTTTGGTAGTTTGGTAGTTTTGTTTTACGGCATATCAACCCTTTTTGGGTTATTTAATGCCGAATCTGGTCATTATAGTGAAAGTTTTTATGCTTCAAGTTCTTTATATCTTCAAATGTTTAATCAGGGTTTTTGGTTTGGTAGTTTTGTTTTACGGCATATCAACCCATTTTGGGTTATTTAATGCCGAATCTGGTCTTGTTTTCTTCTCTTTTTTGTTTCTTTCCCCTTTTAATATCTGTTTCTATTTAACCCATAGTTGGGACCCTAACAGGTACTACCACTCCGGGTCAGGGTGGACCTGGGAGCAGGATGTAGTTTAAGGTCATATCCAGGACCGGGAGTAGGGTAGGAAAGATAAAAATAAAAAAGGGGAGAGAGAAAGGGAGAGGGGCTGTTGTTTTTGGTTTTGGTTTTGTAGAACATAATTAAATTTTACAAACAAACAAAAAAAACAAACAAAAAAAAACGTCAATGTAGGTGAATTTCGTCTCAGGGAGCCACAGGGCAGCCTGATCTGGTATCACCAGGTAAGCTTATAGTTCAACTCTATTTTTGACACAGTTTTTAATATAATCGTATATTTTTATTGCGTTAAAATATTATGTTGTCTTACCTCGTGCTTCAGTTTTAGGGAATATACTGGTGTTGTAAGAAATGCATTTAAAACAAGCGATTAAAAAAAATATTACTTGCTTGCAGTTCTCCTCCGCGATCACAGAGCGATCACAGAGCCACTAAGAACTACACGCATGTGAACCTAGAGCAAAGTAATTGAAACACTTGAAAAATGGGTGACATCCCCGAAATATCGTGAAATTCCGGCGTTACTTAAGACCCTGTGATTAAGGAGAAGAGATGAAAACTAGTAAGATTTATTTTTAAACATATAAAATTATAAAAAAGCGCCCTGTTTATAGTTTCTAGGGTTTAGAGTAGAACAAACGGAGTCATAATAAATCGAGGGACAACATTAAATGTTTTCCTATATTTAATAGTCAACAGACAATTCGACTAAAATCTAAAAGTTGTTGAAAGAAAAGTAAAAAAAAACAACAATTCAACTAAAAACTTGAAACTCGAAGCGCCTTTCGGTCGACACAACTTTCAAAAATGAAACCTCGACAGATAAATATGAAAATAAATGATTTAATACTTACATCAAGTTACTTTTAGAAGAAAAAGTAAAAAGGGTCGAGCTAGGAAAAAGTTCTAATGAATATCGCCCAAATTCTAACAAATGATGGGGAAACAGATTTCTTCAAGTTAAACAGTGCAAAATGGAAAAATATATTAACGAAATAGAGGCTTGGTTTGGTAGTTTTGTTTTACGGCATATCAACCCTTTTTGGGTTATTTAATGCCGAATCTGGTCTTGTTTTCTTCTCTTTTTTGTTTCTTTCCCCATTTAATATCTGTTTCTATTTAACCCATAGTTGGGACCCTAACAGGTACTACCACTCCGGGTCAGGGTGGACCTGGGAGCAATGGTAATTAAGAGGAGGTTCCACATTCCCCAAAGTCCGTAAGCCGGATCTCACCATCGGATGTAGTTTAAGGTCATATCCAGGACCGGGAGTAGGGTAGGAAAAATAAAAATAAAAAAATGGGGAGGGAGAAAGGGAGAGGGGCTGTTGTTTTTGTTTTTGGTTTTGTAGAACATAATTAAGTTTTACAAAAAAAAAACAAAAAAAAAAAAAACATGTAGGTGAATTTCGTCTCAGGGAGCCACAGGGCAGCCTGATCTGGTATCACCAGCGAAATAGAGGCAAAGTTTGTTAATTTTTTTAAAGCTCTCTAAATAAGTATAACTTATGTTACGGCTCTTTTTGCCTGCAGAGCGAAGGTCTCTGCATGGTTACACTTACGGCCTCCAAAACACTAAGGTGGAGTTTGGAGCGGGCCTTGTGTACGATGCAAAAGCGACCATCGGAGTACGCATCACCACACACTTTGTTGTCGCTTAAGTGTTGGCCAATGGACGACTCTTGTATTCGTGAGCACACAGATATGCTCTGTAAACGCCCGGATGTGCTATGTAAACCCCCGGATGCGCCCGTTAATATATTTCTTTTCGTCATCCATGACTTTTTAATATATATATATATATATATATATATATATATATATATATATATATATATGAGAAAGGAAGGATGAGAGTAATCCGACGTAATGGGAAATGAAAAAGAAAAAGAAAACAAGACATATTTTTTCATATATTCATCAACGTTTCGTCTTTATTGTAAGACTTCCTCAGGATGATAATTTGAAGAAAAATGTCATGCAAGTACATTAATTCTTCGCCACTACTTACTTCTCGCAGCCTGGACTCTCCTCCAGCGCTCCAAAATTTCGATGTATTTGCATGACATTTTTCTTCAAATTATCATCCTGAGGAAGTCTTACAATAAAGACGAAACGTTGATGAATATATAAAAAAATATCTCTTGGGTTTTTCCGGTTTCATTTCCCATATATATATATATATATATATATATATATATATATATATATATATATATATATATAGCGATGAATTGTCCGCGTTTTAGCGGAATTCCGGTCTTTTATAATTCCGAAAAGGCAGAATTCCGCTTTGTTTAATAGAAAAGGCCAAATCGCTGGAGATTTACGTCTTTATTTTTCTCATTTGGACTCTCTCTCTCTTTCTTTCGCCTTATCTTTCTTTCTCTTTTCCTGCTTTTTCTCCTTTTCTCTTCCTCTCTCTATCACGCTTTGCCTTGCTTTGCTTCACCTCTCTTACCCTCTCCCTAAAAATATAAATTTTGCGATGGTTTTAACGATTTTTGGGAAGGTAGAAGACTTTTGTTTAATCGATGAATGTCTTCCTATTTCCTTTAAAACATATATCAGTTGATGCTTTCGGTATAAAACAGGTATTATAGATATACATTCTACGCTAAATCACCCTCAAATGAGATTCTTCTTTTTTAGGCGATTATGAGTGAACACCCTTTCTCCCTAGGTTGGGAAATTGGTGGAGGGGTGTCGTAGCCCCAGGTTGAGAAATTCAGTCGAATTAAGATTGTTTTGTCATTAGCCACTCACATCCCTGAACGAGGTGTGTCTGAAAAAATAAAGGGCTCTGATATCATAAACAATTTATTTCAGCCATATGCTTCTATGCACTGCTTAAAATTCTTCTGGCATGCCCCTCAGTTCCGTTGATACGACCTCTCAATGCCCGCCCCGTGCCTTTAAAACGTGTCCTCTTGGTGATTCCTTTTTAGCTTTGAGAAAAGAAAAAAGTCTCACGGATGAAGATAAGCTAAATAGAGGCTGTTCTAGCAGACGCTGTTCTTATTTGCTATAAGCTCTCGGATGCTCATGGCGTTGTGAGCAGATGCTTCGTCGTCGTGCAAGACGTAAACAAAAGCATGTGAACAAAAATGCAATGGTTGTAGAGAATAAGATTAAACTTATATCATCCAAAGATACTATGGGAAGTTTGATGTTTTTATTTCTGACACTTTAATGGGGCACACAAAAACATAATATATGTTTTTCCGCTTGACTGTATTCAGACATTCTATTGAAAACAATGAAAAATCACAATATAAGAATAATAATACTTTTTTATAATTTAGATATGCCTTAAATTTGACTCAGAGTCTTTAAACATTTATTAAACAAGAATCCCTAAATTTCATTTTCTTCTTAAGACCCCTTAAGTATAAGCCTACAATTTTAGCCATTTTCTAGAGTCATAAGCATGTAATTAGAATAAGGATTCTAGACATGATGTTTAGTATCATTATATCTTGATTTTAATTTTAATACGGGGGGCATACAAGTGGTAAAATACAGTTGTGTACGGGGAATTATGTTTACCTTTCATGGGACGGGTAATCTTCGAAATGTTGCATAAACAAAACAGGTTTTATTATTATTATTATTATTATTATTATTATTATTATTATTATTATTTGTATATACAGGGTAGCGCAAAAAGAAATTGTATAGTTGTTTAGTTTTTCATTTATTTCATTTGTATATTATGAACAAAGTTAATTTATTCCTTTCAATATTATGGATAAAGTAATTGGTGAGTTTTACTGTTGATAGTTTGTTTTATATTTGTTTTTAGCTAACATAGGTCAGCTGATTTTGATCAGTCAGAGTGAATGTTTTAAACTGGTCGGATAAGAGATTTGAGCATAACATCATAACTCTAACCCTAACTCTAACCCTAACTCTAACCCTAACCCGCCTGGTGAGTGTATTTAATTAATAATGTATTGTGATACTATTGTAACGCCAAAACTTGCCTTCAGAGAAAGACAAGTAAAGAAAGAAAATAATAATTATAATATATACGTTGGGAGGTGACGGTGGTTAAGTGGATATCGACACGGACTAAAGACCTGGGTGTTCCAAGTTCGAATCCAGTCGGTTCCTCAGTATCACTTTCACTTAGGGATGTTGGCAACCTTCTCGTGGTCTTTCCCGTAAGTACCCGATGTCTTTCCAGAAAGATTTCTAACTAGAAAAACATCGGGGAAACTAATGCCAACACCAAAATCATTTGATTCACACGAAAGAAGAAGATATACGTTTATTAAATAAATATAAAATAAAAATACATATTGAAGTTGTAATGTTGGACACTAGAAATAAGGAATGCGGATTATAGTTGTAGGCAATTCTAATCTGAGCTTAGTTAATAGGTTTAGAGCAAATATGTTAGGTATATGAAAAAAGGGTTGCTCAACTTTTGATGCACATTCATCATCATGGCCTCCGTTCAGTCTCGAGAGACAATGGATACGCCCGGTAAGGGTGGCTGCGCGTGTAATTGTGAAGCAAGAGTTGCGCAATCACCAACCACACACCTCTCCTACATCGGCACTGCTTGAATTCAGTGGCAAGGAGAAGTTCGGGACGACTAGAAATCATGCCAAGATAAGCGGAGAGCACATACAGCACCTGGTATTCCCAAAAAGTCACCCATTTTAGTAATGGCCAGGCTTAACGTCGCTTAAATGCACATTAAAACAATTGAAATACAATATTATTAGTAACCTATGAGTTAATTGAGATGAAGAAACAAGAATATTATTGATGACGTCACCAAGTTATAAAATAAGATCTTTAGAAAGACCCATAAATTGTGCATGAGAATATATCGACGAAATACAATGTTTCAGCTCTTTCTGCTATTGTAGTCGTTAAACGACTAAGTTATGACGTCAGATCTGAACCCCATTGTAAATATTTGGAGTATCTTCAGGAGACGCTTTTATAAGGATGGTAAACAATTTTAATTGAAAAATGAGCTACGGGAAGAAATACCAAAACTCTTTAAGAAATTCTGGAAGTAATGTTTTATATGAGTATAAGCTGTTTCATCATAAAAATGGAAATTGTATCAACGCATAATATTACTTTTCCACCATTTTCTTTGACGAAACTTGTAATGAATTACTACATATGTCATTCTTTTGAATTATTCTTTTTGTATTTATCACTGTCACTCTGTTATTATAGACACACCACTTCAAATTGTTAAGTTTGTAAATAATGTGTGTATAATAGGAGACTTTGTTGGTTAGGTTACATTGAAAGAATGGATGAGAATGCTTGAGTTAGTAGATGTAATATAGTTAAGGTCAGTCGGCAGGGAATGACAACGGAAATATGCCAGGAAGTGATAAGGATGCATTTGATACAAAGAGGGATAAATAAAGACCTGTCCAGAGATAGGATAGTTTGGAAGTCAATATATAATAGTTGTCCAACACATGCCAGCATGTAAATAGTCGTTGAATCGATGATGATGATGATGATGAGGAGGAGGAGGAAGATGATGATGATGATGATGATGATGATGATGATGATGATGATGATGATGATGCATATACATTGGAACAGTTTCAATGATCATATGTTTAATTTAATTTGATAAGTAAGATTGTATATTTGAATAGGATCATAGATTTTGTGATATCTTTAATATAGGGTGGGCAAAAATAAGGGTCCTATTTTTAAAAATTCATAACTTTTTTATTTATTGATTTAAAAAAAATTTTTTTTTTAGAATAAGTACAGGACCCCTTCCGAAGCAAGCATGAGCCGTATTAGCCCTAAGGAACGTACCCTCATTTAGAAAACATTATTTTTGCTTTAAAAACTCAAAACAGTGTAAAAAACAATACTTTAGTTTTTGTAAGTTTTAAGAAGTGTTTTTCGGCTAAAATTTGTTTTGTTTATTTCAAAAAATCTCGGAAGGGTCAGTCTACACACACATAAAGTTTGGTGAGTTTAACTTTTATTTTGTGGAAGTTATTCAAATTCAAGTTATTCAAATTTAAAGATAGGACCCTTATTTTGGCCCACCCTGTATATGTGTAATGTATTTGTCTGTCTGCCAGGGAGATGAAATTGAAAACAAAGCCCTATAGCAAAGTAAAAACAGCTTTTCTTGAGTAAAATTTTACCACGAATCTAATGATGTTATACACATTTTATTAGGTTTTGTTCGCAATAATATCATGGAGTTGAGCTGGACATTCATAAAAAAATAATGATGACGTTTTATTGTATTTATAAATTTATAATTGAAAATCATAGAAATGGCAAAATTAGAATACAAATAGAAATATGGGGTTCAAGACTGGGAGAAGGAATACACCAAAGTCTTCATCAATTCCCGGGCAAAGCTAGCGGTATCTGCTAGTTCTGTACATTTAATCGACAGTTGATCACTCTAAGACGATTAGTATTGCAATTATTATCAGCGTATCGTTGTGCATGTCATTTTGAAACGCAGTGTAGACGAAATGAACGATTTGATGTTCTTTTCCAGGTTCAACGATCCGAAGTTTAGCATATGTGACGTTGATGAAAATAAGATAATATACCGAGGCAATTTACTGTCAACTTTTTTAACGATTGCTCAACAGTCGAATGCCTTCAGATGCACGAGTACCTTCCCTCACACTCTCTTTTCTTGATATGATGCGTTGCTGAGTGGAGATAGTGTAAAGATTCTCAAACAGACCGATTCATAAGGAATACGATTTTTATCTTGAGAAGGTAATATTCAGTTTTTAAGTTACTACATCTTGCATCGGTGGTAGGAGAGGGGGCGTTTAAGTTGCCGAGGTACTGCAACCGGTAACAAGAATGCATACGCATTCGAAACGAAATCACGAAACCTTAACTTATAACTGTTTGAGGCTAGGTATCATGTCACGACCTTCGTTAAGAAGGCCTGTTTGATATAAAATGACGTCATACATTTCGGTGCGAATAAAACATGTCGGAAAGTCCGGCCGTCGATGATGAATGGTAGCTTTTGTAGTATTAGACAACGTTAGAAATTACAATGAAAAAGAAAGGAACACGATCTGATTCATATTGAAACTTAATTTATTTAATATTAAAACAAAACAATAATTGATTAAAAAAGTAAAGTTATGTTATTGATGACTAAAGGTAAATAACAATTATGCTATTCCATAGATTTTAGAGACTACCATTCGTTTTATTATTTTGATTGTGAACAATCTGAAAACATTTTTCTTTATATAAAATATTTGTTATTGTTTATTATCTATGTACGTATACGGTTCGTCCCTTTTCAATCAGGGCTCATCAGCATCAGCATAGACTATTCACTACCGGTCGTACGATTCGAAATCCTGGATTACAAGTATTTTTCAACTTAAATCCAACGTCATTAACCGCGCGGCCAATATTTGAATAGCCGATAAACAATGATAATTTAACACATTTAAAAGCAGCACGATATCCAGGCATTCTACTTCTATTAAAGAAGGAATGATGCATATAAAGCAAGTGACGTCATGATGTGTTTGTACTACCATTTAGAGTGCTCTACTTATTTTAAAATCAAAATATGAAAAGTCAAGCAATACCGAGTATACATTTTTAAAAGTGACAATATCAACATATTTGTTTTGTAGAAAATATTGTTGGTTACGATGTAATTACCTGTGTTCTTACTTACTCGCCTCTTTATGAGGGCAGAGTTAGACACAATGTCGATTTTTAATGTTGGGAAATCAAGCGTCCAAAAAGGGGGCCACTGAATTGGGACAAAAAAATAAAATTGTCTCCATCTAGAATTTCTCCTTTGCTGACCGAGGACAAAAAAGATAAAGTGCAGTATCAGAACATATACTACACTTTAAATTATTCGTTTGTGAGAAAATATAAAATGCTATTTAAATTTATAAGCCAAAGAAACTGTAATTATGAATTTAGCGACCAAATTTCAGTAATTAAATAAACAAATTAAGAAAAACGATAAATAACTTAAAAAATGAAAACAATAAATAAATAATGAATTTTGTAAGTGTATTAAAAGTGAAAACTATTTACAAATAAATATATAAATATATTAAAATTTCGCTTTGTTTAAATTGGATTTCTTGTTCTGTAATCAAACTCTTTTTAAAGTGTTCAAAATATAATTTTAATTTAATGTTTTAATCGTTGTTATTTAAACTGTTTTAGAATTTTATAAATCACAAAAAGATTTTTGGCACAAAAATAAAATTAGAACATTCTTTTTATACAAAAAGAAATAAGTTTTAACGGGATTTCTGGTCGATAATATTTTATTACTAAATTTTTTTTTAAAGAAAATGGTGTCGACAAGTGGACATATGAGTTCAATTTTATATACGTTCAAAATCAAATTAGAATTTTGTACCAGGACAAACAAAACGATTTATGTTATACAGACTTTATATTGTGTATAAGATATTTCAAAATTTAGAAAAACAAGCAAGTATTTGTTTTTATTTAATAGTTTTCTATCAAGACACGTTTGTCAACCATCTTCGATTTTAGATTGAACGAGTTTCTTTTATAGTTTTATTTTCAAATGAGTATCAGACTCCCGCCTTGATTTAAACAGGAAATTAATTAATGTTGTTCCTTTTAAACCCCTTTAATCCTTAAACCCATATTCTCTCTCCCAAATTCCTTTAGAACACACATAATCAAACCCCAAAACAGTAACGGCCAAATATACGAAACTCATAATATTGACTCACGGGAATCATATAGAAATATTTTTTAATTTTTTAATTTTTGTTTTTTCATATTTTTTAATATGTTTTTATATCTCTTTAAATCTCATCCGGTTTAAATCTCAACTGTTACTTTTCACCCTCCCCCTTTTTTTCAAACCTTATTAAAGCTTCCTTACATTAAAATTAAACAAACATACACAACACTCTAAGCAAATAACGTCCAAACTAGAGTGACACGTGATTTCACATTTCCGAAATAGATGACAACAGAAGCTGAAGAGAGCCGGATGGCTAAGCCCTTCCGTGCTTGAAACCGACGATACGAATGTTGTACTAATTTTTCTGTAACAAAATAAATATGTATATATATAAAATATTTGTTATTGTTTATTATCTATGTACGTATACGTTTCAGCCTTTTCAATCAGGACTCATCAGCATAGACTATTCACTACCGGTCGTACGTTCGAAATCCTGGATTACAAGTATTTTTCAACTTAAATCCAACGTCATTAACCGCGCGGCCAATATTTGAATAGCCGATAAACAATGATAATTTAACACATTTAAAAGCAGCACGATATCCAGGCATTCTACTTCTATTAAAGAAGGAATGATGCATATAAAGCAAGTGACGTCATGATGTGTTTGTACTACCATTTAGAGTGCTCTAATTATTTTACGAGGAGCGACAAAGATAAAATATTTGTTATTGTTTATTATCTATGTACGTATACGTTTCGTCCCTTTTCAATCAGGACTCATCATTAAACAACATTTTATATATATATATATATATATATATATATATATATATATATATATAATGTTGTTTTATATGACAGGCAACTTATGTCTTGGTATCCTTGTATGGATACTTCACTTGCAACAATCACAACAACATTCACTACCTGTACTGAGCTCATTGTAAAATCCATAAATAATTACATTGAAATAGAATGCAAAAGTAGCAATTAATACCCTAAATTAAAATTATCAAAAATATTTTTATCTACACGATAACCACCTATTACAACAGAAATGACAGTTATAATTTTATAAGTTTATTCTCATAATTAAATTAAACCCACCCGGCCCTCTGCCCCAGTTGAAATTGAGGTCACGATGGCCCAGACACTAGATATCACCCCACTTAACTTTCTAAAATATCACCTGTTGGGGTCTCCCCCCCCCACTTTCCTGTCTTCGCTATAAGCTAAGACCCATCTTCGTCCCCCCTCCCTTTTATGCATCTTCAATTTCCGGTTGAGGTTGAATTTAAGATTTTAAGCAGTGATTCCGTTTAAAGCTTGAAGAGTTGGCTTTCATTATGAATGCTAACGAAACAACATATATATTGTCGCAATTAATGGAATAATAAAATCACCAACAATATATATATATATATATATATATATATATATATATATATATATATATATATATATATATATATCGTTGAATATAACAGACAACTTATGTCTGGATAACTTAGGATCCTTTCCATTAGCCGAATCCCCTGAAGATGGACGCGGATGAGCTCGAAAGTACTTAGGCCTCCAACGATTATGGCAGATTCAACGGGCAATTTCAAACCGTAACAAAGATCCTGATTCGGCTAATGAAAAGGATTCTCACAAAGATATCCAGACATAAGTTGTTTGTCATATTGAACGATATTTGTCTCAAAGAGAAAATGCTGCCTAAACACACACACGCGCGGGCACACACACACACACACACACACACACACATATATATATATATATATATATATATATATATATATATATATATAGGGTAAATAAAAATGCAATGAGCGCTAAGTTGTTATTTTTTCTCAGCAGGTACTAAGTCAATTGTTTTGACACCTAGCATATATTGATGTCATATTCATACCTAACGCTATTATCCTTACCTTTTCGCATCATTTGCTCATTTGAATAATCAGGAAAGCAAACGTCAATGAGTGCGGGATTTGCTGAATGCACTTGTCACACCAAAGCAGATCACAAGAATAGTTGGAGTGTCCATAAATACTGTTTTTAATGTAAAGAATATAATGAATATGAGCAAAACTATTACTAGGAAGTTGGCAAGTGGATGAATCAACAAAACACGTACCAACGCTTTTATTAAAGCTCCAAAATCCACAATCTTAAAGGATCTAAAAAATGGCAGTTGAACTCGAGTTAGAAAACAAGACCAGTAGAAATGCAGTAAAATATGATTTGAAGTTAAAATCTTGCATAAAAACATGAAAACATTTGGTCACAGCAGCAATAAAAGGAAAGAGATTAGAAAATGCAATACAATTATTACATGGTCCAAAAAATTTCTCCATCGTAACGATGACAGATTTATCACAAAATCGAGAGCAGAGGTGAAGGGGCATTCAGAGCAAAAAATCCTGGTTAAGTTATGGCATTTAGTGTTGTGGCTTCCGACGGAAAGTAAATGCGTATAAAATTCCACAAAGCTGATGAAAATATCAATGTTAATACTTACTACAAGACTCTAAGATACCAGGTATTGCCATAGCTTAAAGCTAATTACCAAGATGGTAATTATGTATGGATTCAGAATGGTGCTCCAACCCACACAGCTAGAAAAATATAAGATTTCTGCAAATCCAAGTTAAGCAGATTTTGGGAATCATGTTTATGGTCGCCTTCTAACCCAGATCTAAACCATATGGATTATGCTATTTAGGACGTATTAGAACATGCTACCAATAGAACATCACACATGTCGACTCTCTTAAATATACTATTAAAGAAAAATGTTGTCTCACGAATATTTCAAGAACACTTGTGCAAGTTTCAGGAAGCGTGTGAAGGCAGTTATTGGGAAAAGAAAGAACACACACAGAATAAAAACATTTTCTATTATGTAAATTTTCTTGTGGCAAATGCATTTTTATGACTTTCAATAAACTTATTGGTCATAATCTGTTTTTTAAACCTCCGCCTCAAAATAATGTAATTTTTTCTCCCCACCCTGTATATATACCAGGGCAACTACTAGTAGTTATTTATGTACTGGTTGGTCTGTTAAGGCTTATGCTCGTCACGGCAACACATGCACATAGTGTTGAATATTCCATCGTGCGATCGTTTCAGTGGCTGCATTTGGACAATCAACTTTGTGACAGGATCTTTTTTTCTTCTGCGTCGTGGTTAGACAGCATTGTTTAGAATGAATGGATTAATATGAATGGCGAAGAATATATGAACAATTCGAAGACGCAACGCGTGGAATGCAATTTTTCTAACTTGACACTGTAAAAAAAGCAAACATTTAAAATCTATAATTCGACTGTAAAATCTTATTTTAATTGAAAAGTAGATAATTAGACATAAATAATATCATTAAAAGCATGATTTGGAGTGAGGGAGGTGAAGCAAATAAAAAATTATTTATTAGCTTAAACATTTTGAAAATCTATTAAAAATTCAATATATAACCTTAGCCAATGTAAGATGTTATTGAGCGAAGATGTATTTAAAAAAAATATTAATTTGTCTCCCAGCTTGAGAGATAGTAGAAACAAAGATATCAGCGAGTAGGTACATATATATATTTTTCCTTTTAAAAACTTTCTTTGTTTGCCGGCTTGAGAGACTAAAAGACACATATAGAATGGGGGTGGGGCAGGGGTTTCTGTTTCCGTCGGTCTGGATATCCTCTTTCCAATTTTGAGTCTTAAGAATGTGACCGTTGAGAAAAAGGGATGAGTTGTTTTGCTATCTCTGTGAAGGCCTTGTGTACTCCGTGCTCCGTGCCCCGTACCACCACCTGACATCCGGTCCAGTACCAACTGCTGAACGAATAAGAAAGTAAAAAAAAAAGAGAGGAAGAACAAAAAGGAAAGAACTGTTAACAAAAAAAACTACCCCAGGTTTGGGAACGAACAGACGTGACATTGGTCGCTCTGGAAAATCACGACAGAAGAAAACACTTGGAACGGACGCCGTGCAAATCACTGCATATTGAAAGCTGATAAAAAACTGTCTGGACGCCGACACAAAGAGAACGCCCAGAACGTATCCTGTTAAATGCCAAAGGTATACCGAAGAATAGTCGGCTAACGAGATAGCCAAAGCGTGCTAAGTCGATAATAATTTTTCTTGTTTTTTTTTCTCGC
>OY744539.1:65479310-65531810 GCA_963556195.1 Sepiola atlantica | reverse complement strand
TAAGTGAAACAAGTCTATACCCTCTCTTTGAACGGTGTTGGTACATTCCCGTCTTTACCCAGCTTCTACCGCTTCATACCTGGTACGAAGAAAAATATTTGTAAAATGTTCGTGGAAAAATACGTTACTTTGTACATGAGAGAGTAAGTAACTACGATGAATGTACTTACGTATTGTTTTCAGTAACAAAAAACATTAGAAATTATGTTTTTGAGCCAAAACATTCGCTTTGAACCAATGCCGAATATCTTTATGTCTACTTTTTTGCGGGTTATTAAAAAAAGGTCACTTAGTTAAAAAAGATATCTCACACTTTCTTATACCTTTTGTAAATAAATATTGTCATTTTAATTTATTAACTTGTGATGATCTTACGCTTTTTCACGAACTGTTTGTCGTCTGTCTCTTTATTTTTACAGGTGATTTGAGAAAGAGTCCTATTTCCCCCCCACACACACATATATATATATATATATATATATATATATATATATATATATATATATATATATATATATATATATATATATATAAACGAATAAATGCAAATGTTTTTTCATTTATCACTCCTATATTACAATAAAAACGGGTTACTGTTACTTCAATAAATTATACAACATATTATTTACCTCCCCAGGAGGTTAGGCACAAGGCCAGTTTTATCTTACTCCCACAAGTAAGATGTGACCCAAGGTCGGGTCGGGAAAGTGGGGTTTAAAAAGCCAGCGCCTGAGAAGGTGAGCACTCTGACCATTAAAAATTGCCTGAGCAGCCCCGTCGGCATTCCCCGGTAGGGGCGCCTCAGGCAGTAAGCAATAAACTTACTCCTCTCCAAAGAGGGGAGGCAAAGCTTGGGAGGGTGGACCTCCTAGAACTGCACAGGACAAACCCATAGACCGGCGTAAATCAAGCCCCGAAGGCCAAGACGATACCAGTTCATGGCGTGTATCAATCAATGATACAACATAGTGTATTTAAATACTCTATATATAGAACAGACGAACACTCCAAAACAGTTATCTGAATGCCTAATTTGCATAACTATTTTTAAACAATTTATAATAATTAATGTTTAGTGTTATGCATTTGTTATTTTATTGTCCTATTAAGTTTATATATATGTTATTATGTCATGTTAATTTCTTTACATTTATAGAAACACGTATTAAATAAAAAATCAAGATCCTTTCGACTTACGTGAGATTCGAACTCGGATATTGACATCGTAAAAAGTACTGCCTTAGCTATGCGTATTGAATCCCGAACTACTGCCTATTTATTTTTTGTCAACCAATCACATGTTTCTATTCGTGCACGAACAGACAAACTTCGAAACAAACACATACCTTTTGATAGTATATAGATAAAGATTATTTATTTTATATTGTTAAAAATGGGTTTGAAAAAAATATTGACCTCTTTATATGTACAAACGTCCGCTGTCATTTCGGTTTAGGAATTAATGTTTTAAGTACGATTTTTGAGAAGTTAATATTTAATAGCTTTTTTGAAAAATTATTTACTATTAATCGAATCTTTATTGAAATAAAAAAAAATGCAATGGCGTATAATGAAACATATTAAAAAAAGTAAAATTCTATTTAAAAAATAATAATTACCAAATTATATCCATCATAATTTATCTGTTTCTTCGTAACTATGGTTGACAGAATGAGAACAATCTAACCATGTGGATTTAAAACATGATAATGCACATATGCAAACAAAAAGCCTATACTACAATTATCCAATCAGCATGTTAGGCGTGAAATTAAAACGATTCTAAAATGTTCGATGTGATCATCTATAAAAGTCGAGACAATTGAACGACTAACTAGATTTCAACCAGATATCACCGATGCACCACGACTCCACGTCAAAACAATTCGTTAATTTCCTGCCGACCGATTCGTGCGGAATTTGAAAGGAATTTTTGAAGCATTTAAACTGTCAACTAGAAAGTCATTTCTGGCTTTAAAATTCTTAGCAAATCCTCACGTATCAAGATTGAAGGCTTTTGAAGCTATCTACATCCAATGATTTTATACATTTAGATTAAAACAACATTACCTGAATCAAAATACCGTAATCAAATTTGTTACAGTTTATAACAATTTGGTTCAATTAATAATTTAATTACCAAAAGCTACCGTAATATTTAAATTTAATTTTCAAAATCCTATTTAGGGCAACAATAGTTTCTGTACCTACCCGGCGTTGCCTAGGAGTTTTTAAAAATGTTCATTTCGCTTTTTTATACCAAATTGTGTGTGTGTTTGTATATATATATATATAGCCTGACGATTCCCCCCGGGGATGAAACACGGGAGCCTCTGTGTAGCTTGATTGCCATATATATTTTCACTGCTTACTACCTAGCTCTACTTACGTATCGAGCACTGTTGAAGTAAATACTGAAAACTGATACATAAAAAATTATATCTCCTTATAATATTTTATGTGGATACATGAAGTACTAATATATATATATATATATATATATATATATATATATATATATATATATATATATATATATATATATATAATGTGTGGGTGTGTGTGTGTTTATTCACAAATACGTATTTTGTCGTCGCTGAGACTCATTAGTCTTTCTAAAACTAGCGAGATTCTAGTGGATGGTGTTTGGCCATCTACTAACTGACCCAAATTAAACTGTTAGTTGCAATTTTATAAATTATATCGTATATAAACAAACCTATTAATTGATATATACTTTTTAACTACAAGGATAACCTAAAGTACTCAATTCTTTCTACGAAAGCGTATTGCCTTAACTCTAAGTGGAAATCATCATTTCCCTCACAGGTGGAACGTACACATATCTAGAAAAATATAAACGGACTGGGACTAGGGAAAATCATCACCATCATGCAAGAACTTACTGTCTGATAACATTTTCCAAACCACAGCCGATGGAAGGTAACAATTTGAAATATCTGATAGACAGAAGAAATGGTACACGTTCAATGCCAGTAAGTGTCCGATTCAAACAAGGCGTACAGTTGAATTCCAAAGAAAACACTCTCCACTGTTCACTGCCTCGTCGATTCTTATCGAAAAGAGGAAGAACACACAGCTTAAACTGCCAAAGTCGTTCTTATGCGAAAAGTATTTTTTACAGACGTGTGCTAAGGTTTTCCGTCGCAGATGAGAGCATCCCGGGTGTGGCAAAGTGCCAATAAACCCGGATGTGAAAGTTCATTTGTTCTTCTTACAAAACCAGTGATTTTTTTGTTTCCCAAGTTTTGTTCCGTTTCTGATGAACACCCATGCAATTGAACCAAGGTAAAATAACAACAAAAAAAAATTAAAAAAATTACGTTTGGTGCATCTTTACAATAACCCCGCCATGAAAAGAAAAAACAACATAAAAAAACACCCTACTATGTTTAAATAGTCAAATTTTATATATGGACTCAACAACTTAGAATATCGGCCGAATTCGATAACATATGAGTAGTTTTGTTGAGAAAGATACTTTTCTTCTTGACGAAGAGTGAGGGGGGGGGGGTCCAAGTCAGGCGAAACAGTCGAGCGAGGCCCCCAGTAGTGTTTTACGAAAATACTGCATCGGTTTAACGACCTCGACACTTGTGAAGGATCTATTAACGACTAAACGTATCACTAAGTCGCTAACAGGCTGAGAATTTCGGAGTAATAGTCGCCGACCAGGTAACATTGGTTTGTGGCGTCCTATGTATTCACCCAATGTAGCGGCTTTGTAATTTACCTTCGTTATTGTAAGTATTGTGGGTTAGCTTGAGGACAGACACGTGCTGGTTTCGCTAATCAAATAATCTTGTAAAATGGACTGACCGCTACACCGGGCACAAGGCTGTCACGCTTCTGCTAATAATGCTGTTGATCGACTTCGTCCTCGCGCTAAGGCAACTCCCTCTTTTTTTCACAGTTTATAAAATGTTATTACATATTTTACTTACTACATAATAACATTACCCGTCTCGACCATTAAGTATACACGTCTACATAGACAACAGCCGTACACAACCATGGTCACTATGTAACATAGTAAAAACAAACACATCTAAAAAATGTGGTAAAAGTTGATGTTAGAATTTTATTTTATTGCTGTCAGGAATTTACAAAAATAATTTGCTAAAAAACAAAAACAACAATGATTATACAATGGTAATATTAGAAGGAAAGAAAATAGACTGTCAGACAGTTTTAGTTTTGTCAGTTTTTTTGTGAGACTCTCCTCGCGGCCAACCATGGAATTAAAGTTATAGGAATGTATGACGTAACTACTCGCCCGGTTTTATGGTTTGTAGAAATAAATTAATATTATAAACATTGAAAGTTGTTCGTAATCATTCTAAGCCAATTTACAGCTACGAAGAGAAAAAATAAGATGACGACGCGGTTCACCAACTTGAATTTAAATACCAGACAAAACCACTGATATCTGAGACAATGCCGAAGAAGCTTTGTTGGTTGTCTTATGTAGTTTTTTTTTTCCATTTTCAGCTGGACACACATAAACACAGACATACAGACAACTCGCAGGCAAAAAAGTTATGGTGTTATTGAAGGTTGTATTCAAATAGAAACATTTGGTTGGAAAAAAGGAACAGACAGAATAGTACACATTATCAAGGCAGTAGATTTTACGATGTCAGTGCACAAGTTCGAATCTTACCTAAGTCTAAAGTATTATTTTTTTTAACTAGGTATGTGTTTTATAACTTTAAAGAAATTAGCATGATATAATAAAATTAAAATATATTACACGAATATTTAAAAAAAATAAATGACATTTTTTTAGATAATCCGCAAAAAGGTAGGCATAAAAGGTATTCATTATGAGTTCAAAGCGAATTATTTTGCTCCAAAACATAATCTCTGTTCTTTGCCAATAGAAAAAATATGAAAATACATTCATCGTAGTTACTCGCTCGGACAAATACTATTCACGAAATGTCACAAATATTTTTCTTAATACGATCTCTACAGCGGTACAAGATTGATACAGATAGAAAATTACCAAGGTTAGTACTACCACTGCTCCAGGAGTGGGTATAAACTAGTATAAAAATTGACACTTTGCATTATCTGCATTATTCGGACTACTATTCTCATCTTGGTAGTCATTTTCACGTTTCGGCCGATGTAAATTACGACCTTCTTCAGGTTCATATTTTCGAACTTAGGGATCTTTATTTCGAACTCGGGAACATATACAGAAGTTCGAACTAAAATTAAAATTAAAATAAAAATCCATATGAACCTGTGAAGCAATGGATAAAGGCGTTGATTAAAAGTGACAGTACTTTGGAGGTTGAAGGTTCAATGTTTTATGCAGGCAATAATGAACAAAGAACAAGATTATAATTAATTAATGAACACTTTTACCCAACTATAGCTGACAGAACGAGAACAATCTAACCATGTGGATTTAAAACATGATAATGAACATATGCAAACAAAAAGCCTACGCTACAATTAAGCCACTCAGCATGTTAGGCGTTAAATTAAAACGAGTCTAAAATGTTCGATGTGATCATCTATAAAAGGTGAGACAATTGAACGACTAACTAGATTTCAACCAGATATCACCGATGCACCAAGACTCCACGTCAAAACAATTCGATAATTTTCTGCCAACAGATTCGTGAAATTTTGATCTCAGCTATAATCTCTGTTGAAGAAATACTACCTGCTATATTCGCCACGCGTGTGAAACTCTCAACTAGGTATTAAGTCTCAGAATCGCACACATCAACCAGCTACATAGAAGGAACCGAAACAAACAGCATCATCCAGTCATCAAAAACCCGTTGACACTTTTCACACGTAAACAAGCGAGTAATCCAGCAGCACAGCTAAACTGCTACCCCTAATTAACTGACACACACACATCCCACTACTTAAACTTTTTGCTTACGTAAAGCAAGCACAAGAGGCTTTTAACTCGCATAGATAGTCTCATGCTAACGTAAACACAACTTTTATACACGCATTCAAACATGCTAACATAGTTCTATCGCAATAACTGTTGGTATATCTTAACCGTTGTATTATCGGGGTTTATTTATTATCGCGATCACTTTTCTTGGGTTGGCCAAAAAGTTCGTTCGTTTTTTGAATGTCATCTTTCCGGCCTACTAAACATCGTTTTATATTCTTATTTTTGAAATACTGTATTCGATGTAGTCAGTATGTTGACGTAATAATGTTGTGTAGTAAGGCTTCCGAGCAGAAGAGTTCTTACATTTTCGCTTGTATTTCAGGCCTTAAAATGGAAGATTCAGCAGAGCACTACCGACATCTGATGCTTTTTAACTATAGAAAAAGAAGAAAAAAAAGCTACAGAAATCTGCATAAAGATATATCATGTGTATGGGGAGAATGCTGTAAAAAAAAAAACGGTGTGCCAGAACACGTTAACTCGATTCCGAAAAAGAAAAATTTTGAGTGAGAGATGCTCCTGGTTCTGGCCGGCCAAAGATGATTGACAGAGATGAAGTGAAAGCCGCAGTTGAACAAGATAGTAGTTTGACAACCAGACAAATCGCAGAAATTCTCAGAGATTTCCAAACCGAGCATGGAACATGAATTGCATAAACTCAATTATGTTTTGAAACCCAATGTTTAGGTTCCCTATAAACTGACAGAAGCAAAACAAAAAACGAACGAACTTTTTGGCCAACCCACTATTTTGAACTTTCATTCGAATTCGTTGATCGAGTAATTTACAAGACCCGCGACAAACGTCACTAAAGAAGTAATATTCAGATGTGAAATAACATGTGCACTAGGCCTATAATAACGAGGATGACAGTCCGAATTATAAGATGTCCTCCACGCATGAATTTGTTTGATGTGAATCGTGCATTGTGGAGAAAAAAGACCAACTCTTTCCACCGGGCAAGTGATGTACCTACGAATTCAATTCTCGGTGTATCACGTGTCAGAGATCTACCTGGTGGTATATGCTATTTCGGAGGGTTTTTTTTCTCCGAGAGTAGTTGCTCTAAGAAGACTCAAGTGTTTAGTCCGCCTTACTATTTCACGCACAGCTGCTGAGATTAGAGATGGATGAATATTTAATCCTTTGGTGTTAGCTAAAACGATGTAATAGCCGCGCCAGAACTCGAACACGGCACGCAAAACGCGCAAGGCATAAAAATACATTGAAAGAAAAAGCTTTCCACTTAATCTTCGACGATTCGAAAATGAAATCTGAAATCCTCAAAACTAAACGAGCAGTTTTTAAGCCGCAGGATGTTGCATAAAAGACATGCGCAATAAAACCAGCTAAGATATTCTTAGAATTCTAAATCGCTCGTCGATATTCCAAGTGAAATCTCTTTAATACGTTTGCTCCTAGATCTTTATCAGCTTTAGTGTCCATTGGCTTAATCCATCGAATTAAATGGTGATGAATGTGAAAATATACGTGGCCAAATGGAGTTAATACCTTGTTATTTATTGACACGTTTCACGATGGTTTCTGAATTACATTTTGTCTTACGGTTTTTGTTGTTGTTTTAACGTATCTAAAAGTATATTAGCTTTTTATTATAAAATAACAGATAGAAATCCGAAATAAATTATAGCTTAATCGAAGTGACACGAGCTAGGGTTTCTTTTCTTTTTTTCGAAAATAACCTGCGTAAGATCTTACGTTATAAAAAATCATTAATTTCTGAAGAAATGCTGAAAATCCCATTAAAATCCGATAATTCCCTGGCAACCGAGCATGCACCCCATACCACACGTTCTTTCTCCATTTTATTATTTACGTTTTCCCTTGCGCATCACGTCTTTTTATTCTTGTAATTTTCTTCTTTCTCTTCTCTCTAACAGTTTTCCTTTCTCTGATTTTCTCCCGTGCTTATCCAGTTTTCCCTTCTTCACCTTTCCACATGACTCGTTCCATGTGTGATCGCGAAAGTTTTACCTCTATGCTTTCTAGACAGAGGAGGCTTAGCGTATATATTTTTGTCTTGGTGCCACTTGGCCGGCCAACCTTTTGTTATAAAAATCGTTCTTTCTATTTGAACCATGATTTGTTTTATCGTTTTGTCTCTATGAACTAAAAAAGTATGACACACTTTAGCCTCTCCTTTTTTCCTTTTTAAAATAACTTTATGTTTCATATATATATATATATATATATATATATATATATATATATATATATATATATATATATATATATATATATATATATATATATATACATACATGTATATACGTACATATATATATATACATACATATATATATATATATATATATATATATATATATGTATATATACATATATATGTATGTATATATACATGCATATATACATATGTATACATATATACACTCATATATATGTATATATACATATATATACATATATATACACACACGCATATATATACACATATATATATACATATATATATATATATATACACACACATATATATATATACATATATATACATATATATATACACACATATATACATGCATATATATAAATACATATATATAAATATATATATATACACATATATACATATATATATATATGTATATATATACATATATATACACACACGCATATATATACATATATATATACATATATATATACACACACAGATATATATACATATATATACATATATATATATATATATACACACTAACACACACACACACACACACATATATATATATATATTCGATCCGTGAGGTCACCTATTTAGCACGTATTGTTTGAAGCAAGAAAAGTGAGTCTACAAAGCCAGTTAAATAAAAATATATAAATAAAGGACAAAATTAAAATTTAACCTTTTTTTTTCTCTTTCAAAAAGTTAAATAGTATCACTGCTCGTGTTGATATTTTTTTCTTATAATATACTATTCCAATATTTTTAGTCTGTGCTCTCTTCATTACATTTGACGCTTATTAAATAGAGATAGAGAGAGAACGAGATAGAGAGAGAGGGGGGGAGAGTACCAGAGGAAGAGAGAGATGGGGGCGATAGTAGTAGATACCGTATGCAATAAGAGCGGTGGTTTAATAAACATACAGTAAAAGAGGATAAACATGATAGATAAAAAGTTAGAACGAGATTGGTCTTGTGATGAGCTAATTACGAATTGCTGCCAATTAGAACAATTATTATGGACAGATTTTCAAAGATAACTCAATCCCAAACTGAGTAATTGTTTAGCATGTATTTTTTGTAATTAAAAAGTGTATGAAAAAAGCCTCAGAGAAACAAACGTATATATATATATATATATATATATATATATATATATATATATATATAGAGAGAGAGAGAGAGAGAGAGAGAGAGTTATATATATATATGTATATAGTTTAGTTTAGTTTAGTTTTGTATTCAACATAAATATATATATTTACCTTCAGGCCAAATGCATCCGCTATGGACACAACATGTCCCCTAGCTATGACAAAATATTCATGCACATATTAGAAACGCAAGTACCCCAAAACGTCCAACTTAAACCCTCCAACTACTGCCGCTACACCGACGACATTTATTTTCCTTTGGCTACACGGCCGTACCAACCTACCATACTTTCACAAACACACTAACAACGACAATAACACTATTAAATTCACCATTCAACACTCATAAGACTTTATTTTATTTTTATACGCCACAGTCAAATCACACCACAAAAATATCAACATCTTTTTTACACGAAACCAACAGATAACGACAAATTCCTACACTCTAGCAGTAAGGTTTAAACCTGTCAAAAACTATCATGTATTGTTCGTGCATACGCATTAAACGCATAAGCTCAGACCCCATAAGTTACATGCACCGCATCACCAATCCTATACAACAATTCATCCCCAGTCAATACCCCATCAAATACATCAAGTGAGCCATAAAAACACAAGAATAGACAGACAACAACTTTTAAAATACAAATAAAGATACACTAACGACCGCATCTTAGAAACAAATCCTACCATGAAATCCATCTTAAACCTACATCAAATCAATGCAATTAGGCCACCACCCAATTTGGCAGCCATACTCATCCGCTTACACAAACACACACAGAACACCCTGCAACAGGTTAATTACAAATACAAAAAAATGTAGATGTCTCGTATGCACACATATAAACACCACATCTCTTTTTAACATACCAAAGACCATCATCCAACTTTAACCTCCACACCTGACATGCGACAGCTCCAACATTATATGTTATATTTACTGTTCTATTTGTGATAACGGAGGTTATTATCGGTGAAACCAAAATACCATCCCGAGTCTGACTCAACAAACATTAGACATCTATTCGGACACAATATCTCATCGCACCGCTAGAAAGAAACTACAACATACCAGAATACACACTAGACAACATCATAATAAACTCGTAATTTTCCTCAACGAAAATACGCAAACAAAACAAATCAAATGGACCCTCAAATATACACATACATCACACGACTTAAAACATACCATTGTGACCTGAACCCCTACAAATACTTCCGCAACCGACAATAATAACATCACTAGTCAATTACATACTTTAATTATAACCTATAATTAAATCACAGTGAAAACGGGAACTTCACATAACATAATATATACACACCAATACAGTTAATGTCTTTCTTAAATGAAAATAGAAAATAAATAAAATAAACACACATACAAAATTACCCCCCCCCCCCAAAAAAAAATAATTAAATAAGTAAAGTAGGTTTTATTTACTTACAGGTAAAATTGACTCAAAACAAACAAGTAAATTTGTAAAATTACAGGTAAAATTGACCCAAAACAAGCAATTAAATTAGTAAAATTACTGGTAAAATTACCCCCAAAACAAACAATTGAATTAGTAAAGTAGGTTTTATTGACTACCAGGAAAAATTGACCCAAAACAAACAGTTAAATTAGTAAAATCACTGGTAAAATTACCCCCAAAACAAACAATTAAATTAGTAAAGAAAGTTTTAGTAACTTACAGGTAAAATTGACCCAAAACAAACAATTAAATTAGTAAAATTACTGGTAAAATTACCTCCCCAAACAAACAATTGAATTAGTAAAGTAGGTTTTATTTACTTACAGGTAAAATTGACCCAACACAAACAATTAAATTAGTAAAATTACTGGTAAAATTACTCCCAAAACAAACAATTAAATTAGTAAAGTAGGTTTTATTTACTTACATGTCGAATTGACCCAAAACAAACAATTAAATTAGTAAAATTACTGGTAATATTACCCCCAAAACAAACAATTGAATTGGTAAAGTAGGTTTTATTTACTTACAGGTCAAATCGACCCAACACAAACAATTAAATTAGTAAAATTACTGGTAAAATTACCCCCAAAACAAACAATTAAATTAGTAAAGTGGGTTTTATTTACTTACAGTTAAATTGACCCAAAACAAACAATTAAATTAGTAAAATTACTGGTAAAATTACTCCCAAAACAAACAATTAAATTAGTAAAGTAGGTTTTATTTACTTACAGGTCAAATTGACCCAAAACAAACAATTAAATTAGTAAAGTAAGTTTTATTTACTTACAGGTCAAATTGACCCAACACAACAGATAACAGCAACCGAAAATGGTTACTAACAGACTTGCAACTAAAACAAAGAATCAAATAATACAAAATATAAATACTAAAAAGTGATCGCTTACAGACTTGCGAACAAACAAAAACAAATTAAATAATTTTAAAACACTCACTAGAACAGCTTTATTTATGAGATAATATCAGGTAACACGTTACATAATTGCAACCGGTAATCGACGCTAATAGATACGCACACATTTACCTCTGACAATTTCACGTACCCATATAAACAAAAAATAAATATATAACCACACTGCATCTAAATACAACAAATAGAATTACACTTCTTCTTTCGTGTGAATCAGATGATTCTGGTGTTGGCATTAGTTTCTCCGATGTTTTTCTAGTTAGAAATCTTTCTGGAAAGACATCGGGTACTTAAGGGAAGGACCACGAGTAGGTTGACAGTATCCCTAAGTAAAAGTGATACTGAGGAACCGACTGGATTAGAACTCGGAACACCCAGGTCTTTAATCCGTGTCGATATCAACTTAACCACCGTCACCTCCCAACAGAATAACGCTAACTTACTAAGACAAAAGACATCAAATACAAAATAGAACTGTCATTGTTTTTATTTACACGATAAAGGTAAACAAAGACGATTCAATAGAACAGCGGAAATGGTCGCTAACAGTCTTGCAGATACCTCATACTCAACTATTATATGTAAACAATCAAACAACCACACATATTTTTAAATTCACAATTTAAGAAACGGGTCCCGTGAACAATGTATTTAAAACAGTTTTTTTGCACTTTTTTGCTTGAGGATTTTTTTTCTGGGTGTTCCTCTGACGAGCTGCATAAACGAAAGATCCTGATAATTATATGTTTATTTTCGGTTGTTCGTCTGTGCGTGAAACAATTGTCAAGCTACATTGAATTATTTTGAAATTCGGCAAGAAAAAAAAGACTTGATTTTTTGAATTTAAAATACCATTGTTTACTTATATATGCTCTGTTGTTTAATGTCAACATTTATCGAGCTTTTACATTGAACAGTTTGGTAAACTTTCTTAAAATATATATACACAAATATATTTTTTCATACATTTCCGCTGCTCCACGGGTTGAGCGGAACCTTTTTGCCAAACTTTATCAATATGTTTACTAATGAGGAAAAAAACTTTTATCTTCGGAACATAGCGATTCCAAATCATAAATCAGACAGAGCGGATATGATTCAGGCCGTTAATTCGTGAAAAGAATTCGATGGAAAGTCCTACATTATCATCTCAGTGGAAAGACTGAGAAGGGATTCAAGAACCTGGCAGGATTGAACATGGATCCTCCGGATTATAATACAACTTAAAACACCATAATCGCTAATTACTCATATGTCCAATTTTATAAAATCAAATGCAGTACCCCCCCCCATGTTAAGCATTGGATAATTTTGAACATGATATATGATTAATATTGTGAAAAACATAAAGACTAAAAAACGCATCAATATTTTTACCCGATCATTAAAAAAATAACAAAACTTTCAATATAATAAGCAACAACATTTGAGAGTTCTAGCAAATAACACAATGCACATTTATAGCATGACATTTAAAATGTAGAATAATTTAATTATGAAGGAACTCCACAAAAATCATGAAGTTGCTAATAAGACAGATCATCATAGCATTAACTTGCCGCATTTAAAATATTTTCTGGAATTAGTGTTGATAAGAACATTGAAGCATAAATCCCCTAGGTTTACGCTTAAGAATCACAAAGTAGATTTCAATAATTACCATAGTGCCTTTATAAAGTACTTATTCTTTTGTTTGCGACTGTCTTTAGTCATTTAAAAAGTGTTCATATTTTTTTACATAACACGTAATACTAAATTGATTTTGAGCAAGCTTTTACAGAATTTGAACCGAATCTAAATACACTTACTTCGCAAACAAAATAATCATCGCAAACTGCATAAATAATAGATGGAATTCTTTCTTCATAGAAACAAAATTATGATTTGGTTTTAATTAATACAAAATATAATTCTTCTTCTTCTTCTTCTTCTTCTTATTTCCAATTTTAAAAACATTGCTCTTTTCTTGGAAGGACAACACGCAGCGCCCTACAGTGGCAGCATCGGCAGCATTCCACAATAGGAGCGCCTCAAGCGATTAGCAAAAACTAACCCCTTTTTAACGGGTGAGAAAGCAAAGCCTGGAAGGGTGAACCTCCTAGAACTGCACAGGACAAACCCTGACCAATACGGTACCGGTTGAAGGGGTGTAACATCCATCCGAACAGATACTACACTTTGATTTCTTTATTTGCAGAAAATATATAAGAATTTACATTCAGGACAAATCTAGCACAAGGCCATCAAAAGTGTGGGATTTTAGATTCGTCGGGAATCCTTGGTCTAAAGTAATAAAATTGTATACCCTACTCTATGCTAGAATTATCTAAATCACCACAATCCATTTGCTCTAGGTGTACTTCTACAGAATTTGAACTAAATCCCTGATAACAAAATAAATAATTTGCCTACATCAATAAAAAGTATAAACTTTTACAATATTTTTTGATTAATAATTAGGAGAGATTTGTTTAATGGATGGTAAAACATTATTTTACTAACAAAACTTTATAATAAAAAAAAAATCGCTGATAACAAAATAATCATTTTGTTTACATTAATAGAAATTTTCATTGTTTTCACACTTTGTTAAAGTGACTTATTTTTCGTAATATTTTATACCGTGTTCTCTAGTCCGGTGGTTATAGACGATTTGCCCATTATCTAAAGTTTTAGTGTTCGATCTCAGTCGACCTGAGGATCTTGTTTTTAACGGTGACCGAAATATACATCTAAAGGGGGAGGGGGGAGACAGGGTTAGTACTTATTTTTGTCCCGGGTAATGGGGAGAGAGGTGCTGAGGAGAAGGCGGAGAGAGCTAAAAGTCCAAGAAATAGCTTTTTTTGAAACTTTTTTTTCATTTTTTAATATCCATTCCACAACGATACGATGTGACACAAGGTCGTGTTCTTCCAATTTATGAATTTTCTTTTAACGATAACTTACATATACATCGAAGGGCTGATAAGGGCGAAGACAGAGGTGGTACTTTTAATAGAAATATGTCATACTTTTGCCAAGGGCAAAAAAGAGGTGGGAGAAAGGAGGTGACCCGGGAAGAGACAACGGGAAGAGGTGAGGCGGGCAACGGGGAGAAGGGAGTAACGGGGGAGGGAACAGTCAAATGAAGCGACAAGGGAAGAGAGAGCCCCGGGCAACGCCGGGTACCCCTGCTAGTATATATATATATATATATATATATATATATATATATGGCAGTATCATGCAATGGACACATTTCAAATTACAATTAAGCATATCGTTTAGTTTGATTTTCTTTTCTTTTATAAGCTACAGAAATTAGAATCCCGGGCGACGCGTGGTAACCTTGCTAGTATTAAATAAAAAAGCAACGAATAAATACATAAAAAGGAAGAGATTATAATATTCTTATCGGCTTCAATTTTAGAAACCAAAATGGCAAACCAGAAAAAAAGAGAAATTACTTCTCGAGTGAAAATATATATTGCATCACACCTAAAACGCATTACGATAAAAATGAATTGAATTGAAAACACAATAAAAAGGCAGAAGAGAAATAAACAATAAACCAATTTATTTGTAGCAGCTGCAATCGTGAACGATCGGAAGCTGGGCCACTCGATGGTGGATGTCAGGTGAAAATCGAAATGATTGCCGGGAAAAACGTGCAGTAGTTCTATGACAACCATTTATGCACTGTTAGCTGTAATACAGCATATCTTTACCGCAGAAAGATATGGCACAAGGCCGGAAGCTAAAAGGTGGTGAACTCTGGCTCCGCAAAAACAACCTGAGCAGCGTTGTCGGCATTCTCCAGTTGGCAATAAACCAACTCATTCCCAAAGGGAGAAAGTAAAGCCTGGGAGGTTGCACATTCTTGGACTTAACGGGGCCATACATTATTCCGACAAAAGAAGGCCTGATCATCGGCAAGACAGTCCTTTTTTGTAAAACTGATGCCAAGGACGTATGAACACATTTAAACATTTTTTTAAAAACATAGTTCACCCCAAACAAGGCAGGCCGCCACTGTAGACGTAAGGGGCTACTGAGAAAAAGGGTGAGAGGTTTTTTTTTGGGGGGGGGGGAGGTCAACCTAAATTGGGAGCTATGCAGCGAGATGTCTGTTTACATTAGTTTTAAATTTCTACATGTCAGTACCGTCAGGAAAACAGGGAGCAGGGAGAGAGTTCCAGAGTCCCGCAGAACGAGAAAAGAAGCTTTTGGAGTAGAAGGCTCTCCGGCATCTGGGGACCTCCACAGTGAATGGATGGGATTTGGCAGATTGTCGGGTTGGTCTAGTGAATTTGCGTCGACCACCGATTGTCATGGCTGATAGCATCCTTTTCGAGAGTGCAACGTTCAAATTCCTCGGCCTAACATTCACAGGTAACATGAATTGGAAACAAATACATAGAAGATACTGCCAAGTCTGCTGAAATGAAGGTAGGCTCCCTCTACTGAGCTTCTCATACCTTCGAGTATCCTATATTACTTTAAATCCACCTGATAGATCCCGCACTGTCTACTAAGCTCTAACCCCTGTCACATCACCGCCATTTCGCATCTCTGTGATTGTTTTGAAAGTACTTTCACGGACTGTACTCCGAAGAACTTACTGAACTTTTTCTCCCTTCAACGTAAATACCCCCAACCAACCTGATAAGCAGCAAAATCCCACCCCTTCACTGTAGAGGTCCCTAAATGCTGAGAGAAACTTTCTACTCTGATAGTTTTTTTCCACTGACCGCTCACTCTTAGAATTTTCTCGGTGCTTCCTGTTTTTTAGATTGTACTAACATACAGAAATTTAAATGTAATGTGAACAAACATCTTACTGCATAACTCATCACTTAGGATTCTCCCTATAAATCTGGCCCCTAATTCACAGTAGCCTCTTACGTCTCAGTAAAATTGGATTTTCCCATTGCCCGCTTACCGGAGGGATGAACGAAGATAGAGCTCCGAAAATTTTCACTGAGCAAAGAGAAAGTACTTTCTGTTTTCTTCGCCACGTCTCATTTCCGACTTCCTGTTGTGACGTCATATTCTGAAACGTAGCTCAAACTCTAAGTATTGACTTCTAATAATATTTTCCATTCTTTTGTTTAATTTAATTTTTTGTGGAAAATACCGTCATAACCCTATTTTTACAGAACCGCATAAAAATTCATTCATCCCTACCTGACGAATTAAACTTATACTATATATATTTCCAAACCATCTAATACCCTTTGAGAAATGATCGGAAAATCTCTGCAATCTCGCTTATTATAAAAAGTTCTTAGGAAATCCGAGTTTAGTAACGTTTACAAAAACTGTGTCGACGTTACTCCTCGTGTTACCTAGAATATATATTCCATAATTTATAATGATCGGTGCATGAAAAATGCTTGATATATATATATATATATATATATATATATATATATATATATATATATATATATATATATATATATATGGTCTAAAGAAGCGTTGCGTTATTTAAAAAAGAAAACAAAAAGAAAAAAAAAGAAAGGAAAATGCAGTTTAAATTCCCAGAGAAACTAACTAAATCCGAAATATTGCAGACTGAACATTCGTTAGAAAATTCATAAATAAAAAAATATAATAGTAAGTAAATAAAATAAAAACAGGGGATTAAGTATCTAACAGTGAAACAAAAACAGGAGACCTTAACGTAAGTGTCTAATATTAACACGGGGATCATCAGCTGTTTACCATGTAACTGTTTCGGAGATTTAAAAACAGGACAGTTATAATATTCATGGCTCTCCAATGGTACTGATCAAACTACCATTTCCCCAATAATCAAGTGTAGAAATAATTCAGCTTACAATTTCACTAATATATACATAAATAATAATAATAATAATAATAATAATAATAATAATAATAATAATAATAATAATAATAATATATTACCTTTAAGACTACCGTGTGATATGGTAATTTGCATATCTAATACAATAATAATAATAATAATAATAATAATACTACTACTACTACTAATAATAATAATAATACTATCCAAACACTACACCCAAGAACCATTCTGCGATATTGTAGCTAGCAATAAAATTATATACGAATTAAAATTGCATTAAAAAAAAACCAAAAAAAACAAACAGCTTAAGTATATATATACTCCCTAAATGTTAACATTTACAAAAAAAAAATAATGTGCCTATGTTGCTCACTGTTTTGCCTAGAATATATATTCCATAATTTATAATGATTGATAGGATAGAATAAGTACAAGGAAGAAGCAGTGAGGGCAGGCATTACCCAATCTAATTTGTAGCGAAATGTTATCCCCACCCTCAAGTCACTTAGTCGATCCCGGTATGTCTTAGAGTTCTATGACTTAGAATCTGTTTCTATTTATCGTTGAGATCTGAAGGTTTTGAATTTGAATTTAACTTGCGTATTAAAACTGCCTAGATGGAAATAGAGTTTAAAAGAATGTTATAATTTGATGCGGATTTAGCGATATAGTCGAATTATAATAATAAATATGTACTGTTGTTATATTTGGACTAGTAAATCTCTGTCCATTTCGATGGTTCTTTATAAGGTGCAGAAACGTATCTGTAATTTGATTGGCCCTACCCTTTTTCTTCTCTACACCCTTTCTGTCACAGACGTGATGTTGCTAGTCTTAGCCTTTTCTATGAATTCAATTACGGCATGTGTTCTTCAGATTTATGTGATCTATTCCTCGCTTCTTTTATTTCAGCTCGTTTGACTCGTTGGTCTATTGGTCTCCATCAATGAGCTGTTTTGATACCTTATTGTAATACAGCTTCCTATTCCAGTACCTTCTTTCAAAGAACCGCAGGCTTGTGAAACTCTCTTCTTGCTGACTGTTTTCCTCCTACCTATAACTTTGGTATTTTCAAGACTAAGGCCAAGAGGCATCCCCTGTCTTTGCGATAATCGTATTTCGTCTGTGTTAGCTCCTGACATCAAGTGGCTTCATACCTTGTCTGGAACGATTGCCATAAAAAAAATCAATTCACAAATTATAATAAATCTATAAATTAAATATTATAACTAAAAAGCAATTAAATATTAACATAAATAAAGTATAGACATGTTTGTATGTAGGCATATTTGATATAAACAACATATAGACATGTTTCTATATAGGCATATTTGATATAAACAACATATAGACATGTTTCTATATAGGCATATTTGATATAAACAACATACGGACATGTTTTTATATAGACATGCTTGATATAAACAACGTATAGACATGTTTCTATATATAGATATTTGATATAAACAACATATAGACATGTTTCTATATAGTCATATTTGATATAAACAACATGAAGATATGTTTCTATATAGGCATATTTGATATAAACAATGTATAGACATGTTTCTATATATAGATATTTGATATAAACAACATATAGACATGTTTCTACATAGGCATATTTGATATAAACAACATATAGACATCTTTCTATATAGACATGTTTGATATAAACAACGTATAGACATGTTTCTATATAGGCATATTTGATATAAACAACATATAGACATCTTTCTATATAGACATGTTTGATATAAACAACGTATAGACATGTTTCTATATAGTCATATTTGATATAAACAACATATAGACATCTTTCTATATAGACATATTTGATATAAACAACGTATAGACATGTTTCTATATAGGCATATTTGATATAAACAACATATAGACATGTGTCTATATAGACATGTATGATATAAACAACGTATAGACATGTTTCTATATAGGCATATTTGATATAAACAACATATAGACATGTTTCTATATAGGCATATTTGATATAAACAACATATAGACATGTTTCTATATAGGCATGTTTGATATAAACAACATATAGACATCTTTCTATATAGACATGTTTGATATAAACAACGTATAGACATGTTTCTATATAGGCATATTTGATATAAACAACATATAGACATCTTTCTATATAGGCATATTTGATATAAACAACGTATAGACATGTTTCTATACAGACATGTTTGATATAAACAACATATAGACATGTTTCAATATAGACATGTTTGATATAAACAACATATAGACATGTTTCTATATAGGCATATTTGATATAAACAACATATAGACATGTTTCTATATAGACATGTTTGATATAAACAACGTATAGACATGTTTCTTTATATAGGCATATTTAATATAAACAACATATAGACATCTTTCTATATAGACATGTTTGATATAAACAACGTATAGACATGTTTCTATATAGGCATACTTGACATAAACAACGTATAGACATGTTTCTATATAGGCATATTTGATATAACAACATATAGACATGTTTCTATATAGGCATATTTGATATAAACAACATATAGACATCTTTCTATATAGACATGTTTGATATAAACAACGTATAGACATGTTTCTATATAGGCATATTTGATATAAACAACATATAGACATGTTTCTATATAGGCATATTTGATATTAACAACATATAGACATCTTTCTATATAGGCATATTTGATATAAACAACGTATAGACATGTTTCTATATAGGCATATTTGATATAAACAACATATAGACATGTTTCTATATAGACATGTTTGATATAAACAACGTATAGACATATTTCTATATAGGCATATTTGATATAAACAACATATAGACATCTTTCTATATAGACATGTTTGATATAAACAACGTATTCACATGTTTCTATATAGTCATATTTGATATAAACAACATATAGACATGTTTCTATATAGGCATGTTTGATATAAACAACGTATAGACATGTTTCTATATAGGCATATTTGATATAAACAACGTATAGACATGTTTCTATATAGGCATATTTGATATAAACAACGTATAGACATGTTTCTATATAGGCATATTTGATATAAACAACGTATAGACATGTTTCTATATATAGATATTTGATATAAACAACATATAGACATGTTTCTATATAGGCATATTTGATATAAACAACATATAGACATCTTTCTATATAGACATGTTTGATAAAAACAACGTATAGACATGTTTCTATATAGGCATATTTGATATAAACAACATATAGACATGTTTCTATATAGGCATGTTTGATATAAACAACGTATAGACATGTTTCTATATAGTCATATTTGATATAAACAACATATAGACATCTTTCTATATAGACATGTATGATATAAACAACGTATAGACATGTTTCTATATAGGCATATTTGATATAAACAACATAGAGACATGTTTCTATATAGACATGTTTGATATAAACAACGTATAGACATGTTTCTATATAGACATATTTGATATAAACAACATATAGACATCTGTCTATATAGGCATATTTGATATAAACAACGTATAGACATTTTTCTATACAGGCATATTTGATATAACAACATATAGACATGTTTCTATATAGGCATATTTGATATAAACAACATATAGACATCTTTCTATATAGACATGTTTGATATAAACAACGTATAGACATGTTTCTATATAGTCATATTTGATATAAACAACATATAGACATCTTTCTATATAGACATGTATGATATAAACAACGTATAGACATGTTTCTATATAGGCATATTTGATATAAACAACATAGAGACATGTTTCTATATAGACATGTTTGATATAAACAACGTATAGACATGTTTCTATATAGACATATTTGATATAAACAACATATAGACATCTGTCTATATAGGCATATTTGATATAAACAACATATAGACATCTTTCTATATAGACATATTTGATATAAACAACGTATAGACATGTTTCTATATAGGCATATTCGATATAAACAACATATAGACATGTTTCTATATAGACATGTATGATATAAACAACGTATAGACATGTTTCTATATAGGCATATTTGATATAAACAACATATAGACATGTTTCTATATAGGCATATTTGATATAAACAACATATAAACATGTTTCTATATAGGCATGTTTGATATAAACAACATATAGACATCTTTCTATATAGACATGTTTGATATAAACAACGTATAGACATGTTTCTATATAGGCATGTTTGATATAAACAACATATAGACATCTTTCTATATAGGCATATTTGATATAAACAACGTATAGACATGTTTCCATATAGACATGTTTGATATAAACAACATATAGACATGTTTCAATATAGACATGTTTGATATAAACAACATATAGACATGTTTCTTATATAGGCATATTTAGTATAAACAACATATAGACATGTTTCTATATAGACATGTTTGATATAAACAACGTATAGACATGTTTCTATATATAGGCATATTTGATATAAACAACATATAGACATCTTTCTATATAGACATGTTTGATATAAACAACGTATAGACATGTTTCTATATAGGCATATTTGATATAAACAACGTATAGACATGTTTCTATATAGGCATATTTTATATAACAACATATAGACATGTTTCTATATAGGCATATTTGATATAAACAACATATAGACATCTTTCTATATAGACATGTTTGATATAAACAACGTATAGACATGTTTCTATATAGGCATATTTGATATAAACAACATATAGACATGTTTCTATATAGACATATTTGATATAAACAACATATAGACATGTTTCTATATAGGCATATTTGATATAAACAACATATAGACATCTTTCTATATAGGCATATTTGATATAAACAACGTATAGACATGTTTCTATATAGGCATATTTGATATAAACAACATATAGACATGTTTCTATATAGACATGTTTGATATAAACAACGTATAGACATGTTTCTATATAGGCATATTTGATATAAACAACATATAGACATGTTTCTATATAGACATGTTTGATATAAACAACGTATAGACATGTTTCTATATAGGCATATTTGATATAAACAACATATAGACATCTTTCTATATAGACATGTTTGATATAAACAACGTATATACATGTTTCTATATAGGCATGTTTGATATAAACAACATATAGACATGTTTCTATATAGGCATGTTTGATATAAACAACGTATAGACATGTTTCTATATAGGCATATTTGATATAAACAACGTATAGACATGTTTCTATATAGGCATATTTGATATAAACAACGTATAGACATGTTTCTATATAGGCATATTTGATATAAACAACATATAGACATCTTTCTATATAGACATGTTTGATATAAACAACGTATAGACATGTTTCTATATAGGCATGTTTGATATAAACAACATATAGACATGTTTCTATATAGACATGTTTGTTATAAACAACATATAGACATGTTTCTATATAGGCATATTTGATATAAGCAACATATAGACATGTTTCTATATAGGCATATTTGATATAAACAACATATAGACATGTTTCTATATAGCCATGTTTGTTATAAACAACATATAGACATGTTTGTCTATAGGCATATTCGATATAAACAACATATAGACATGTTTCTATATAGACATGTTGTATATAAACAACGTATAGACATGTTTCTATATAGGCATATTTGATATAAACAACATATAGACATCTTTCTATATAGACATGTTTAATATAAACAACGTATAGACATGTTTCTATATAGGCATATTTGATATAAACAACATATAGACATGTTTCTATATAGGCATATTTGATATAAACAACATATAGACATCTTTCTACATTAGCAAATTTGATATAAACAACATATAGACATCTTTCTATATAGACATGTTTGATATAAACAACGTATAGACATGTTTCTATATAGGCATATTTGATATAAACAACATATAGACATCTTTCTATATAGACATGTTTGATATAAACAACGTATAGACATGTTTCTATATAGTCATATTTGATATAAACAACATATAGACATCTTTCTATATAGACATATTTGATATAAACAACATATAGACATGTTTCTATATAGGCATATTTGATATAAACAACATATAGACATGTTTCTATATAGGCATATTTGATATAAACAACATATCGACATGTTTCTATATAGACATGTTTGATATAAACAACGTATAGACATGTTTCTATATAGACATATTTGATATAAACAACATATAGACATCTTTCTATATAGGCATATTTGATATAAACAACATATAGACATCTTTCTATATAGACATATTTGATATAAACAACGTATAGACATGTTTCTATATAGGCATATTTGATATAAACAACATATAGACATGTTTCTATATAGACATGTATGATATAAACAACGTATAGACATGTTTCTATATAGGCATATTTGATATAAACAACATATAGACATGTTTCTATATAGGCATATTTGATATAAACAACATATAGACATGTTTCTATATAGGCATGTTTGATATAAACAACATATAGACATCTTTCTATATAGACATGTTTGATATAAACAACGTATAGACATGTTTCTATATAGGCATATTTGATATAAACAACATATAGACATCTTTCTATATAGGCATATTTGATATAAACAACGTATAGACATGTTTCTATATAGACATGTTTGATATAAACAACATATAGACATGTTTCAATATAGACATGTTTGATATAAACAACATATAGACATGTTTCTATATAGGCATATTTGATATAAACAACATATAGACATGTTTCTATATAGACATGTTTGATATAAACAACGTATAGACATGTTTCTTTATATAGGCATATTTAATATAAACAACATATAGACATCTTTCTATATAGACATGTTTGATATAAACAACGTATAGACATGTTTCTATATAGGCATACTTGATATAAACAACGTATAGACATGTTTCTATATAGGCATATTTGATATAACAACATATAGACATGTTTCTATATAGGCATATTTGATATAAACAACATATAGACATCTTTCTATATAGACATGTTTGATATAAACAACGTATAGACATGTTTCTATATAGGCATATTTGATATAAACAACATATAGACATGTTTCTATATAGGCATATTTGATATTAACAACATATAGACATCTTTCTATATAGGCATATTTGATATAAACAACGTATAGACATGTTTCTATATAGGCATATTTGATATAAACAACATATAGACATGTTTCTATATAGACATGTTTGATATAAACAACGTATAGACATATTTCTATATAGGCATATTTGATATAAACAACATATAGACATCTTTCTATATAGACATGTTTGATATAAACAACGTATTCACATGTTTCTATATAGTCATATTTGATATAAACAACATATAGACATGTTTCTATATAGGCATGTTTGATATAAACAACGTATAGACATGTTTCTATATAGGCATATTTGATATAAACAACGTATAGACATGTTTCTATCTAGGCATATTTGATATAAACAACGTATAGACATGTTTCTATATAGGCATATTTGATATAAACAACGTATAGACATGTTTCTATATATAGATATTTGATATAAACAACATATACACATGTTTCTATATAGGCATATTTGATATAAACAACATATAGACATCTTTCTATATAGACATGTTTGATATAAACAACGTATAGACATGTTTCTATATAGGCATATTTGATATAAACAACATATAGACATCTTTCTATATAGACATGTTTTATATAAACAACGTATAGACATGTTTCTATATAGTCATATTTGATATAAACAACATATAGACATCTTTCTATATAGACATGTATGATATAAACAACGTATAGACATGTTTCTATATAGGCATATTTGATATAAACAACATAGAGACATGTTTCTATATAGACATATTTGATATAAACAACGTATAGACATGTTTCTATATAGGCATATTTGATATAAACAACATATAGACATGTTTCTATATAGACATTTATTGTATAAACAACGTATAGACATGTTTCTATATAGGCATATTTGATATAAACAACATATAGACATGTTTCTATATAGGCATATTTGATATAAACAACATATAAACATGTTTCTATATAGGCATGTTTGATATAAACAACATATAGACATCTTTCTATATAGACATGTTTGATATAAACAACGTATAGACATGTTTCTATATAGGCATATTTGATATAAACAACATATAGACATCTTTCTATATAGGCATATTTGATATAAACAACGTATAGACATGTTTCTATATAGACATGTTTGATATAAACAACATATAGACATGTTTCAATATAGACATGTTTGATATAAACAACATATAGACATGTTTCTATATAGGCATATTTAGTATAAACAACATATAGACATGTTTCTATATAGACATGTTTGATATAAACAACGTATAGACATGTTTCTATATATAGGCATATTTGATATAAACAACATATAGACATCTTTCTATATAGACATGTTTGATATAAACAACGTATAGACATGTTTCTATATAGGCATATTTGATATAAACAACGTATAGACATGTTTCTATATAGGCATATTTGATATAACAACATATAGACATGTTTCTATATAGGCATATTTGATATAAACAACATATAGACATCTTTCTATATAGACATGTTTGATATAAACAACGTATAGACATGTTTCTATATAGGCATATTTGATATAAACAACATATAGACATGTTTCTATATAGACATATTTGATATAAACAACATATAGACATGTTTCTATATAGGCATATTTGATATAAACAACATATAGACATCTTTCTATATTGGCATATTTGATATAAACAACGTATAGACATGTTTCTATATAGGCATATTTGATATAAACAACATATAGACATGTTTCTATATAGACATGTTTGATATAAACAACGTATAGACATGTTTCTATATAGGCATATTTGATATAAACAACATATAGACATGTTTCTATATAGACATGTTTGATATAAACAACGTATAGACATGTTTCTATATAGGCATATTTGATATAAACAACATATAGACATCTTTCTATATAGACATGTTTGATATAAACAACGTATATACATGTTTTTATATAGGCATGTTTGATATAAACAACATATAGACATGTTTCTATATAGGCATGTTTGATATAAACAACGTATAGACATGTTTCTATATAGGCATATTTGATATAAACAACGTATAGACATGTTTCTATATAGGCATATTTGATATAAACAACGTATAGACATGTTTCTATATAGGCATATTTGATATAAACAACATATAGACATCTTTCTATATAGACATGTTTGATATAAACAACGTATAGACATGTTTCTATATAGGCATGTTTGATATAAACAACATATAGACATGTTTCTATATAGACATGTTTGTTATAAACAACATATAGACATGTTTCTATATAGGCATATTTGATATAAGCAACATATAGACATGTTTCTATATAGGCATATTTGATATAAACAACATATAGACATGTTTCTATATAGCCATGTTTGTTATAAACAACATATAGACATGTTTGTCTATAGGCATATTCGATATAAACAACATATAGACATGTTTCTATATAGACATGTTGTATATAAACAACGTATAGACATGTTTCTATATAGGCATATTTGATATAAACAACATATAGACATCTTTCTATATAGACATGTTTAATATAAACAACGTATAGACATGTTTCTATATAGGCATATTTGATATAAACAACATATAGACATGTTTCTATATAGGCATATTTGATATAAACAACATATAGACATCTTTCTATATAGACATGTTTGATATAAACAACATATAGACATGTTTCTATATAGACATGTTTGATATAAACAACGTATAGACATGTTTCTATATAGGCATATTTGATATAAACACCATATAGACATGTTTCTATATAGACATTTTTGATATAAACAACGTATAGACATGTTTCTATATAGGCATATTTGATATAAACAACATATAGACATGTTTCTATATAGACATGTTTGTTATAAACAACATATAGACATGTTTGTCTATAGGCATATTCGATATAAACAACATATAGACATGTTTCTATATAGACATGTTTGATATAAACAACGTATAGACATGTTTCTATATAGGCATATTTGATATAAACAACATATAGACATCTTTCTATATAGACATGTTTGATATAAACAACGTATAGACATGTTTCTATATAGGCATATTTGATATAAACAACATATAGACATCTTTCTCTATAGACATGTTTGATATAAACAACGTATAGACATGTTTCTATATAGGCATATTTGATATAAACACCATATAGACATCTTTCTATATAGACATGTTAGATATAAACAACATATAGACATGTTTCTATATAGGCATGTTTGATATAAACAACATATAGACATGTTTCTATATAGGCATGTTTGATATAAACAACATATAGACATGTTTGTTATAAACAACCCTCTACGCAAAATATTCAATAGAAAAACAATTAAAATTATGCACACAATCAAAAACTACTAAACACACGAGTAACAAATACTAACGATAAGAAATGTAACTAACAAGTGAATGCCCACTGACAGATAACTTAACAGAGTTACTTCCCTTGCGTTCAATTGCTGAGTGACTTCCCTTGCGTTCAATTGCAGAGTAACTTCCCTTGTGGCTTCCAAGAGAGACGAACATTTTAGATAGACGTTGTCGTATCAAATTCCGACATACACATTCAAATTAATTAGTGAACTATTTTCTTTCAATTGTAAAAAGTAAATAAATAATTAATTCTTGACCATACTAAAATTTCCTATTCAAATTTATTTTCATATATTTATTTATTAACTCACATTCACATATTTAAATTTACATCCATTCAGCAATCACTTCATTACGTAATTTATTTATTGTAATTTTAATAAAGTTTAATTCTTATATTACACCACAAACACACACACACACACATATATATATATATATATATATATATATATATATATATATATATATATATATATATATATATATATACGGAATTGAATTATTTCGGTTATCAATATCGTAAAAAAATTGTATCATAAATAAATTCATATTATATAATGGTCTTTATTTAGACACAAAATACATTTCAAATGTTTTTGGCTTTCACTTCAGGAAACATCTTTCCTCTTATCCGATCATCCAGGCTTATGTGGATTCAGCTAATCAATATCCGCTTAAAACTGTCCAGATTTGAGAGTAAGAAGCAAAATTAATTTTAAACCAGGATTAAAACTGTTTTTTTCATCTGCAAAAATATAACACTGCAGCAATGCTTCTTAGAAAGCATTTTATTAATCAGGCTTATTTTTTAAATTCAGCGTCCAACGTTTATGTGTGTAAACTACGTCTATTTGTAAATAATTCTATACATAAAGTATGTATGAAAATTAAATGGAAAAGTTGACAAGCACACCAGTAGACTAATACGATCCACTTAAGAGAATTTCATATATGGAAGGTTATCTGATAATTTTCGACCCATCCTTACTATTTCTTTTCATAAAATTGAGCATGCTTCTATCTGTGTTTATCTCTTGTAACATAACATCCAAACCTCTTGACCGGAATTGCATCAAATTTGGCATGATACATCATTGGAAGGCCGTGTGTGTCATAGGGGTATACTATTAGAGCCATTCGTTCAGTCTCGAAAGACAATGGATACATTCTGTAAGGTGTAAGGGTGGCTGCACGAGGAGTCTACTGTGCAGTAATGATTATGCAATAAAAACCATACTTCTTCTGAACCGGCATTGCTTGAGTCCAGTGATAAGGAAACTAGAAACAATGTCTAGATAATCAGACAGCTCTCCCGATTATAACACTTGGTTTTCCAAATTAGTCCATCATTTAATAGTGACCAGGCTAAACATCGCTTAATTTCGGTGATCTAACAAGGAATCCGTGTGTCAATGTTATTATGCAATGTTTATAAATAAATGTTAATACTATTACAGCTAATATTCTTTCTAATTTAGGAAAAAAATAAACTTCTACTTTCTAAATTCACATCAGATTTAGCATCAAGAACACCGAGCTGTCAAATTTGACACAAAGGATCAATGACACTACTACTACTACTACTACAACTACTACTACTACTACTACGACTACTACAACTACTACTACAATTAATACTGTATGCCTGTATTATCATAAAGGTTAACACAATGAAAATACTACAACTGCTACTACAACAATTAATACTGTATGCCTGTATTATCATAATGGCTAACAAAATGAAGATATTACTACTACTACTACTACAATTAATACTGTATGCCTGTATTATCATAAAAGCTAACAAAATGAAGATACTACTACCACTACTACTACTACTACTACTACTACTGCGAAAACAATTAATACCGTATGAGTGAATTATCATAAAGGCTAACAAAATTAAAATACTACAACTACTACTACTACTACTACTACTACTACTACTACTACTACTACTACGAAAACAATTAATACCGTATGAGTGAATTATCATACAGGCTAACGAAATTAAAATACTACTACTACTATAATTAATACTGTATGCCTGTATTATAATAAAGGCTAATAAAATGAAGATACTACTACTACTACTACTACTACTACGAAAACAATTAATACAGTATGAGTGAATTATCATAAAGGCTAACAAAATTAAAATACTACTACTACTACTACTACTACTACTACAATTAATACTGTATGACTGTATTATCATAAAGGCTAACACAATGAAGATATTCCTACTACTACTGCTACTACTACTACAATTAATACTGTATTCCTGTATTAAACTAAAGGCTAACAAAATGAAGATACTACTACTACTACAATTAATACTGTATACCTGTATTATCCTAAAGGCTAAACAAATAAAGATATTACTACTACTACTACTACTACTACTACTACTACTACAATTAATACTGTATGCCTGTATTATCATAAAAGCTAACAAAATGAAAATACTACTACTACTACTACTACAATTAATACTATATACCTGTATTATCATTAAGGCTAACAAAATGAAAATACTACTACTACTACAATTAATACTGTATTCCTGTGTTATCATAAAAGATAAAAAAATGAAATACTACTACTACTACTACAATTAATACTGTATGCCTGTGTTATTATAAAGGATAACAAAATGAAATACTACTACTACTACTACAATTAATACTGTATGCCTGTGTTATCATATAGGCTAACAAAATGAAGATACTACTAATACTACTTCTACTACTACAATTAATACTGTATGCCTATATAATCATAAAGGCTCGCAAAATGAAGATACTTCTACTACTACTACTACAATTAATACTGTATACCTGTATTATCATAAAGGTTAACAAAATTAAGATACTACTACTAATAATCACAAACATTTATAGGTTTGCAGGTTTTGGATTTTTTGGACCACTGTTGTCATCTTGGATGTTATTCTCACAACGTTTTGGCCGATGTAATCACTGAACTTCTTCAGATGCATCTCGTCATACTCGGGAACTATTATTACGGACCTGGGGATCAGTACGAAATTTCAAACTGAACCTTTTATTTAATCCTCGTTCCGTCATCGGGTAGAAGGATTAATTATATTGTTAGTAACGCCTGCACTGAGGATTGAACCTTCAACCCATAAAAGACTGTCACTTGAACAGATTATTATTTAGCACTGTTACGCCACGGGAAAAATTTTAAATCTAAACCTAAGGTTAAAGATTAATAGAACTTACCGAGGTCGACAAGACGCACCTGAGGAAAGTCGGGGTGACATTAGCCAGAACGTTGTGAGAATAATATACAAAATGAGAACAGTAGTCCGAATAAACCGAATAATCTAAATGATCCAAATTATCAATCCTCATCTATAAAGATTCCGAAACATAATACTTATAGGCTTTCAAATTATTTCATAGAATTACACCAAGTTAGAAATAAAGAACCCTTGAAATATCAGATATAATAACATGACGTATATTTATTAAAATCCTTATATATGGCCTCAATAGCCAGAAGTTAGATGAACATTCGCCGTTATCTTCGAATGGCTTTTGGCCTTCATAAGTGATGACCATTTTTGGTAAAAACAACAAAAAATTTATATAGCAGTCAATATTATTGATTTTTAGTTATATTGATTTTTTTCGTACGCATGATCAAAAGTATATTTAGAGATTTCATGAGAAAACCATCACAAAAAAACTTGCGTATTATTCTTATTTTGTTTGGCTGAGTTTGCTTAATTTGTTTTTTTAATGCCTATACAGAAACCATATTGTAAACGAAGCATTGCATACAATTAATTGAACACAAGTGGCTATTTTACTCATAGCTGGAGGGAAATGCTGATTAATACCTTTCCCAACAGTATCATTGCGTTAATGACTACAATAGATCCGATAGGATTTGAACCCGACATAGCCGTCTCCATACGTCGCGACGGTATTCATTAGTTCAATCGCACCTGCATATCATTTGATGACCGCATATAGTTGCTAATATTTTTTACATTTTTAATGGCCCACTTTTTGCAGTTCCGTTAACGACAAACTTGTTTTCGAGGGTGGCGCAAAGGACAAAAAGACGGAAATACAAGATGACATTGCGTTTTAATTATAAAGTTTTTGCTTTGTCATGTGGTTTGAAATTTCGCCGGGCCTCACCCTGCGAACCGTCTGGCTTACTTTTTACCGCTTCTCACAAGTGAACAAAGAAAGAAAAATGGCGTCCACCAAAACCCTGGCGCTTTTGTAACTGACGTTCTTTCGTTTAATGACTTATCGATCTGTCTTCAGCGGCGGCTAAGATAAACAGTCCCGAGTTTGAAAAGGATCGTGCGTTCGACGACCAACCCACAAAACTGACCTTATAGCCTTGACAACCAGTCGAGTTATCCGTTATAGCTATTGACCTGAACGGCCGGCCGTGGCGGACAGCAAAAACACCAATACAAACTATTAACAGTTTGTTGAGAAACACTTTTCAAAGGCTTCTTTCATTTTTCTGATTGGCCGCCATTTTTGTCTTTTCTTTCTTTCTTTCTTTCTTTCCATTTTTGTCTTGGCTTTCTTTCTTTCTTTTAATTTTGTCTTTTTTCAGTTTGTGCTAATTACTTTCTTTTTAAATATATTTTATATTTTCTTTTGTTTCTTTCGATGTTTCTTTTTGTCATTTTTTTTTCGTTTTTGTCTTTTTTGTTTCTTTTTTGCTTCTTGTTTGTCTCTTTTTTCTTTCAATTTTACTTTTTTGTATTTAAGAATGTACCCCTAATATTTTTCTTCCTTTCTATATCCTTTCTTTTGTCTCTTTTTCACTTCTTTTTTCTTTCACTTTCTTTATTTCTTTATTTCTCTTTTTCCTTCTTTTAAAATATACATGTATATATATATATATATATATATATATATATATATATATATATATATATATAGCGTTACATTTTTATTTTCATTTTGTTCCAGCTGTGGATGCATATATTGGCTGACCTCTATATTTTTATACTCCCCTTCTTTTTTGCTGATTTTAACTTAAATGGGTTGCTTGCCCCCCCTTTTTATGACCCTCTCTCTTTTCCTATAATATTTGTTTTTGTTTTTGGCTGGTGAATATTTCTTTTTCTGTCATTTCCAATATGCAACTGTCCCGCTAGCATTCTGCGGAGACTGGGAAGTCGAAATAAATTATAAATGCTGACAGTTGCAATGTGTTTGTGAAGTTTTTCCTTTTATATTCTCTCTTCTTTCTTTCTTTCTCTCTCTCTCTCTCTCTCTCTCTCTCTCTCTATATATATATATATATATATATATATATATATATATATATATATATATATTTGTATATTCATTAATATATAAACATTCTTATGACAAGTGAGATGCATAGAAACGTTTCTGTTTCATTCCGTCGGAAGAAATTGTCAGGCTAATTGCAAAATTTGAAATTATACCATGTTTCTTAATTTGGCTACTGATTTTTAAGTTCCTTGGTTGTTGTTGTTGTCTATTCCAAACATTCACAACCTACACATTCCACTCAACTGATCACTTCTGTTTAACTTACAATCGACTGACGGTGTTTGATTGCCTGTATAAAACACTTATCTAATCTTCTAAAGTTCATTAAGTTCTATCTACATCCCATAATATTCTTGGCCTCTAATTCACAATGAGCTTAGTCAGACTGTTGACATCCGTTCAGGCCACGCCTATAATATTCATATTTACTCGAAGCATACATTTTATAATGATATATTTTATTCTAAAATAAAGTTTATTCTGTCTACATTTTGTAGAAATCTTTGCTTCCACTGTTAAACATTGTTTTGGGTATTTAAACTTAAAAAAAAATGTAGTTTCTCGCTCGGACATAATCTACACGGGTAACAGAAAATCTACACATCCTAGCCCTCTCTTTACATATAACATAGTCTTACACAAAGTTGTTTCGCCAGGGCAAGAACAAAAGTCAGTGCATACCTCCGTCCAACAACGTAAAGATGGGTCAAAGTCTAATCTGCGTTTTACTTCTTGATATTGGATGAATTATTCCCGAAAATGTGCAATGGAAGCCAAAAACTATTTACTTGTACAAACGTGATTTTTTTCATCGTAGTGACTGTTATCATAGAGTATTAAATCCATTCATCAAATTTAGAAAATAGGGAAGTAGAAATTCCGTCAAAATTTCAACCCTGACCTAGCATTTTAAACTTAATACCAACGGTTACTATAATGGTAAAAGTTAATGCCAACGCTAAAAGTTAATATAAGGCAACCATCTATATAAGATGCGGAACTTCATTGGCTACAATATGGGCCAATTAGCCAATCTCTACGATAAATAGAACCGAAGTTATCGCCAAAAGTGTATACTTTCACCTCTTCTATGACATTAGATCATGATATCAAAACTTACATCAGTTCCTATTTGGTGACGATTGGTCAAGCGATGTTGACGATAGGCTGTACATAAACAAACAAACAAAATTGAACGAAAAGATTAGCTCCGCCAAGACTGGGGTTATTAGTGGATAAGCATGAAAAACAAACTAGCTAAAATAATGACGCAGCCAGAGAAGAGAGCAGGTTAGATAGGAGAGGAGAGGGGTACCAGGAAATGATGGGTGAGATAAGTAGGTATTTAGTTGAGTGAGTTGGGACAGGGGCGAGATGGGTTGGAAATGGCGATGATAGGAGCGGTTTGGGTAGGAGCGGTGCTAGTATCAGCCACGTACCATTTCCTGTTTCTCTGAGCTTACCTCTGCGCATTTTACCCTCTCACTGGATCTTTTTAAAAATATTATTTTGTATAAAAAGGCATACTTTTTTTTAAAATAAAGCTCTTTCTAGAATAATTATGTTCGGGTTTAAAGATCGAAATGTCTGTGTAATTATTTTAACATGTTTGTTACATGTTTATTCAGTAATTCGATGTACTAGTCATATTTATATATATATATATATATATATATATATATATATATATATATATATATATATATATATATATAAAATATGAGACTAAAAGTATACTTTTAGTAGATAGAACCTATAGTGAAATAGTTTAAGCTCAATATACGAGATAGAGCAATTATAAAGATGAATGAAAGAAGAGGGATAAACATGTACGAATGACAAATCTATTTCAACTTCGATTGTTCCTCATTTGGCCTCGTCTCCAACCAAAGTTGTCGCTTTTCTTAGACTTGATCGAAGTCACTACTTAAATTCCAGACTACCTGCGTTTAATATACACAGTTCAATTTCAACTTCTGAAAAACTACTCTCATTTTCGGTCCACGGAGGTATTTTAAAATAGCCCGAATTCTCAAAATTAATTTCGAATAAGTGCGTTCTACCTACGATTGAACTAAACATCTTTCTATTGGATTTACTTCATTTTTTAACTTTTTCAACGCTGCCATCACGAAACCCCTTCTATTCCATCTTTAAATCTCCTTTCATTGGACACCGTATCAACGGACATTTACCAACTGGAAAGACCCCATATTTTTTACACGCACACTTTCACACTCCATTACTTAATATTTTTTCAAATTTTGAATTTTAGCTTTTCTATTGTCAACTTATCCATGTATGTAATTCCTCTGATGATAAGATTTTAATCTTTGAAAAGCCTTGACTTAAGGAAAGAATAATAAACATGTTTTACCAAGTACGCCTTGCATTGAACAATCGAAGTTGAAATATATTTGTCATTCGTACATATTTATCCCTCTTCTTTCATTTATCTTTATATATATATATATATCATGGACTCTCCCGTCGATTTCGACGTATGAGGTCTTGACAACTCAAAATTTGTTTAGTCTACGATGGATGTAGCATGCTTACATTTACTCAATCGTAAATGGCATTTGAGTCCTGCGAGAGATTTGCAAACCAGCCCACAATGGATGCAAGAAGGAAGATCTTGAGAAAAATCGGCTGGGATACTTGTAGATGTTTTTGTTCTTTCGCGTCTTTCGCGCTGTTGATCAATGGCTGTTACAGAGAACCGCCTGATGCCCCTCTGGCAGTCAGATCGCCATTCCTTCCGTCGAGAAGCAAGCTGTTCAAAATCACGATAAGCAATATTGATAGATGTCAAATTCATTTTCAACTTGTCCCTAAAGCGAAGCAGCGGTCGACCCACATTTCGCCTTCCACTGTTGAGCTCTCTCTCTCTATATAAATTGAGCTATATATATAATACAGACACACACGCGCACACACACACACACACACACACACACACATATATATATATATATATATATATATATATATATATATAATTCGTGTGTTTAACTATACCCCTTTTAAAGGGCTACTGCAATTAGAGACCAGATTCACGATGTATTGATGTTGGGGGGTACAAGTAAGTAAATAAGCCCAGTGGTGCAACATTGCGCCGATAGACAGGGGATGGAGATTGGTAGACAGTACGGAACCTATTAGTTAGATACTCTTTTTGTACTCTGTATAAGAGGGAGAGGCCAATGGTTGGTGCACCAGCCAAGATTGTCGTAAGAATACTCAATATGTGAGCGAATGGTGGTTTTATAGAGATATAAGATACTTGCAAGTGTGAGAAGTTTACTAGCTTGGTAGAGGGAGCCCACCTTCTTTGCAGTCAACTTGGCAGTATCTTCTATGTATTTATTTCGATTAATTTTGCCTGAGGACTTTGAACGTTGAGCCTCTCGAGAAGGGTACTGTCAGCCATGGAAATCGGTGGTTGGAAAAGTTTCTTATAATTGTTGAAGGAAAGAAGTTTGTATTGGTAGCATAAAATATAACCATCCATTTGGTCCCATTACATTAAGCTGTTAAAGTCGACAGTTTAAAGTGAAGTAAAGTCGGGTCGATATGCTACAGGCCGGAGGTCATTGTCTAAGAATTTAGCCTTTGCATTCTATATGTGTATGTTCGATTTGTTCTCATATCTAGAATTGAGCATCGTGTCCTAAGCAGATATACCAATCTCGGACATGATTGTATCAGGAAGGTCGTTTATGAAGCTCAGGTATAATAAAAGCCCAAGTATCGACCCATGAGACACACACATTTTCTACTTTTTTAAAGTAATCTTTTGATAGGATGTAACTCCTACAATAAAAAAAACTAATAACCACATATATGTTAATACTACAACCCTTTCAAGTAGACTTACAATGCACATGTCAAATTTAAAATATATTTACCAATATTTCTGCTTTTCCTCTGAATTTAGACCACTTTCAGTTAGCATATTACATAGCGAAACTAATTAAAAAGAAAAAAATTGGAAGCTATTTATATAACAACACAACAAGCCACAATCAATAATATTTTAAACTGTTTAGCGTAGATGCAATTTATTTCCGTGACGCCATATCTATGGCTCACCGGAATTGTGAACTCTAGCCGGTATGGCGCCGGTTAATGGTCGACTCGATAGATCCAGTTATGTCGTGTTTCAGTTATTTTCAGTGAGATTTTTGTTTTTTCTCAACTTCTCATTTATTGCTTTTAAATGTTACTTGAAGATGATGCATGAACGAATCAAAAGCGCTCGTGATATATTTGAAACATTTGTTCAACATTTTGATTATGAAATAAAAAGGATAATCAGAAAAATGGAAACGATCAAGGAAGGGATATTTAAAAAGAAGTATTCGGTTAAATGATATTAGCCTCAATGAAGAAATGCCACTTTAATACACACACACAATATATATATATATATATATATATATATATATATATATATATATATATATATTAAAACAAAAAAAAACTGCTATTAACAAGATTAATTTTAATACTAGTACTAATATACTTAAATGCATATAATACCTAATAAATATAGTTTCATATATAAATTTTCCCGCCATAATCAATTATAAATCTCACTCCAGGTCTTTACCTGTTTGTCATTATTCCACTGACGATGGACCCAGACGGGTCAGAAAGTACTCTGGACCAACATGTACATTACGGCAGTTTCATCAGCCAATTTTCTTCCGAGATTAAGATTTTAATCCGGAAAATTGAAGGGATCAATACTAAAATAACCAGACAAAAATTGTCAGTTATTTTTAATAATACGTGTCTTAAGGAAAAAATGCTGCATCGATATATATATATATATATATATATATATATATATATATATATATATATATATATATATATATATATATATATATATATATATATATATATATCGTACTTGTATTGTATTAGTTTCTGTAAATGTAAATCCGTAGAAAGTGTTTATAAAAAGTGCTCAATAACAATGAAGAACTGTTTATAAGTATCAATTTTTATTTATACAAACATTATTGGTTACATATGTGCATACATGTTTCGGTTGCACTTTTCCCAGAAAGTCAACCTCATCAGACCAAGAATTTTCTCGAAAATTCTTGGTCTGATGAGGTTGACTTTCTGGGAAAAGTGCAACCGAAACATGTATGCACATATGTAACCAATAATGTTTGTATAAATAAAAATTGATACTTATATATATATATATATATATATATATATATATATATATATATATATATATATATATATATATATATATATATATAAAATACATTATATATATATATAATGTTGATATATATATAATGTTTATATATATATAGTGCATTTTTATATAATTATTTTTAATTGGTGATTACAGCATTCGTTATTTTTTGCTTACTATTATTTCGATTGTCTCACTTTCTAAGTGATTAAGATGCAGAAAATTACATTATAAGTCATACTTAACTTTATAAGACGTATTTTTAATTAATATATATGGATTAATTTTATACGTACATAAAAGTAATCCATAGACACGTGTTTCTGGCTCACAGCCGTCATCAGCTAACTTAGACAAGGATCGATCCTTGTCTAAGTTAGCCATGCTGATGACGGCTGTGAGCCAGAAACACGTGTCCATGGATTACTTTTATGTACGTATAAAATTAATAAAAATATACATATATATGTATATATTCATATATATTTATATATATAAAAAATTAACCACCTCTTTGAAGCATCCATGTATATGGATATTTTATATTAAAATTTGAAAAGCAAAACATGATGCAATTTTAAAATGAATAAAAATGATTTATTTACTTTTTTAGGCTGAGACTTTCGATTGATACATCATTTTCAAAGCAAGACTCTTTCCCGTTTTTTAAAAACCAGACTGGACTTTACTTCTCTTTAAATTCTCGACTTTAACAACTTGATGTATTTTTCTGATTCTACGGTGGATTCGCCCCCTCGGGTTAATACCAACAAAATGAAGAATAAAAACAAACAAAAAAAGTATTTGCTTAAAATAAATAAATAAATGATTTTATATATATATATATATATATATATATATATATATATATATATATATATATATATATATATGTATATATATATATATGTATATATATATATATATGTATATATATATATATGTATATATATATATATATATAAGTCAAGTTCATATTATATTCCAATAACCATGTTTTTATTTTATTATTATTAGTTTTTTTTCACATTTCCCAAAAAAAAACATAACATTTCTGTGAGATATATTTTGTTACGGTTCGTTTCATTTGTCTTGAACCAAACAACATTTTTATGTGAATATCGTCTCTGCAACATTACAAAATCATCAGAAAAATTCACAAAGAGTAAAAAGTTCTTGGATTAAGTGTCTTGAAAAGACCTACACCATACAGTTTTTCATTGCTGGGTGAAACCAAACAAAAAACAAAGAAAAGAGCAAACTCACACGTGGGAGAACCCACTAATACGCCATTTTGAATTTTTTGTTCAGAGCTAGTACATCCTGAAAGTTGTGAGGACATTTATAAATTTTAATTCAGTAATGCTTTTTAAAATAGTTGATAAGTTCTATAATTTATTTATAAAAATTCTAATACACTTGAGGGTAATTTTTTTACTGTCTAAAGTTACATCAATTAGCCTTCAGATATCTATTTAGGTCATTTGGATACGAAGCTAACAACGGAGCTGGCCTATTTTAAGTTCAACAGTTTAAAGCCAGTTTCATAGACTCAGCCATCCATTCAAGCAATTATTAAGATTGTTATACTTCGGTGTTTTTGTGGAAAATGTTTAGTAATTATCTATTAATCGTTTAAATTAATACTAAGATAAGATTAATTACACAGAATTCTTAAATTAAGTATTAAGTTTCTATTATATATATATATATATATATATATATATATATGATTATTTTTATTTACACAGACATGTACAAAATCTGCAGTACTGGCATGTCGATGTTATCGATCAACAGTTATTATAAACTGAGATCTCATTAGGCAGAGTTAGAATCCTATCTTAACCTGAGATCATATTTGGAAAGAATGAAATGGAGAAAAAAAAAATTTTAATTTTAAAATTTGGAAAGTCACGTGGTTTGGACCGTTAAGAATCAAAATCTCAAAATCAAAATCAAAATATAAATTAAAAATATATTAATATAAAATATAAAATATAAAAGATAAAAGATAATATATAAAATATAAAATATAAAATAAAATAAAATAAAGTAAAATAAAGTGAAAAGAGAGATATATAATAAAAGGGTAGAATAAAAAGATAGATAGATAGGTAGACACAAAGATAGAGATAAAATGAGGTCGTCTACAATGTTTGTATATATATATATATATATATATATATATATATACAAACATTGTCTGTCCTTATGTCCACTAATTTTACATTATTTGACCTACAAATTTCAACATTTGTAGGAATACAAAATATCTTAATGGGTAATTTTTATCCTTTTCTTTAATAAGGTTCAAATTAATCTCCACTTTGATTAACTGTGATTCTAAATAAATTAGAACAACACTTACATGAAATAATTAAATGTTTAGAACTCCATAAACTTAAAATGTAATGTAAGCTGTACTTTTTACATGTTTTCGTCATAGCAGTATATTTTTGAGTACATTACTTATTTATGGGCTTGCACTCTTACACTATCGAAAAGGTTCCTTAAATGGACCGCGTCTGAATTTATGTTTACCTCTTGCATTTAGTAGATTTAAACAATATCCAGAGAACATACATTAAATTATATCGATTCTAAACATGGGAGTAAAATTCGATCATTAAAGTAAGCCTTATTGGATGATGATTTTGGATTATTATTCCGACTACTATTCTCGTCTTGGTCGTTATTTTAGCAACGTTTCGGCCGATATAACCTTCTACTTTCTTTAGGTTCATATTTGCTAACTTGGAAATCTTGAACCCGTGGGTTAAATAATACGTTCAGTTCGAAATTCTGTATATGTTCTCGAGTTTGGCATAAATATTTCCAAGTTCGAAAAGATACACTTGCAGAAGGCCGGAGATTACATGGGCCGAAACGTTGTCAATATAGCAACCAAAATTAGACTAGTAGCCAGGATAATACAAATAAAGCGCTCTAATAAGAGTTTAACTGAGAAAAATAAAAAATAAATGTTCAAACTATGTAAAACCATTTTTGTAATTTATTTTCACACAATTTACCATGTCAATGTTTCTAATTGCTTTGAAGTATTTTAGAGTCTTGTCTCATTAACTTATCAAATGTTACAGCGTATTTCATTTTTTATTATGAACCCGTCCTGGGACGAGTATCTCAGTTAGTTATCTATAAAGATATTAAATTATATAAAGTACGATGGTAGAAAAACGTGCGCGGTAGTTATCCCCCTTGTTTTTGACATCTAATTGTAAAAAAGGCGCATCGACTTATTTTATCTGTAATAAAAACGATGCAACCTAAAAAAAAATGACAAATGAAATATAAATATAAAATGTGTACTTTTATGCGTCGTTCCAAATAAAAATACATCTGCCCTCTGCAAGAAATATCGGATAATTGAAAGTAGAAAAATCTTGCAAAATATTTTCGTTTTAGTAACGAGAGGAGAATCAGGTAATATTTTTTTCTTGTTCATAATAAGAACCGATTTACTTACCCAATGTTTGGAAATAGGGAAGCTCTAAAAAAATTTTTAGTAAATGATTGGAAATAGTTTTGCTATAGTGGACACAAATACACACATACACACACACAAACACACCCACACATATAAATATATATATATATATACATAAATATATTGATTATAGCAAAACTGTACATGTTTGAATATATATACATATATATACATATATAACAATAAAAGATATATATATGTATATATATATGTATATAACTATAGCAAAACTATAAAAGAAAAACCTTACATAAAATGTCCCCATTCACTTTATTAATATGTAAATATGTGTATATATAAGTAATATATATGTCATCTGTATATATATATATATATATATATATATATATATATATATATATATATTGTATGTTTTAGTATATACATGTAGATATATATATATAAATATATATATATATATATATATATATATATGCATATAGTAATATTGAGAGTTTTATATTGGTAAACATCAACATTTTTTTTGGAAATAATAGTAATTGATTAGGCCGACACTAAAATGTTTACATCTTGTGTGCGTTCGTGTGAGGGTATGCCACTATTAATGTGTATTCTTGTGTTCTTTATTCTATGTTTATAACGCCAAAGTAATGGCAACGGTTTTGCTGTCTTCATAGTTTATTATGAAATGTTGATTGAATATACATACACACACACACATATATATATATATATATATATATATATATATATATATATATATATATATATATATATATATATGTATATATATATATATATATAAATATAAATATATATATATAAATAAATATATATAAATATGTATATAGATGGATCCAACTAAAGCAATGACAAAATGGCAATTGGACTTGTGGTAGACAAGAAGACGATTAGAAATGCAGTTGAATATGATTCAAAGTTAAAATCTTACAGAAGAACACTAAACCATTTGTTGACAACAGCTATTAAGGGAAAGAGTTTAGAAAGGTGCCATAAAATTGCTACAAAATTCAAGAAAAAGTTCTTCATTGTAATAATCTTTACAGATGAAAAGATATTCACTGTCAATACTGTTTTGAACCGCAGAAATGACACATTTATCGCAAAATCGACAGCTGAGGTTAAAGAGATATTCAGAACAAAACAGCTTGCTCAAGTTATGCCTTTTGGTGTTGCGGCTATAGAATTCTACAAAGCTGATGAAAAGATCTATGTTAGTACTTACTAGAAGATGTTGTATCATTGATACACGCCATAAACTGGTATCGTCTTGGCCTTCGGGGCTTGATTTACGCCGGTCTATGGGTCTGTCCTGTGCAGTTCTAGGAGGTCCACCCTTCCAGGTTTTGCCTTCCCTCTTTGGGGAGGAGTAAGTTTATTGCTTACTGCCTGAGGCGCCCCTACCGGGGAATGCCGACGGGGCTGCCCAGGCAATTTTTAAATAGCCAGAGTGCTCACCTCTCGGGCGCTGGCTTTTCAAGTCCCACTTTCCCGACCCGACCTTGGGTCACATCTTACCTTGTTGGAGTAAGATAACACTGGCCTTGTGCCTAACCTCCTGGGGAGGTAAATAATACTTACTAGAAGATTTAAAGATACTAGGTATTGCCATGACTTAAAACTACTCAGATGGTAATTAGGCATGGACACAGGATGGTGCCCCAGCTAGAAAAAGGCAAGATTTCTGCAAATCCAACTTTATCAATTATAGGGAATCATGTTTATGGCCGCCTTCCAGCCCAGATCTAAACCCTCTAGATTATGCTATTTGGGGCGTTTTATAACAAGCTATCAATATAAAATGACACATCAATGTCGACTCTCTTCAATATACTATTAAAGAAGAATGGGAGAAGTTGTTTTCTGAATATTTGAGGAACACCTTTGCAAGCTTTAGGGTGCGTGTGAAAGCAGTTATTGAGAAAAATGGAGGACACAGAATAAAAAGTTTTCTATTATGTAATTTTTTTGCGGTAAATAAATTTTTATGACTTCCAATAAACTAATTGGTCATACAGTGTCTGTCAATCCCTGCATCAAAATATTGTACATTTTGCTTCTCCACCATGTATATACTGGAAAATGTTACTCCGTTTGGTACCTAGTGAGCTCGTGTTTGATTGTTTGAATCAGGAAAAAACAGTTAATTATAAAAAACTGAAAAGGCAAAATACAAAATTAGTCTCTTTCTGTTCGCTCTATTTTTCTTTCTACCACCACAGGTTACACTTTACTACTGTCCGTGATGATATACCCTTTCGTTTATAATGAACTATTCCAACCTTTTAATTTTTTAATGTCTTCATTACCTTTAACTGTTAATTAAGAGGGAGAGAGAGAAGGAGAGGAGGAAGGAGAAAGATATATATATATATATATATATATATATATATATATATATATATAGATAGATATCTAGAGATATCTAGAGAGAGAGAGAAAGAGAGAGAGAAAGAGAAAGAGAGAGACGAAGGGCGCTTATAAAATAAGAGCGGGAGAGAGTGAAAGTGATAGATATAAAGTTCGTAAAAAATGAGTCACTTGATCAGTTAATTGCATTTGTCTTCTTGAGAAATTTATCTTGAAACGAATTTTGTGATTGGCTAACCAATCACAAACCATTTCAGATTTTCTATTATTCTACGATCGGTTAGCTTATGGGAGCTCTTGTTTCACTCACAAATGTAGGTCCTCGAGCCAAGCCACAATATGTCGGCTTACTTTAATTTCAAGAATATCACGCGTTACAAGTTGTTGGGATATAAGTGAATTCATCAGATATGGCTTGCACACTTCGTAACTTTTAAAAATCGTAAACACAATTTGGTCATTGGCTGGTGCCAATAATAATATGACAAAATGTATTCTTTGCAACAACCAGTAAAAGTCGTAGTCTCAATCAAATCTGGTGCTATGATACAGTTGAGTCTGATCGAAATTTCGTAGCAACATTATTGATGCCCCGACTGTCAGTTAAAGTCTATTTGGAGGAAATGCTGATTGTCCTAAGAATTTCAAAACAAGCTGTTTTTTGTAGATGTAAGAAAGATATCTATTTTAGCCTACAGGTGCTTCGTGTATAATGATTGGTGCCGTTGCTACTTTTCAACCGCTGACAATTGTAGTCAAAAAGATCACGTGACCCATGCATCACTTGTGTACGTATAGTTTTAAACAGATCGTCGTTATTTGTTTGATCTCAAAGCTCTGCACATGTAAAGGAATCAATTTCATTGAACTGGATATCTGGATCTAGAATACTAAGAATGTACGAATAAGAAAGTCGTTTCTTGTGGCGTTCACTATGTGGCAAAAGACGGATTATGTGGCAAAAGACGGATTCATTTTATGAATTTAAGATGAAACGCTATTAAAAGTTCACCATCCATATGTCAACCAAAATTGAGACTCAAGGAAAATTTTAAGAATTCTCTCATCCCCGTTGATCCCTAGGAAAAACTGACTTCGAACTGACCTGGTTGGAGAGGAACCATCAGCTGGTCTGTGGAAAGGTTTAAGTTCAACTGTGTTAAACACTAATAAACTGGCTGTTAGAAAAGATGAGTCTGGGGCGTCAAGGAAAATTTCACCTGAAGTTAAATTTGAAGATTCTGTCTCTCTAGGGCTGGTCTAATATATCCTATTAGAAGGCAAAAGAATTCAGTGCCAAATGCTATCAGCTCCCATGTATATCTTTTCTTAACAGCTTCTTCCGAAATCTCTGTAGACTGACGAGTCATTATTGTGCTATCAGCGTCTCTGGTGTTTGTAAAACATTTTGTTCCATGAAATAGTCTTGTACATGCTTGAGTTTACAGCCAACATTTATCTATGCATCTATGTATAATTTGATGTGCAATTGTAACTTTTTGGACAGTTAAATGTCAGCTGCTTGTCTGTGGTCCATCACAAGTCAGCTGCTTGTCTGTGGTCCGTCGTTTGTAACTATTTGGACCGTCACAAGTCAGCTGTTTGTCTGTGGTCCGTCGTTTGTAACTATTTGGACCGTCACAAGTCAGCTGCTTGTCTGTGGTCCGTCGTTTGTAACTATTTGGACCGTCACAAGTCAGCTGTTTGTCTGTGGTCCATCGTTTGTAACTATTTGGACCGTCACAAGTCAGCTGCTTGTCTGTGGTCCGTCGTTTGTAACTATTGGACCGTCACAAGTCAGCTGCTTGTCTGTGGTCCGTCGTTTGTAACTATTTGGACCGTCACAAGTCAGCTGCTTGTCTGTGGTCCGTCGTTTGTAACTATTTGGACCGTCAGAAGTCAGCTGCTTGTCTATGGTCCGTCGTTTGTAACTATTTGGACCGTCACAAGTCAGCTGCTTGTCTATGGTCCGTCGTTTGTAACTATTTGGACAGTCACAAGTCAGCTGTTTGTCTGTGGTCCATCGTTTGTAACTATTTGGACCGTCACAAGTCAACTGCTTGTCTATGGTCCATCGTTTGTAACTATTTGGACCGTCACAAGTCAGCTGTTTGTCTGTGGTCCGTCGTTTGTAACTATTTGGACCGTCACAAGTCAGCGGTTTGTCTGTGGTCCGTCGTTTGTAACTATTTGGACCGTCACAAGTCAGCTGTTTGTCTGTGGTCCGTCGTTTGTAACTATTTGGACCGTCACAAGTCAGCTGTTTGTCTATGGTCCGTCGTTTGTAACTATTTGGACCGTCACAAGTCAGCTGCTTGTCTGTGGTCCGTCGTTTGTAACTATTTGGACCGTCACAAGTAAGCTGCTTGTCTGTGGTCCGTCGTTTGTAATTATTTGGACCGTCACAAGTCAGCTGCTTTTCTGTGGTCCGTCGTTTGTTACTATTTGGACCGTCACAAGTCAGCTGCTTGTCTATGGTCCGTCGTTTGTAACTATTTGGACCGTCACAAGTCAGCTGCTTGTCTATGGTCCGTCGTTTGTAACTATTTGGACCGTCACAAGTCAGCTGCTTGTCTGTGGTCCATCGTTTGTTACTATTTGGACCGTCACAAGTCAGCTGTTTGTCTGTGGTCCGTCGTTTGTAACTATTTAGACCGTCACAAGTCAACTGCTTGTCTATGGTCCGTCGTTTGTAACTATTTAGACCGTCACAAGTCAGCTGTTTGTCTGTGGTCCGTCGTTTGTAACTATTTGGACCGTCACAAGTCAGCTGCTTGTCTGTGGTCCGTCGTTTGTAACTATTTGGACCGTCACAAGTAAACTGCTTGTCTATGGTCCGTCGTTTGTAACTATTTGGACCGTCACAAGTCAGCTGTTTGTCTGTGGTCCGTCGTTTGTAACTATTTGGACCGTCACAAGTCAGCTGTTTGTCTGTGGTCCGTCGTTTGTAACTATTTGGACCGTCACAAGTCAGCTACTTGTCTGTGGTCCGTCGTTTGTAACTATTTGGACCGTCACAAGTCAGCTGTTTGTCTGTGGTCCGTCGTTTGTAACTATTTGGACCGTCACAAGTCAGCTGCTTGTCTATGGTCCGTCGTTTGTAATTATTTGGACCGTCACAAGTCAGCTGCTTGTCTGTGGTCCATCGTTTGTAACTATTTGGACCGTCACAAGTCAGATGCTTGTCTGTGGTCCGTCGTTTGTAACTATTTGGACTGTCACAAGTCAACTGCTTGTCTATGGTCCGTCGTTTGTAACTATTTGGACCGTCACAAGTCAGCTGTTTGTCTGTGGTCTGTCGTTTGTAACTATTTGGACCGTCACAAGTCAGCTGCTTGTCTGATGTCCGTCGTTTGTAACTATTTGGACCGTCACAAGTCAACTGCTTGTCTATGGTCCGTCGTTTGTAACTATTTGGACCGTCACAAGTCAGCTGTTTGTTTGTGGTCCGTCGTTTGTAACTATTTGGACCGTCACAAGTCAGCTGCTTGTCTGTGGTCCGTCGTTTGTAACTATTTGGACCGTCACAAGTCAACTGCTTGTCTATGGTCCGTCGTTTGTTACTATTTGGACCGTCACAAGTCAGCTGTTTGTCTGTGGTCCGTCGTTTGTAACTATTTGGACCGTCACAAGTCAGCTGCTTGTCTGTGGTCCGTCGTTTGTAACTATTTGGACCGTCACAAGTCAACTGCTTGTCTATTGTCCGTCGTTCATAACTATTTAGAACCGTCACAAGTTAGCTGCTTGTCTATGGTCCGTCGTTTGTAACTATTGGACCGTCACAAGTCAGCTGCTTGTCTGTGGTCCATCGTTTGTAACTATTTGGACCGTCACAAGTCAGCTGCTTGTCTGTGGTCCGTCGTTTGTAACTATTTGGACCGTCAGAAGTAAGCTGCTTGTCTATGGTCCGTCGTTTGTAACTATTTGGACCGTCACAAGTCAGCTGCTTGTCTGTGGTCCGTCGTTTGTAACTATTTGAACCGTCACAAGTCAGCTGCTTGTCTGTGGTCCGTCGTTTGTAACTATTTGGACCGTCACAAGTCAACTGCTTGTCTATGGTCCGTCGTTTGTAACTATTTGGACCGTCACAAGTCAGCTGCTTGTCTATGGTCCGTCGTTTGTAACTATTTGGACCGTCACAAGTCAGCTGCTTGTCTGTGGTCCATCGTTTGTAACTATTTGGACCGTCACAAGTCAGCTGCTTGTCTGTGGTCCGTCGTTTGTAACTATTTGGACCGTCACAAGTCAACTGCTTGTCTATGGTCCGTCGTTTGTAACTATTTGGACCGTCACAAGTCAGCTGCTTGTCTATGGTCCGTCGTTTGTAACTATTTGGACCGTCACAAGTCAGCTGCTTGTCTGTGGTCCATCGTTTGTAACAATTTGGACCGTCACGAGTCAGCTGCTTGTCTGTGGTCCGTCGTTTGTAACTATTTGGACCGTCACAAGTCAGCTTTCTCTGTGGTCCGCCTATTCAAAGTTTTTGGACTGTTACAAGTCAGCTGCTTGTCTGTGATCCGTTCTTTGCTACTTTTCGGACCGTCACAAGTTAGCTTCTTGTCTGTGGTCAGCCATTACGTATGGTTATCAACCAAAACGTACTGAACATAACAACCAAGATGAGAATAGTAGTCCGAATAATCCAGATAATGTAATTTATCAACCCTCTTCTAAAAATACATGTTTTTTTCTTAATCTTTCTATTTTCTTTTTTCTTTTTTCTTTCTTTCTTTCTTTCTTTCTTTCTCACTTCTCTGTTTCCTCCTCCTTTTCAGTGTTTCATTCTGTTTCTTTTGTTTTCATTTATTTTTCGCTTTCTTTATTTTCATTCGCTAACATTTCGTGGTATTAGACATAAATTAATTTTGATTATCTTTCATTTCCTGATTTTTTTTGTCTCTTTTGTCTATTTCTTTAAATTCCTCCCTTTTTGGTTTCTTCTCTCTTTTCTTTCTTTTTTTTCACACTGCGTTTTCTTTCTTTTTCTTTTGTCGTTTTCCCTCCTTACTTCTGTTTCTCTTTCTTTCTCTTCCATAAAATTACCGCGTTCTCAGAGTTAAATTATTTCGATTTCGTCTCTTCAATCTCCGACGTCGGCCATTGCATCCTGTCTCCTTATTCTTGCACGTCACGTGCACAACAAGTAACGTTTAAAAGGACGGATGCAGAGTTGACCGAGCTCATTTCCGGCAATGTCACTGTTGATTCCATCTCTTAAATAGATTGAATGCTCTTATGTGTTCTTACGTAACGCAGTCTTTCAGCGTCAGTTTTGGTAGACCTTTATGCCACAATAAGATGGATAGTTTTTGGCATCGAAGTAGGATATTAAATCAGTTACCGTAAATCATGGCGTGGTTAGCTTGGAAATCCACGAATGAAACTGTCTTTTAAAACTTGGCACCTTATCGGTAAATGCCAACGTGTCGTCGTATTTACCATTTAGAAAGAATAAAAGATATTATATTAAAATTCTTAACTAGCAGACCTCCAGTGGAATTTCCACAGTGCTTTATACATCAATCTGTATTAGTCACAGTTAAAAATAAAATTTCTTTTCAAAAAATAAATGTCTGTTAGAGTAAAGTCTATTAAACAAACATGACTCTTTCTTCTCCATAAAAAGAAGTGCCATTATCAGTAAATATTATTTAAACAAATTAAACGAATATGTCAAAATTATAGCAATTTTATATTTAACAATTTTTTCTCTGTCTTCTTACCGTAAAAATAATCATCAGCAAAATATTCTTCAAATCTGTGTTAATTACAATTAATATTAATATTTTTTTTCAAATAATAAATGTCTGTTAGGGTCAAATCATCAGCAAAATATTCTTTAAATCTGTGTTAATTACAATTAATATAAATATTATTTTCAAATAATAAATGTCTGTTAGGGTCAAATCATCAGCAAAATATTCTTCAAATCTGTGTTAATTACAATTAATATAAATATTTTTTTTCAAATAATAAATTTCTGTTAGGGTCAAATCATCTACAAAACATTCTTCAAATCTGTGTTAATTACAATTAATATAAATATTATTTTCAAATAATAAATGTCTGTTAGGGTCAAATCATCAGCTAAATATTCTTCAAATCTATAAAACGAATGACATTTTTTAAAATGTGTTCATTTAAAATGGTACTTTTTTATTATTTATTTCCAATTGTAATATTTTTTAAAACTATCACTATTTTTCTTAAACAATCGTCAGCTAAATATTCTTCAAATCAGTAGAACAAATATCACTTAAAAAAAAATGTTTTTATTTAAAATTGTACTGTTTTATTCTTCTTCTTTCGTGTGAATCAGATGATTCTGGTGTTGGAATTAGTTTCTCCGATGCTTTTCTAGTTAGAAATCCTTCTGGAAAGACATCTGGTACTTACGGGAAGGACCACGAGAAGGTTGCCAACATCTTTAAGTAAAAGTGGTAATGTGGAACCAACTGGATTCGAACTTGGAACACCCAGGTCTTCAGTCCGTGTCGACATCCACTTAACCACCGTCACCTCTCACTGTTTTAGTCGACGAGACGACATAATTTTATTTTGGAACAATTCATTTTAAAATGAGTAAAGTCAGATTTGTTTTTTTTATCTTAACAACATCAGATATATCACAAATTACTGTCTTTGCCCGGATGATTTCATTTTTACTGTGTGAAAGGTGAAAACGTACGTACGAACATGAAATACCTTAGCGTATTATTATATAGATATTATATTAAGAATGAAGGATACTATCTAACATCCTAAGACCAATGGATTTCATTGATAAACGTGGCCGTAGCACGTTGATGCTAGTATCATGCATATAAAGAGTCGTGATAACATGAACTTTATGACATTCTGATGCATTTACGCAATTAGCATGTTACCTTGGGTTCCTGTCATAATCAACGACCATTTCATTATGTTACAAATGTATAACAAATTATAAGTATAATTTTATAAGTATAGTTATATATATATATTATATATTGTATATAACTATATTGTATAAATATTGTATAAATATTATATAACTATATTTTATAAATATTGTATAAATTATTATATGTATTTATGAATTATATTATTTATGATATATATTATGAATTATATGTATTTATGTATATAAATTTATTATATAAATTATTATAAATGTATATATATTATATAAATGTTGTATAAATATTGTATAACTATATTGTATAAATATATAATTATATTGTAAATATTATATATTTCTTATATATATATTATATATATATTATATATATTATATATATAAGTTATAGTTATATATAATTACATAAGTATATAATTATAAGTATAACAAATATAAAGACGTATTATACAAATGTATAACAAATGTTATAACTCAAATGTTACCTTGGTTTCCTGTCATAATCAACAACCATCTCGAATTCTTACATAGACATACAGTGCAAAGATGTAGATATGTAGGTCCCTTATTCGGCCGTGGTTAAAAATACCCTTATTCGTTGGAAATTCATGGTAAACTCTGGTATAAATCCTTCTAAAATATTATATTGTCTCGAAAATATATTATTTGGAAGCCGTGGTTTTATTTGTGGATGTCTTTATTGAGAAAAAGATTTGATTCTGCATTTTGTCCGAAAAGCGATGCACCCTGGAAAGAACGCTTATGTGACGAAGCATTTATAGTGAAGCAAAGACGGTGTATTCCCCAGCCTCACTTCTTCTGAATCGACACTACTTAAAAGCCAATGGCAAGAAGGAAGACGACACTAAAGAATGCCTTGGTCTTTTCACTAGGCGCAAAATGTAGCATCGGTTCTGATACTACCTTTAATATCTTCTGTTTTTGATCAGTGAAGGAGAAATCC
>OY744539.1:65331810-65474310 GCA_963556195.1 Sepiola atlantica | reverse complement strand
TACCACTCTTAATGGTTTTCCCTTTCTCCCTCTGCGTGCCCAAGACGAAACGAAACTTCCATGGGCAGAGCTTCTTTCCTAAAACTGCCCGTTTGTGGAACACAGTGCAACGAGTCTGCTTCCCTGTCGACTACAATATGGTCGTATTCAAGTAAATAATCAATGTCTGCCCTGCTACAACCACTGTGCCGGTGAACGCGATGTTGTTTCACCATCCACCAGCTAAACTCTTTAACCCCTATCCTCGTGTTTAACTCTTTAACCCTTATCCTCGAGTGGCCTTTGGGCCTTATTAAGCGGTGACCTTTAATGTAAAAAATACTATAAATAAAGAGACAGGTAAAATTAAACAAAGAAACGCAGACACATATTTCAATGCGTGTTTTGTTTTTATTTAAGTGCGGAATTTTTCTTTTTTTTAAGAATTTGTACTTAATCATGGCCATCGTTAGAACCATTTCAGAATTATATTTTATATAAACAATAACAGTGGAGTGCTAGCAACTAAAATGATATCTGCTGACTGATTATAAAAATGTTTCCAGTCAGAGACTCTAAATGTTAGATTTCTCAGCCTGTGATAGGGATGACCATGGTGATAAGTAATTTAACATAAGTAGATAATTGAATAATCCCACTATTTGTAAATAGAATGTAATAAAGGCTCAAACAACGAATTATGGTATTAGGTATCAATTAATGAATATTCCCCAAAATACCAGTTTCTTTGGACCATTTTAAAAGTTTTTTTTACAATACATAATATAAATATTCCCCAAAATACCAGTTTCTTTGGACCATTTAAAAAGTTTTTTTTATAATACATAATATAAATATTCCCCAAAATACAAGTTTCTTTGGAACATTTTAAAAGTTTTTTTTACAATACATAATATAAATATTCCCCAAAATACCAGTTTCTTTAGAACATTTGAAAAGTTATTTTTACAATACATAATATAAATATTCCCCAAAATACCAGTTTCTTTGGAACATTTTAAAAGTTTTTTTTACAATACATAATATAAATATTCCCCAAAATACCAGTTTCTTTAGAACATTTGAAAAGTTATTTTTACAATACATAATATAAATATTCCCCAAAATACCAGTTTCTTTGGAACATTTTAAAAGTTTTTTTACAATACATAATATAAATATTCCCCAAAATACCAGTTTCTTTGGACCATTTTAAAAGTGTTTTACAATACAAAATATAAAAATTCCCCAAAATACCAGTTTCTTTGGACCATTTAAAAAGTTTTTTTACAATACATAATGTAAATATTCTCCAAAATACCAGTTTATTTGGACCATTTTAAAAGTTTTTTTTACAATACATGATATAAATATTCCCCAAAATACCAGTTTCCTCGGACCATTTTAAAAGTTTTTGACAATACATAATATAAATATTCCCCAAAATACCAGTTTCTCTGGACCATTTAAAAAGTTTTTTTTACAATACATACTATAAATATTCCCCAAAATACCAGCTTCCTCGGACCATTTTCAAAGTTTTTTACAACATAACATAAATAAGGGTATACCCTCCTATTTAAAAATTGAATTTGATGTCTAACCATTAGACACCCTGAGTTTCAATTTCTTCTTAAGCCCCCTTTAGTTCAAGCTTTAAATTTGAGACATTTTTTAGAATCAAAATGATGTAATGAATGTTGATCAAAACTAGAATAAGGAGTCTAGACATAAGGTTTAGTATCATTATATCTAGATTTTAACCTTCTTAAAGGAGGCATCACATTGATTAAAACTCTTCTGTTCGGGCATTAATTTCATCCTTCCTTAGACGGTTATTCTTCTAGTTTATTTATCAATTCAAGAATGATTTCTGTTTAATCCTTCAAAAATATTATATGAAATAAAAGTAAGAAAAACTCGTATGAATTTACTATGTAAATTTATTGCACGTATTGCAATTCCACTTCACAAAAAAATATGTGTAGTGAAATTGCAACTGGTGTCTTCTATTTGTGATGTTTTCATAATTTTGACTTTTATTAAATACTTTGAAAAGTGCACTGAGAAAACTTCAACATTTTTGGATCTACTTCAATCGGATCCACAATCTTTTCTAATAGTAGACAATACTACTTATACATCTTTAAGTTTATTAATAATTTATTCATACTTTTATGTTCACTGTCCCCATAAAAGCCGCATGTATTTTGTCTCCATAAGAATCACAGTGTATCCTGCCCTTATAATAGTCTACATGTACCCTTTCCCGATCAGTGTCCACATGTATCTAACTTGCCAATAAGTCGATTTTTCAGTTGGTTAATCTGTTAATAGTCTTATCTTATTATTTTGTAACCTATTAACTTTTTTAACGAATTTTAATTTTAACATTTACATATTAAAATAAAGATTTGCAATTCTGTTTAATAACAATCTATATATTATCTGGATTATTCGGTCTACTGTTTATATCTTGGATGTTATTCTCGCAAGGTTACGGCTCATATAACCTTCGACCTTCTTCAGGTGCATCTTGGCGAACTCGGGAATCTTTATATCGAACAGATTTTGTCAATTGGAAATAACTATTACTTAGCATTTATTTCTGCAAGGAGCCGTACCGTAATTGATAAAGTGCTAAGTTATAATCAATTCTAAGCGATAGTCTTCTGGATGGTGAAGGTTCAATCCTCAGTACGGGCGATAAAGAGAATACAATTATGAATTACTGGTCATGGCTGATGGGACGAAAGCAAGCTACCTCCGTGAATTTTTATTTAAAAATCACGGAGGTAAATTGCTGTCATTCATTTAAATAAATGGTTCCATTTGAAATTCCGTACATATTCCCGAGTTCGACAAGGTGCAGCTGAAGAAGGTCGGAAGCTACATCGGCCGAAACGTTGTGTGAATAACATCCAAGATTAGAACAGTCGTCCGATTAATCTTATTTGGATTATTTCTGCAATGGAGCCGTGCCGCAATATCTATAAGTGCTAAGTTATAATCAATTCTAAGCGATTGTCTTCTGGTTGTTGAAGGTTCAATCCTCAGTACGGGCAATACATAGAATACAAATTGTCAGGCATCTTCTAAAAAATTCCGAAAATTAGAACAATTTAGTTTTCACTTTTTCATGATCATTTCTTAATGCTGTTTAAATGTTCTCCATTTTTTTATGTCGCCATTTTCTAAATGTTATTCTTTGTTTTCTATCACACGTTCCTCTATTATTGTTAATGAAGTTTATTTTTGTGAAATCAAAAATGCATTGATACGCTAATGCACTTTTAGTGGTGCAACTTTTTAAATTTTCTTTTGTACATCCTAAGAGTTAAACGAAAATGGTTTTTAATTCAAAATTTCAAATAAAATAACAACAAAAATATATTCTTAAATAGCTATTTTTATCTGTCAACGTTTTGAATACATACGTCAGAAAAGTTTGAAAAAATATATATGAAAATATAACGATGAATGAGATATTAAAATAGTCTTTTACAACAGAATCTACAAACGAGAAATGGTCCTATTTTTCTTAATTTTAGGTTATATATATATATATATATATATATATATATATATATGCATTTTGTTTTCCATAAAAAGTTAGAATATGGTTATTTATTAAAATAAGAAATGCCCAAATAGACATAACATATAAATAAATAAATAATTTGAAAAAAATAGTCCATCATTATTAAATATTTCAATAGCGAAATATTTCTATGGAGCAGAAATTCAGAGAAAAGAAAATTTTTTGACATGCCTGGGACTTGGAGATTAGCGCCATATTTCTTTGCGAAATCGATTACAATTTGAATAGATTTCAATTGATTGTAAGGGGTATTTGCGTTAATATGATTCAAGGCTCTCCAAATGGAAATCTTTTAAGTGTCTTCGAGAGATAGATAGATAGATTGAGCGAGAGAAAGAGAGAGTGAGACGGTAGAGGTAGGTAGATAGATAGATAGATATATAGATAGATAAAGAGTAATAGAGAAAGAGAGAAGAGAGAGAGAGAGAGAGAGAGAGAGAGAGAGAGAGAGAGAGAGAGAGAGAGAGTGAGTGAGAGACAAAAGGAACTGAGAATAATGGCGGAATATCAGGAACGCAACAACATAACAAAAGTGAAACGCGTTGAAATGCAGCCGAACGCGTTGGGTAACAAAAAAGAACGAAAAATAAATGAAGAAAAAAAGAAATATATGAATAGATATTGATTGATGCAGTCTTCCCAGAAAGCTTGTAATTCAGGTTCATTTCAGTAAAATAATCTCAAACCAGGATCTTCTTGTGAAAGACGAGTATTTTGCTTAAATTTACATCCGAATCTAACATGGTAAAAGGTCTTCACACCCAAATGAAAATGGTTTTGTACATGGTGACACCCTCCCCAAAATGCCATCTATGTAATCGTTAATAAAATTCACAATCTTTTCTGCAATTCAACCCTATCTGATACAAAACAAAACTTCAGTCTATGCCTGACTTGTCTATGAATATACAACAGCCTTTTTTTTCATCGTTTAGTGGTATGCGCAAAATATGAACGTCTGCCTTGCATCCACTCCTGAATACGATCTTAAACATTGTCAATAAATCCAACACTTTCCTCTTTTGGCAGTTCCCTGATTTTGGCTGTAATGACCATCTTCAGTTAGGTGTAGTCGGAGTTTTCTTTTTTCGAGATATATTACTTTTTTAGATGACCCATAGATAAACATCGTGGGTATGGTGGTTAAGGTCCAGTGATGGGGCAATTACTAAAGTCTCCCCCATACGATTAAACGGCGCTAAAACACGATTGAAAATTGCTGGACGAGTCAGACATAGTTTTACGTTTGTTTGTACCAACTATCGTTTGATTGCAAAAAGGATTGTGAATTGTATTAAATATTCCATGGGCGGAATTTTTTGGTGTCACCGTGTTTTAAGATTTCTACTACCAATTTTGGCTCGGTCGACATCGAAATCAATTTATTTTTGTTCTAAAGTAAAATACCATGTATCATAAAAGTGAAACACCAATTAAGCTAAACGTATGAAAGTTTTCTTTTTCCATTTTAGCTTTATATATATATATATATATATATATATATATATATATATATATATATATATATATATATATATATATAATATTTATAACTAAATATTAAATTATTAATACCTACAGACGCTAGCGTTTCTAGTTTATTGCTCTCACCAGTGCAGGAAAGTAATAATTACAGCATAGAATCTGCAAGCAGTCGCCATATCCACTCAGCCAACGGAAACTGTAATTAAGGGAAATTAAGATCTATATGTACCTAGTAGCACGCACATATAGAAGGCTAGTCGAGAGTGTTCGACGAACGTATTCGGAACTTTGCATTAGAGCTTTTAACATCCGCGAGAGTGCTCAACTTTAATTTCTTAAAGAGGTTTAGTATAATATTTATGAATAAATATTAAATTATTAATACCTACAGACGCTAGTGTTTCAAGCTTATTGCTCTCATCAGTGCAGAAAAGTAACAATTTCAGACGATCGGGAGGCGCACACCCGCTTCACAGAGTATGGATATATATATATATATATATATATATATATATATATATATATATATATATATATATATATATATATGAGAAAGGAAAGATGAGAGTAATCCGACGTAATGGGAAATGAAAAAGGAAAAACAAGAGATATTTTTTTATATATTCATCAACGTTTCGTCTTTATTATAAGACTTACTCAGGATGATAATTTTAAGAAAAATGTCACGGCTACTACTTTTTCTCATCAACCCATCAGGTCAACTCAATATTTTAATGTACTTGCATGACATTTTTCTTCAAATTATCATCCTGAGGAAGTCTTACAATTAAGACGAAACGTTGATGAATATATAAAGAAATCTCTTGGTTTTTCTTTTTTCATTTCTCATATATATATATATATATATATATATATATATATATATATATATATATAGAGAGAGAGAGAGAGAGAGAGAGAGAGAGATCAATAGAGAGAGAGAGATCAATAGAGATAGATAGTTAGAGTGAGAAAGAGGGAAAGAGAGAGAAAGAGAGAGAATTTTTTTTTATCCAGCAAAGACGTCCATTTTTACAGCTGTTTCATCAATATTCCAGACAGTTTTTCTTTTGAGATTAACAAAGCCCGAATCTTCTAGACACTGATTTATCAGAAAGATATATATAAAAATGTACTTTTTAAAGCATTCTTTATAAAGTCAGTTTCGAGTTCAAAACATTTATTTTCTCAAAAATCTAGAATAAAAATATGATTGTGTGAATATATTTTTCTATTTTCTATTCATTCATGCTCTGGAATTATATATCAACATTTGTTTCTGCACTAACATAAAATACTTCTTACTTCGAAGCCAGGCTCTATTCAATTAAAAACATGGCGAGCTTTAATACCAGTCGTCTGGACGACTCCCGGTTTCGGTGGTGTGTATGGTAGCCCATACAGAAATACTACGTATACGTGGTGTGTATGGAACCCCATACGCAAGTACTACAACTGCGTAATATTACATTTGTCCTTGCTAGAAAGAAAAAGAAAATAGTAGCTTCAATATTTTACTTTACTTTTACTTGTTTATTTTGATTTTTACTTTATTTTCTCACTACTTTTTATCTAATGTTTAAAATTGATTTTTTTTCTTTTTAGCGATTAATAGTAAATGTACTTTTTACTTGGCTCCTCCAGCCAATCTCCATATCGATTGGGAGACTTTGATACCCGACTGGATCGCCTTAGTTCATGCTGGACCAACGTCCTGTACTGGCACGAAATGGTTCCCTCTATCTTGTTACTTAATAGGAGACCTTGAGATTGTCTGTGCTTCGGGATAAGGTGCTAAGTCATGAACATAGAAGACACCAGTTGCAATTCCAGTACACATTTTTGTGTAGTGGAATTGCAATATGTGCTATAAAAATAGTCGACGAAAAGACTACGAATAACGGTCCGTGTATTTTACATCCAATCCGATAAGAGTGAAAATTTCTGCCATCTTAATTGTCAAATAAGTAGTTGAGAGAAGCAACTAATCCGGAATAAATCTAAGAAATTTTGAAAGAACACGAAATGTACGCATATTTATTGGGAACACGAATGTGTGTGTGTGTGTGTGTGATGGAGTTTATTTAAAGAAAATTTGTTTCGATTGAAATGGGATAAAGTGGTAAGCAACGAACAGGTTATGTGGAAATACAAAAAAAAAAAATGAACGTACTTAAAATTATTCCCTTTTCATTACTTTCATCCCGTGACGGTTTTTCTCACAATTTTATTAAGATGGAATCCATGCTCTATTTTTTATATTTGTTTGACCACATTTTATCAAGCGAAAAACGTTTGATAGGAGTAATACAAATTAGTACAAATGATTTTATGATTTTTGGAAAAATATATATTTATTTAACAAAAATAAATGATGTTGCAAATGTGACACAAATGGCATATAATTTTACATGTATAACAATACACTACAATCATAATACACTTAAAAAATCCTAAAATAATTTTTACTTACCATTATGAAGTTTCGGCTCTCGAATTAGAGTCTTAACTGTATTAAAATTATGGAAATTCATACAATTATTGAAGTTTACTCTGATGTTAAGAATCTATTAAAGTATACGTCATATACGAATGTTTTAAATTTCACTCGAATCAAAGGCAAATACATTTTTGGTGGGGGTTTCATGCTCTTCGAGGGCCTTTATATATATGAAACAGAATATTACCAACTTACGACAATCTACATATCTAGAGAAGGTATTCCAAACTTAGGGTTCCTTAAGCGTCACGCGGGTCCATTTTTGTCCTTATCAGTGTCACATTGACTAATTGAAGTTGTTGAATGAGATTACTGCAGAATATTCTTTGCTACTTAAAATTACAAACATAAAATAGTTTGTAGTTTTACAAAAGAAAACGTAACGACATTTTAAACGGCAAAGATTTGTACGCAACTGAAATTAATACATTTTGAAATCTATAAAATATGACTAAGACGGCACTGCACAAATCTGCTGGGCACACTACGTGCTGACCTCAAGCAGACGGGACTAGTACCACTACGTACAGCGAAACAACTTCGTTGCCTACGACAACTTGCGCATGACAAGGCCAGATGGCCTGGGACTAGCATGAAGGGATATCTGATTGCAGCTACGGGATGTGATTTGACTACAGTAGCCGCAGAACACAGTTTTTAATAAAATAATAATAATAATAAAATGGGATACATCGTTTTAAGTGTAAAGAAACGTTCCGAATAAAAAAAAAAACACTGTTTTTCACGTTTTACATGTTTGATCTAGGGGATCATTATAACCACATCTCGCGTCTATAAAATGAATAACCTAAAAGTAATTAGCGGACCGACGTACACACAGACATGTGTCGCATGTTTATGTAGCTACACATCGGTGGCGAATGTTGACTTGGAAACGAGGACATGCAATATAAATTACTGAATGAGAGTTTAGGCAAGAATCATGTCCTCTTTATCTTAAGCAATTCTGGATGAGTGACACGTTACTTTACTTATGGGTTTTACGTTTTGTGTTAAACACTACAAATGCACTATCATCATTTCGTCAAGATTACGTTCCTGTTCTGTAAAATAGTTCAATTATTTATTTTTCGCGTGTCAGTATGAATCAAGGAAGACGCATGTCACAGCGTTTAACAGAGCGAAGTAAACAGCACACTACATCACGTGCATATCGACGTTGTCTTTTTTGCTTATTAGCGACAGATTTCAAATTAAAATGTTAATCAGGTTTAATTAGACAATTCTGTTTGTATTATTTCCTACGCATTTTATTAGTGTTTTAAAATCTTCAGTTATGCTTGCTCAACTTTTCATTTAAAAGTTAAGAACCTTCTTTGATTCAACACAAATAATCATTTTTCTCGTCAAACCTTTCAAGAAAAAAGATTGTCGGATATCTTGTATTGCATACGTGATTAGCCAGAACTTGGATAGAATGGTGGAAATAGTCTTGACTTAACTAATCTCCACTATAAAAAGCCAGTCTCTGCTTGGCGTGTAGAGCCTAAGGTGAGAAAGAGCAAGTGCACGCCGGAAATAGAGTATTTATGCGTATTGACCACATGTTACCGACGTGCTTTGCCGTCCATGAAAGACGAGCCTAATAGAAGATTGTTAATTGTGTTTGAGCACCCGAAGACTAAGATCATTCAGCGGTAGAGATCAGTATTTAAACGGTGTTGTTGGAGAAAGGTATACCACGTAATGAAGTTCTAGTGGGGAGCACTTCGTTCCCGAGATCAGTATTGAAAACGGTGTTGTTGAAGAAAAGTTTACTACGTGATAAATATTAAGTAGCAAACACGTTGTTGCATTTAATATGGTGTCACCGGAGTAACAGATCCAGATTATTTCCAGTAATAAAGACCATTTTTCCCTTTTTTTACATATATGAGTCTCCTACAGTCATGAGAGGTCCATAATCAAATGGCCTCTTTGTTTGTTGTGTCACGCTTACACATATTTACCATTTTAGGGGTATTTAATGCCGAAACGCAGTACCAATTATAATCGATGTATTGAACGCGTGTTACTATTAGCATCGATATACACGTGATGTAGCGAAATAATCTTGAATCCATACCTGTTCCGTCGTAATTAAAAGCAATGAACCGCACAGGAACTTGGACTTGGTAAAATCCGAATACATGACATTAATCACGCACCCTATATATTTCTTTAAGTAAATCATATCTTTTACAATTCCTTAAATTTGCAGAAATTGTATCATTTTGGTAAATCAAAAACAGTACAATATAATATCATTCAAGCAACGGCAAGAATCGAAAGCAAATCAAAGTAAAGAAATTTAAAAAGAAAACCAAGTCGATGTACTAAATACTATTAGAATTACTAATATTCTATTCTATAATAAAGACCAATGTAAATTTGTATCTATATAAAAATCCATCCCGTCACATAAAAGTTAGCGAGTAAAAAACTGCCCAATGAAACCATTTTAAGCATTTAAGTGAAAAGGAGAAAGTAAATAACTGGTAAGACTCACCACAATAGATACGTTTTTCATTTTTCCTTTTTTTCTATACCGATAGATACGTTTTTCTTTTTTCCTTTTTTTATACCGATAGATATGTTTTTCTTTTTTTCCTTTTTTCTATACCGATAGATACGTTTTTCTTTTTTCCTTGTTTTCTATACCGATAGATACGTTTTTCTTTTTTCCTTGTTTTCTATACCGATAGATACGTTTTTCTTTTTTCCTTTTTTTCTATATCGATAGACACGTTTTTCTTTTTTCCTTTTTTTCTATACCGATATATATGTTTTTCTTTTTTCCTTTTTTTCTATACCGATAGATACGTTTTTCATTTTTCCTTTTTTCTATACCGATAGATACGTTTTTCTTTTTTCCCTTTTTTCTATACCGATAGATACGTTTTTCTTTTTTCCTTTTTTTCTATACCGATAGATACGTTTTTCTTTTTTCCTTTTTTTCTATACCGATATATACGTTTTTCTTTTTTCCTTTTTTTCTATACCGATATATACGTTTTTCTTTTTTCCTTTTTTTCTATACCGATAGATACGTTTTTCTTTTTTCCTTTTTTTCTATATCGATAGACACGTTTTTCTTTTTTCCTTTTTTTCTATACCGATATATATGTTTTTCTTTTTTCCTTTTTTTCTATACCGATAGATACGTTTTTCTTTTTTCCTTTTTTCCTATACCGAGAGATACGTTTTTCTTTTTTCCTTGTTTTCTATACAGATAGATACGTTTTTCTTTTTTCCTTTTTTTCTATATCGATAGACACGTTTTTCTTTTTTCCTTTTTTTCTATACCGATATATATGTTTTTCTTTTTTCCTTTTTTTCTATACCGATATATACGTTTTTCTTTTTTCCTTTTTTTCTATACCGATAGATACGTTTTTCTTTTTTCCTTTTTTTCTATACCGATAGATACGTTTTTCTTTTTTCCTTTTTTTCTTTATCGATAGACACGTTTTTCTTTTTTCCTTTTTTTCTATACCGATATATATGTTTTTCTTTTTTCCTTTTTTTCTATACCGATATATACGTTTTTCTTTTTTCCTTTTTTTCTATACCGATATATACGTTTTTCTTTTTTCCTTTTTTTCTATACCGATAGATACGTTTTTCTTTTTTCCTTTTTTTCTATATCGATAGACACGTTTTTCTTTTTTCCTTTTTTTCTATACCGATATATATGTTTTTCTTTTTTCCTTTTTTTCTATACCGATAGATACGTTTTTCTTTTTTCCTTTTTTTCTATACCGATATATACGTTTTTCTTTTTTCCTTTTTTTCTATACCGATAGATACGTTTTTCATTTTTCCTTTTTTCTATACCGATAGATACGTTTTTCTTTTTTCCTTTTTTTCTATACCGATATATACGTTTTTCTTTTTTCCTTTTTTTCTATACCGATAGATACGTTTTTCTTTTTTCCTTTTTTTCTATACCGATAGATACGTTTTACTTTTTTCCTTTTTTCCTATACCGAGAGATACGTTTTTCTTTTTTCCTTGTTTTCTATACCGATAGATACGTTTTTCTTTTTTCCTTTTTTTCTATATCGATAGACACGTTTTTCTTTTTTCCTTTTTTTCTATACCGATATATATGTTTTTCTTTTTTCCTTTTTTTCTATACCGATAGATACGTTTTTCATTTTTCCTTTTTTCTATACCGATAGATACGTTTTTCTTTTTTCCCTTTTTTCTATACCGATAGATACGTTTTTCTTTTTTCCTTTTTTTCTATACCAATAGATACGTTTTTCTTTTTTCCTTTTTTTCTATACCGATATATACGTTTTTCTTTTTTCCTTTTTTTCTATACCGATAGATACGTTTTTCATTTTTCCTTTTTTCTATACCGATAGATACGTTTTTCTTTTTTCCTTTTTTCTATACCGATAGATACGTTTTTCTTTTTTCCTTTTTTTCTATACCGATAGATACGTTTTTCTTTTTTCCTTTTTTTCTATACCGATAGATACGTTTTTCTTTTTTCCTTTTTTCCTATACCGAGAGATACGTTTTTCTTTTTTCCTTGTTTTCTATACCGATAGATACGTTTTTCTTTTTTCCTTTTTTTCTATATCGATAGACACGTTTTTCTTTTTTCCTTTTTTTCTATACCGATATATATGTTTTTCTTTTTTCCTTTTTTTCTATACCGATAGATACGTTTTTCATTTTTCCTTTTTTCTATACCGATAGATACGTTTTTCTTTTTTCCCTTTTTTCTATACCGATAGATACGTTTTTCTTTTTTCCTTTTTTTCTATACCGATAGATACGTTTTTCTTTTTTCCTTTTTTTCTATACCGATATATACGTTTTTCTTTTTTCCTTTTTTTCTATACCGATAGATACGTTTTTCATTTTTCCTTTTTTACTATACCGATAGATACGTTTTTCTTTTTTACCTTTTTTCTATACCGATAGATACGTTTTTCTTTTTTCCTTTTTTTCTATACCGATAGATACGTTTTTCTTTTTTCCTTTTTTTCTATACCGATATATACGTTTTTCATTATTCCTTTTTTTCTATACCGATAGATACGTTTTTCTTTTTTCCTTTTTTTATACTGATAGATACGTTTTTCTTTTTTCCTTTTTTTATACCGATAGATACGTTTTTCTTTTTTCCTTTTTTTTCTATACCGATAGATACATTTTTCTTTTTTCGTTTCTTCTATACCGATAGATACATTTATTTTCCTTTTTTTCTATACCGATAGATACGTTTTTCATTTTTCCTTTTTTTTCTATACCAATAGATACTTTTTTCTTTTTTCCTTTTTTATACCGATAGATACGTTTTTCTTTTTTTCCTTTTTTCTATACCGATAGATACGTTTTTCTTTTTTCCTTTTTTTCTATACCGATAGATACGTTTTTATTTTTTCCCTTTTTTCTATACCGATAGATACGTTTTTCTTTTTTCCTTTTTTTCTATACCGATAGATACGTTTTTCTTTTTTCCCTTTTTTCTATACCGATAGATACGTTTTTCTTTTTTCCCTTTTTTCTATACCGATAGATACGTCTTTCTTTTTTCCCTTTTTTCTATACCGATAGATACGTTTTTCTTTTTTCCCTTTTTTCTATACCGATAGATACGTTTTTCTTTTTTCCCTTTTTTCTATACCGATAGATACGTTTTTCTTTTTTCCTTTTTTTCTATACCGATAGATACGTTTTTCTTTTTTCCCTTTTTTCTATACCGATAGATACGTTTTTCTTTTTTCCCTTTTTTCTATACCGATAGATACGTTTTTATTTTTTCCGTTTTTCTATACCGATAGATACGTTGTTTTTTTTCTTTTTTTCTATACCGATAGATACGTTTGTCTTTTTTTCCTTTTTTCTATATCGATAGATACGTTTTTCTTTTTTCCTTGTTTTCTATACCGATATATATGTTTTTCTTTTTTCCTTTTTTCCTATACCGAGAGATACGTTTTTCTTTTTTCCTTGTTTTCTATACAGATAGATACGTTTTTCTTTTTTCCTTTTTTTCTATATCGATAGACACGTTTTTCTTTTTTCCTTTTTTTCTATACCGATATATATGTTTTTCTTTTTTCCTTTTTTTCTATACCGATATATACGTTTTTCTTTTTTCCTTTTTTTCTATACCGATAGATACGTTTTTCTTTTTTCCTTTTTTTCTATACCGATAGATACGTTTTTCTTTTTTCCTTTTTTTCTTTATCGATAGACACGTTTTTCTTTTTTCCTTTTTTTCTATACCGATATATATGTTTTTCTTTTTTCCTTTTTTTCTATACCGATATATACGTTTTTCTTTTTTCCTTTTTTTCTATACCGATATATACGTTTTTCTTTTTTCCTTTTTTTCTATACCGATAGATACGTTTTTCTTTTTTCCTTTTTTTCTATATCGATAGACACGTTTTTCTTTTTTCCTTTTTTTCTATACCGATATATATGTTTTTCTTTTTTCCTTTTTTTCTATACCGATAGATACGTTTTTCTTTTTTCCTTTTTTTCTATACCGATATATACGTTTTTCTTTTTTCCTTTTTTTCTATACCGATAGATACGTTTTTCATTTTTCCTTTTTTCTATACCGATAGATACGTTTTTCTTTTTTCCTTTTTTTCTATACCGATATATACGTTTTTCTTTTTTCCTTTTTTTCTATACCGATAGATACGTTTTTCTTTTTTCCTTTTTTTCTATACCGATAGATACGTTTTTCTTTTTTCCTTTTTTCCTATACCGAGAGATACGTTTTTCTTTTTTCCTTGTTTTCTATACCGATAGATACGTTTTTCTTTTTTCCTTTTTTTCTATATCGATAGACACGTTTTTCTTTTTTCCTTTTTTTCTATACCGATATATATGTTTTTCTTTTTTCCTTTTTTTCTATACCGATAGATACGTTTTTCATTTTTCCTTTTTTCTATACCGATAGATACGTTTTTCTTTTTTCCCTTTTTTCTATACCGATAGATACGTTTTTCTTTTTTCCTTTTTTTCTATACCAATAGATACGTTTTTCTTTTTTCCTTTTTTTCTATACCGATATATACGTTTTTCTTTTTTCCTTTTTTTCTATACCGATAGATACGTTTTTCATTTTTCCTTTTTTCTATACCGATAGATACGTTTTTCTTTTTTCCTTTTTTCTATACCGATAGATACGTTTTTCTTTTTTCCTTTTTTTCTATACCGATAGATACGTTTTTCTTTTTTCCTTTTTTTCTATACCGATAGATACGTTTTTCTTTTTTCCTTTTTTCCTATACCGAGAGATACGTTTTTCTTTTTTCCTTGTTTTCTATACCGATAGATACGTTTTTCTTTTTTCCTTTTTTTCTATATCGATAGACACGTTTTTCTTTTTTCCTTTTTTTCTATACCGATATATATGTTTTTCTTTTTTCCTTTTTTTCTATACCGATAGATACGTTTTTCATTTTTCCTTTTTTCTATACCGATAGATACGTTTTTCTTTTTTCCCTTTTTTCTATACCGATAGATACGTTTTTCTTTTTTCCTTTTTTTCTATACCGATAGATACGTTTTTCTTTTTTCCTTTTTTTCTATACCGATATATACGTTTTTCTTTTTTCCTTTTTTTCTATACCGATAGATACGTTTTTCATTTTTCCTTTTTTACTATACCGATAGATACGTTTTTCTTTTTTACCTTTTTTCTATACCGATAGATACGTTTTTCTTTTTTCCTTTTTTTCTATACCGATAGATACGTTTTTCTTTTTTCCTTTTTTTCTATACCGATATATACGTTTTTCATTATTCCTTTTTTTCTATACCGATAGATACGTTTTTCTTTTTTCCTTTTTTTATACTGATAGATACGTTTTTCTTTTTTCCTTTTTTTATACCGATAGATACGTTTTTCTTTTTTCCTTTTTTTTCTATACCGATAGATACATTTTTCTTTTTTCGTTTCTTCTATACCGATAGATACATTTATTTTCCTTTTTTTCTATACCGATAGATACGTTTTTCATTTTTCCTTTTTTTTCTATACCAATAGATACTTTTTTCTTTTTTCCTTTTTTATACCGATAGATACGTTTTTCTTTTTTTCCTTTTTTCTATACCGATAGATACGTTTTTCTTTTTTCCCTTTTTTCTATACCGATAGATACGTTTTTATTTTTTCCCTTTTTTCTATACCGATAGATACGTTTTTCTTTTTTCCTTTTTTTCTATACCGATAGATACGTTTTTCTTTTTTCCCTTTTTTCTATACCGATAGATACGTTTTTCTTTTTTCCCTTTTTTCTATACCGATAGATACGTTTTTCTTTTTTCCCTTTTTTCTATACCGATAGATACGTTTTTCTTTTTTCCCTTTTTTCTATACCGATAGATACGTTTTTCTTTTTTCCCTTTTTTCTATACCGATAGATACGTTTTTCTTTTTTCCTTTTTTTCTATACCGATAGATACGTTTTTCTTTTTTCCCTTTTTTCTATACCGATAGATACGTTTTTCTTTTTTCCCTTTTTTCTATACCGATAGATACGTTTTTATTTTTTCCGTTTTTCTATACCGATAGATACGTTGTTTTTTTTCTTTTTTTCTATACCGATAGATACGTTTGTCTTTTTTTCCTTTTTTCTATATCGATAGATACGTTTTTCTTTTTTCCTTGTTTTCTATACCGATATATATGTTTTTCTTTTTTCCTTTTTTTCTATACCGATAGATACATTTTTCATTTTTCCTTTTTTCTATACCGATAGATACGTTTTTCTTTTTTCCCTTTTTTCTATACCGATAGATACGTTTTTTTTTTCCTGTTTTTCTATACCGATAGATACGTTTTTCTTTTTTCTTTTTTTTCTATACCGATAGATACGTTTTTCTTTTTTTCCTTTTTTCTATACCGATAGATACGTTTTTCTTTTTCCTTTTTTTCTATACCGATAGATACGTTTTTCTTTTTTCCTTTTTTTATACCGATAGATACGTTTTTCTTGTTTCCTTTTTTTTCTATACCGATAGATACGTTTTTCTTTTTTCGTTTCTTCTATACCGATAGATAGATTTTTTTCCTTTTTTTCTATACCGATAGATACGTTTTTCATTTTTCCTTTTTTTTCTATACCAATAGATACGTTTTTCTTTTTTTCTTTTTTATACCGATAGATACGTTTTTCTTTTTTTCCTTTTTTCTATACCGATAGATACGTTTTTCATTTTTCCTTTTTTCTATACCGATATATACGTTTTTATTTTTTCCGTTTTTCTATACCGATAGATACGTTGTTCTTTTTTCTTTTTTTCTATACCGATAGATACGTTTGTCTTTTTTTCCTTTTTTCTATATCGATAGATACGTTTTTCTTTTTTCCTTTTTTTCTATACCGATAGATACGTTTTTCTTTCTCTCTTTCTTTTAAAACTTTCCAGTTGGAAACGTTTTCTTTTTTCTTATTTCTTTTTAACATGGCTGATTGAGACGTTATTTTATATGAATATGAATATAATCGCGAACACTGGAGAAACATATTTTTGTTTTTCTTGTTTCCTTTTTTTTCTATACCGATAGATACGTTTTTCATTTTTCCTTTTTTCTATACCGATAGATACGTTTTTCTTTTTTCCTTTTTTCTATACCGATATATACGTTTTTCTTTTTTTCCGTTTTTCTATACCGATAGGTACGTTTTCCTTTTTTCATTTTTTTCTATACCGATAGATACGTTTTTCTTTTTTTCCTTTTTTCTATACCGATAGATACGTTTTTCTTTTTTCTTTTTTTCTATACCGATAGATACGTTTTTACTTTTTTTCCTTTTTTCTATACCGATAGATACGTTTTTCTTTTTCCTTTTTTTCTATACCGATAGATACGTTTTTCTTTCTCTCTTTCTTTTAAAACTTTCCAGTTGGAAACGTTTTTTTTTTTTCTTATTTCTTTTTTAACATGCCTGCTTGAGACGTTATATTATATGAATATGAATATAATCGCGAACACTGGAGAAACATATCTATTCTATATTTTTTACGGAGGCTGTACATTCGTAATTATATAGATTCAGTCAAAAGTAATCCAAATAAAACGTAAAAGTGTGGAAATATTCGTAATAGTAATAATACACTAGCAAAAATAGTCTATTTAAAACGCCATCTTCAAACTGTTCCTCCGACAACTACAGAAGTTAAACTTCAATCTTACTGATATTTTTCATAATAAAAACAGTCCCACAATTTAAAATGATGTGTGAGCGCAACTATATACATACTAGTGTACACCCTCGTCAAAAATGTCAGAAAAATTATTATCCTTCGCCAGTGTTTGCACTCGCTATTTATTTACATGTATTACTAAGATATTTATATAAAATTATAAAATTACGTTAGTAATTTCATAATTTATATATAAAATATTGTCATTTCCGATGAACTAAAGAAAAACGTCAGCCGTTGATTTTTTATTATAGAACTGTGGATTTTTTTTTCCGAATTCATTTCAGGCAGCGGGGTAAGTCTAGGATGGTTGTTTTATTTTCTATTTGCTTTTTCGCTTCCCCTACCCAGTTATATAGTTTTATTCGAGAGTTAGTTTTACTCGCTAACTTTTGCGAAACGGGATAGGAGTGAATATAGTTATTTATATAAATATATAAATATATAAATATACAGAAATAATTGGTCTTTATTATAAAGTGGAGGATTCAGCCGGAAGTTTACATCAGAGATTAATTCCTACGTATTGTATGATACACTCTGGACGGTCAGAATTATTTATATAAATATATAAATATATAAATATGCAGAAATAATTGGTCTTTATTATAAAGTGGAGGATTCAGCCGGAAGTTTACATCAGAGATTAATTCCTTCGTATTTTATGATACACTCTGGACGGTCAGAATTATTTATATAAATATATAAATATATAAATATGTAGAAATAATTGGTCTCTATTATAAAGTGGAGGATTCAGCCGGAAGTTTACATCAGAGATTAATTCCTATGTATTGTATGATACACTCTGGACGGTCAGAATTATCTATATTTTCATCGTAAAGATATAAGATCCTTTCATGTTTCATTGGCTCAACTTTATCTTTCATTTATTCATTTATGATGGAGTTGTATCAGAGATAGCATCTTCCTTCTTGGTTGATAAACTAATCATCACATGCATTTAATACTTTTCGTAAACGTCTTGGCTAGCTTTTTTTCCAGGAATCCGTGGAGCATGCTTAATATTTAGAAACTTCTTGAAGCAAGCATCTTCATGCAGTTCCTGTCAATTTTGGCAATCTTCCACTTCGTTTCTTCGCGCCTTCACTTCCCATCCTTTCGTTTTATACAACATCCTCATTCATTTGAGATTCTTTGCTGTGCAGTTAGCGCTATAATTCATATTAATTGAAACCGAAATGTTGGCTTTTATTTCTTTTGAAATATTAGTTACACCTGACGTTTTCAAGTGTATCCCCCCAGGGTAGAACAGCAACCCACGACTGCCTCTCGCTGATAATGGCGGATTGCCTAGAGTCTGAGTGACAGAAAATCTCGTGAATATTTATACTACTTTCAATTATATTCCATTGTTATTGGAACTAGGGGTTTCCATTTAATCTGAGTGGCAGTCAGTCTCCTCAATATTCTAGAACTCACTGTTCTCTTTTAGTCGCACTATGGATCGTTCCAGCACATTCTCGATGTTTCCACTCCAGATCGTCCTCCACAACTTTCTGTGGTCCCGACTGATGTTCATTCTACTGCATTGTATTGTTAGGGAACAGTTTTAGTACTTTTGTTTTTATTATCAGTGATTGCTCACTATTAGTAACGGGTGGTGTTCCCTGGAGTTTGAGTGACAACAAGTCTTCCTGGATTTCTAGTACTCTTCACCTCTTTTGAAAAGCATTGCAAATGACTTCGCGTTATCGCAATATCCGCTTACCATTGATCTCTCGCTTGCAACTACAATTGGTCTTATTTAGTATTTGGGTGACAATAAGTGCAGGTTTCGTTAGTGCTCCCCCTCTTCTGTCTTTTAATCCCCCTTGACCCTTCATAACTATTTTGTGTAGTCTCACCCGCTGATGCGTTTTTTTGAAGGGGGTGTTATTAGATTTCTTTCAGTTTCAGTTCTCTCGGGTTTACGTGATGTTTATTCAATGTTTCTGTTGAAACTTCTATGTGGTTGGTTTGGGTTCGTAGTTTAAGTCGGTTGGTTTCCGCATTCCAGGATTTTCATTAATATTTCACCTCTTTTCATCATCGCCGTTCGTTGGGAGGTGACGGTGGTTAAGTTGATATCAGCACGGACTGAAGACCTGGGTGTTCCAAGTTCGAATCCAGTCGGTTCCACAGTACCACTTTCACTTAGGGATGTTGGCAACCTTCTCGTGGTCCTTCCCGTAAGTACCCGATGTCTTTCCAGACAGATTTCTAACTAGAAAAACACCGGGGAAACTAATGCCAACACCAGAATCATCTGATTCACACGAAAGAAAGAAAAAAAGAATCGCCGTTCGTTGCATTATTATTATTTGTACTCACTAGGAGCTATCACACGTCATTGTCAGCGACAACAACCGGTGGTGTTGCATGGAGTCTTAGTGACAACAAGCCTCCATAGATTTCGAGTACTCTCCACCTTTTTTCGATCACCACCGCAAATGACCTTGCAGTATCGCAACAGCCGCCTACCATTGTTTCTCGCTAGCACGACCATTTGTCTCCCCTAGGATTTCGGTGGCAATAAGCCTCCCCAAGGCCCCAGACAATCTTCGCACTCTTCCAGTAGAGGTCTGGTTAGTGCTCTCCATCCTCTCTTTTCCAATCCTCCTTGACCCTTCACGACAATTTTGTGTGGTGTCAGCCAAGGCCGGTGCCATCATTTATTCTTTTTTTAAGGGAGGGGTGGGGGGGCTTATATTTCTTGCAATTTCTGTTCCTTGGTTCGTGCGTGGTGTACCTTCTGTGGTTTTCTTTTTTTCATATTGTAACTTCCATGTGACTGGTTACTGTTCGTAGCTAATGCGGGTTAGTTTCCGCATTCGAGGATTTTCCTTAAGATTGAAAGTGTTTTGATCATTGCCGTCATTCGTATGGTCTCAGGGATCCCTTTGATTCAAATTTCTCCCAGTCTTTTCTCCAAGTTTTTTGGGACTATTCCTAGCCCCCCCTCCCTACGATTATTGGCATAATATTGACTTTCTTCAAACTCCATATCCCTTTCAGTTCTCTGGTAAGTTTCGTGTATTTGTTTCGTTTTTCCGTCTCCTTTATCTTCACTCTGTGGACTGCTGGAACGGCAAAGTTAACGAGGATCTTTCCTTCTTGTAGATTATTATCACACCCGGTCTCCTTGCTTGTATGAGTTATTTGTTTGTATCTCCCTATCCCAGAGGATTTTGTGTTTTTTGGTTTCCACTACTGTTTCTGGTTTATGTTTGTACCATTTGTTCGAGTGTTCGAAATGCAATCGTTTGCACTGTTCCCAGTGTACTGCTTACCCCACACAGTTATGTCTGTTCTTGTATTTTTTGGCTAGTTTGCTGCATTCACTTATTATGTGAATTACTGTTTCTTCTCTTTGTCCACACAGTTTGCAGTTACTGTTTTCTTAGGTTTTATCTATTTTAGCTTTAATGTAGTTTGTTCTAATGGCATTGTTCTATACAGCCGCCAGTAAAGATTCCATTTCTCTGTTCAAGTGTCCTTTTCTTAGCTATACCCAGCTATTTTCGTTGGTTTCTTCTCTTGTCAGTCTTATGAAGCGTCCATGTAGTTGTTTTTCTTCCCACTTTTCTTTTCTTGTCTTTTGGTCTCTGGCTTCGGTGCTTCCCGAGTTGTTCGTTGGAATGGTGTCTCTTACTAAAGTGATCAGCCTTTCTGTGTTCTGAGTCATGTATTTCTCGAGCTGTTTTTGTGTGTCTTCCACACAGTCTTCTATACTTACCAGTCCTTTCCCCCCTTCGTTTCTTTTCACATAGAGTCTGTCCGTATCGTCTTTTGGGTGTACTGCGTTGTGCCTGAGTTCTTCTTTAATCATGCCTATGAATGGCACAGAATATATCATTAGTGATAATGTCCAGGTGTTTATTCATTTTACTAGATTTCTTGGTTGGACCGTTCTATTCTATCTGTTGTCTCCAGTTTTCCCTTTTTCATCTCTAGCAGTGCACACTTTTCCATTCCGAATTCTATTTTAATGTCCTGGCTGAAGATCTTTGTCGTATTTATCAGATTTTCTCAGTTCCTTTTTGCTTTTTGCAAATAGTTTCAGGTCGCTCATCTACATCTTTGTTCTGTGTCTGTAAACTTGTATCCGGTATCAAAGTTTCTGAGTATGTAGTTGAGTGGCATCATGGCTATGATAAATAGTAGTGGGGATAGGGAGTCTCCTTGGAAAATGCAAATTTTTTTCTGCAGCTGTCAGTTCTCGTCTCCATGTTTTCATAATTATGTAAAGTATCTTGTATATTTTTAAGCATTCAATTATCATTGCTTATGGAATTCTGTCGTAGGCTTTCTTGTCATGGATATGTTCCTTTTTTCTTACTTTCTACCTCTTTCAAGATCTTTAGATCTATATATATAGCGGATCATACGTCACTTTTTTCTGATTCCGGCATATTTTTTGTCTCTCGGGGAGCAGTCCACGATTGTTCAGGGAGTTGTAGATTTGTTCTCTCAGTTGTGCTGTTAATATTTTCCATATTGCTGGTAAACAGGTTATTGCCCTGTAGTTGCTTGTGATCGTTCACTTTTTGGCATCTTTTCGTATTAACGTTGCCCTTCCTTTGGTCATCCACCCTTGGACGTATGTTTTGTGGATACATCCTATCAGTCTCTGTGCTAGCCTTTCATGTAGGGTAGTTAATTTTTAAAACCAGTATGCATGTATTTCATCGTGTCCTGGCGCTTTCCAGTTTGCTATTTTCCTTAGGGTTGTCTTAATTGTTTCTTCATTAATGTCTGTTTCTCTTCCTTCTTCACTTTCCTGAAGTTCATATTTCATGTTTTTCAGCTATTTGGCATTTTTGTTGTGGTTCTAAGGCTTTTCCCATATCTTGCTCCAGAAGTGTTTTCTCTCTGGCGGGTTGGGTTGTTCTGTTGTTGTTTTTTCCCAGTTTAAGTTTTGGTAAAACTAGTTTTCATAGGGTTTGCTCTGTTTGTGCTGTTCCGATCTCTATCTATATCGCTTCAGTCTTCCTTCTAGTGCTGCTATCTTTTAGTTTTAGTTCTTCATGTTTCATATTTAATCTTTCCTTGCGATTCAGATTTCTGCTATTCAATTCTTTCCTGTTCTTTTTCATACTGTTTCTTTTCGAAGTTTGTTTATCTAGATTTCCAGTCTGATTTCCCACCCAGGCTTTGTCGGTCCATTCTTTTGGCCAGTCTTTTTATGTCTTTTTAGTTTTATACTTATTCCCTCCCCTCCCCCGCATATATCAAGTGGTTTAGGTATGTGATAGTATATGTTGAAATGTACGCGAAAAGTCCGTTTACTTTCTCTGTTTCTAATTTTAACTTCTTCTAATCTTCGTTTCTTAGGGATGGGAGTTTTGTTTTGTTCTCGGACATGACCCGTTTGATGTTTTCACCTTCTCTTGCTTCTTCCTCGGTGAGTTCTTTTATTTCGCAGTCTTCGACCTCTTCAGTTTCAGTGTTTATATTTTGCCTGTCTTCAAGTGGTGTTTCTTGATCCGTTACGCCATTTATCTTTTGTTTGATTTCCGTTGATTCCAGCTCCCAGAACCACCCGCTCGTGAGGATCAGTCTTTCTTGATCTGCTATCCGTTGTATGGTGGCCGTACAAATGCCCCATAGATTTTTAATTCATTTCCGGTAGCCTATTTCTGTGAGGTGGAGGCTTCTCTAGTAGCATTCTATTACCAGTCTATTCTATTTTGTGGTCCATCTTTTTCTATGTTTTTTTAGTTTTTTTTTTCATTCCAGCTTTTTCTTCTTCTTCTTCTTCTTCTTCTTCTTCTTCTTCTTCTTCTTCTTCTTCTTCTTCTTCTTCTTCTTCTTATTATTATTATTATTATTATTATTATTATTATGTTTCTGTCGGTGTAAGATAATTAAGAGTGGAAAAATGAATCGTGGACGAGTCAATTGTAGGTGGGACGTCGAGAAAGAAAGCGACTTGATAACTGTTAAAAAAGAAGGTTCCGCAGTGCAAGGAGACTTGAAAGACGGCGGTTTCAAAAACGCGAAGAGCCGAAACGCTTGGTGATCGGAGTATTGAAGTACCGGAAGAATGGGAGTTTACCGATGTTTATGGCACCGATTAAGCTTTATTGGCTATGGTACCCAAGTCCGTCTTGCTGTTAGGCTTTCGTCTCCCCTGACTAAAAATACGGCTGATAAGCAAGTTGGTACCGTGAAGGTATCCCCTGACTTGTACTTCATAAAACAGACAATTGGAAGTGCTTGTGGAACAATTGCTTTAGTTCACGCTCGGATAAACAATGCAGAGCAAATTGCTTTCCAATCGGATGTATATATGAACGAGTTTCTAGCGGAAACCAAGTCTGTGACATCAGCAAGAAAAGACTTTCATGAGACAAAAGTATGTCAAAAGATTTTTTTATGTGTGTAGCCGGCGTAAACCATCCTGTGATGGCAAATAAAGAAAACCAAAGTTTTTCCATATATGTTCTGTTCTTTATCATTCTTGTTGGATCTTACCGGGTACCCTGAAAGAACGGGTAATACAACATCTGTTTGTATTCGAAACTACTTCATTACCAACTTTACAATTTCATCTTAGTTTTTAACTTTTCAATTGATTTGAAACAGTTTTGGCAGATTCAAATATTTATCAGAAACCATTTTTTAAATATTTTGAAGGTTATACGCGTTGCTTACTACCTAATATAGATGTACTCGTTTTTTTTTACATAACACTATAAAATCATGATTGGAAAAACATCGTGCCTTCCGCACACAAAGGTTTTTATTGTTTTCATCAATTTGCATCCTTATTTTTTAAACTCATGACTCATTTTAGAGAAGAAAACCTTGCAGTCACCCACGCATTGGTATGAATCGATGATAACTCATGTGTCCTCCTGCTAACAACCGTGAATCCCATATTATCATTTTTATTTGTATTGTTTTATTTGAAAAAAATTCAATCTCCAAGTTATCAATAACATAAATTAAAATAGTCATAACTTCGTTTTAACTGTTTGCGGGCGTCCGGAGTGGACAGAAGACCCATCCATATCATTGTAAGATCTACTTATACTAAATTAATATAACCATTGGATTGATTGTAAAATTAAACATGAGAAAAGTTCTGCTTTATCTTGGTACATAACTTTATTTTCAGTTGTATCCATGGAGAGAGATCACATAAATAGTAGAGATATCCATACGGACACATATTTTCAAATGAATATTTGTCTTACATTGATGTATACTAATAAATCATTTACATTTTAATAAGTTCCAATCAACACAGGTATAACATATGTCTAAGGAATTAGTTAACTAACATGTCTACTCTTATATCTGTGTCTCTGGTATATAGGAAGATCATCATCATCAGAGAGAGAGAGAGAGAGAGAGAGAGAGAGAGAGAGAGAGAGAGAGAGGAGATAGAGAGAGGGGGGAGAGAGCGCTATGCCAGAAATGAAATCCAACATCTATTAATGAAAATGATCTTTACCATATCTACACGATCTACCACGTGTTATTATTTTGCAATATTTAATCAAGCTTGAATTACAACACACACACACACACACACACACACACACACACACACACATATATATATACATATATATATATACATATATATATATTTATATATATACATATATGTTTATATATATATATGTTTATATATGTTTATATATATATATATATATATATATATATATATATATAAAGATTTTTCACTTATAAAATAGATCATTCAGTGAAGACCGGGTTTGTTCCAATAAAAACAAGCTCGATGATACTCGATTACAGAGTACAGAGCATTTATATGCGATTTTATGAAGGCTTACCAAAGCATTCCTTTCAGGACACCAATGATCACCATTAAAGATTTTTTCTTACAAATATTATTTATTCAAATTAAATGTTTTTTCCTACACGTGTTTCACTACCAAGCAGGTACTTGCTTGGCAGATCATCATGGAAATTAAATGTCAAGGACATTTTCTAGGAGTTTCTTTTTTATCGTTGTTCTTTCTTGTTTTTTAATTTTAACTTTTATTTTTATTTTTTTCCTCTTCTCTTCTTAAGTGACCTCAACTATTGCAACACCACATTGTGTATTGTCGGCATTTGAAACCCTTATTCCAGACATTTAATTTCCCTGATGATCTGCCAAGCAAGTACCTGTTTGGTAGTGAAACACGTGTAGGAAAAAATATTTAATTTGAATAAATAATATTTGTAAGAAAAAATCTTTAATCGTGATCATTGGTGTCCTGAAAGGAATGTTTTGGTAAGCCTTCATAAAATCGCATATATATATATATATATATATATATATATAACCGCAATGTATTTGTGTATGTGTGTGTTTACGTGTTCTCTATAGAAATAATGTCAGAGAATGTACCCAAAATCTAAAAGTATAAAACTTACCGAGGAAGAACACTTCTCCAGCTGTCAGTATGTCTATCCCTAAATTGAAGAAATACTAAGAAGTGTACCTAAAATATAAGTGTATCAGCACGTACAATTTGCATGCGAAAAAATGGAAGTAGTTCTGCGTCTCTAGCTGCCCCTTAAAGGAGCAACAACACTTTTCTAAGATGTTACATGATGAAAGTAATTTATTTCTAATGTTAAGTTATAGTGTTAATATATATCTGAATCGCTCAGTGGGTGAGATATATAGCTGACAACATCAACATTTGTGTTAAAGTAAGCTCTCATTAATACAATGTTGCATATTATACAATCCCATACTTAAACCCGGGTAATGCTGGCTAAACCTGCTGGGATATATATATATATATATATATATATATATATATATATAGGTTTATTTATTTTAGTACAGAAAAATTAGTGCAACATTTGTACCGGCGGTTTCAAGCACAGACGGACTTAGCCATCTGGCTCTCTTCAGCTTCTGTTGTCATCTGTTTCGGAAATGTGAAGTCACGTGCCACTCTTGTTTGGACGCGTTATTTGCTTAGAGTGTTATTTATGTTTGTTTAAACTTAGTGTAAGGAAGGTTCTTTAAGGTTTGAAAAAGGGGGTTGAAAAGTAACAGTTGAGATTTAAAACTGGAGAAGATTTAATAATATATAAAAAAAAAAAAAAAATAAAAAATAAAAAATATTTCTATATAAATCCCGTGAGCCAATATTTATGAGTAGCGTATATTTGGCCGTTACTGTTTAGGGGTTTAATAATGTGTCTTCTAAAGAAGTTATGGACAGAAAATGGGTTTACGGTTTATACTTATGAATAGATAAAAAGGTTAAAAAACAACAACATTAAATTTAAGTTTAAATCCTGGATTAAAAGACTTTAGATCAATCACAAAAGAATTTAAATAAGGATATCATCCGGGCAGTCTAAGGGCAGTAACTCTGCAGGGTTTTGAATGATTTGTATTCAGGATTTAACATTATTACCTAAGGTATAGTGAAGGCTTATGGAAGTAATAATATTGGTATGCTGATTAAAACTGGTTTAGAGATAAGAGTAAGGATTGGGTCGGCAAGATTGGATTTGTTGGAGAGATATGGGAGATTAGCATTATGATCGAGAAATGGTGGGGACTTATGGGAGTGATAATAATGTGTAATGGGGGTGTTACTTACTTAATGACTGGATAAATAATTTTTGGAAATTTATAATTATTGATCTTGAATAGTGGTGTGGATATGGGCCGATGAAGGTATTTGTTCCTATTTTTTCATTTTATTTATATTTATGAGGAGTGATAGTTGGGAGAATTTTCCGGAGTGGAAGTCGGTATTCAGTGGGGCAATTATGGGGTTATGTATTTGGCAGGGGGTGTAGCTAGGCCTTTATGTGTATCGCTAAGTCCAATTTATGAGTACTGCTTGTCTCCTGTGGATGCATCCTTTAAAGATTTCATCTCGGTTATTCAAACAGACTGTATTTCGGTCAATGATGGCCCTTAATATATGGTGCTTATTTTGCGTCACACAGAGGTCCACTATTTATGGCTGGAATAGCTAACCTTAATAGAATTTCTGTTAAAATGTTTGTGCAGGTTGTGCGTGGGGGAAGTGTTTGTCGAGTAAGTTGAGGAAAAGGTGGCCTTACTATGTCTTGGTATTGGTGGAATAGGGGGAGGAAAACCATATAACCGGCCTCCTTCTATTGCGGCTTCCCCGTGGTTGGTCTCATGTGGGATGTATGAGATTTCTTCTCTGAACCAGCTGTTGCGGAGCGTTTTGTTGTAATAGAGTGCTGCCTGGTTGAAAATTTCGGGACTGGATAAGAGGTTTGAAATTCTTTGGCTACTCTTGGCCTTTTGGCTAAGATCAAAGTGTAGTATCTGTTCCGATGGATACTGCACCCCATAGGCTGGTATTGTTTTGGCCTTCGGGGCTTGATTTACGCCGGTCTATGGGTCTGTCCTGTGCAGTTCTAGGAGGTCCACCCTCCCAGGCTTTGCCTCCCCTCTTTGAGGAGGAGTAAGTCTATTGCTTACTGCCTGAGGCGCCCCTACCGAGGAATGCCAACGGGGCTGCCCAGAAAGTTTTTAAACCCCACACTTTCCCGACCCGACCTTGGGTCACATCTTACTTGTGGGAGTAAGATAAAAACTGGCCTTGTGCCTAACTCCTGGAGAGGAGTAAATCAATACTCATAAATATTGGTTCACGGGATTCATATAGAAATATTTATCATTATTATTATTTTATTTTTTTTATATCTCTTTAAATCTTCTCCAGTTTTACATCTCAACTGTTACTTTTCACCCCCACCCTTTTTCAAACCTTATAAAACATAACACTCTGAGCAAATAACGCGTCCAAACGAGAGTAACACGTGATTTGACATTTCCGAAACAGATGACAACAGAAGCTGAAGAGAGCCAGATGGTAAGTCCTTCTGTGCTTGAAACCGCCGGTACGAATGTTGCACTAATTTTTCTGTACCAAAATGAATAAATATTACGCTCTTAATTTTTTATTTTAATTCTCAATGCATCGAGCATTCTGCTGGGATTTTCCTGCTATATCACAAGGAAGTTTTATATATATATATATATATATATATATATATATATATATATATATATATATATATATATATATGTAGAAGGATGAAAAGGAATTAGAAAAGCAAAAGTCAAATCTTTTTTCAATTCAGTTGCTCATAGCAAGGTATATTCTGCAAATGGCAATTTATTCAAGTTAAATGTTTCCTTAAGCCAGGCTTTTCAAAGATCAAAATCTATCCCAGCGATTTCCTATATATATATATATATATATATATATCATAAAATGAACTGCCGTGAAAAACAAGATGTGTGAAAAAGACAAACAGAAAAAAAAACAAATTTAGCTACAAGAAAAAATTATCAAAAAACGAGAGATTTTTCTGGTTTCGTTATGATTAACAAACGTCTACAGAAAAAGTAGTGTGTATAATATTTTTTTAGCTTTTAATTCTAATCTAAAATTTTGCCGCATTTGGTTACACTAGTATATATTGATATAGTTAGAATTGTGATGTTGTCTGTTATTATGTATTTTTTAAGTTTCGAATCATTGTTTTTATTTGTTCATCAACGATGTAGTTGGGAAATTCATTGTTAATCAGTAGTTGTTTTATATTTTTTAGTTCGATGAATCGTATCAATTTTGCTCGCTTTAGTAGATTTTTAACAGCGATAGAGAACCTACTCTTGTAATTTAACAGACAATAATTTAAGCCGGTTGTTTTTTTATAAGTAGAAGTGTTAACCGTATTATTAGAGGTGTCAATAAGTGCATCTATTAATAGGATTTCATTATTAACGTTTAGTTCTATGGCGAATCTAAGAACAGAGTTTTATTTTTGAAAAGGTGGTGACGTTTATATATGTGTTCATTGTTATTAGCTAGAATAAAAATATCCACGACATAGTGTACGTAGACAGACGGTTTTGTAATATTGTTAAATATTATGTTTTCTAGGTTTGACATGTAGAATTCACTAAGAATCGGGTCTAGAAACGAACTCATTGAAACTCTGTCAATTTGTGTGTACACGTTTTCCTTAAAGTTTTAACACTAAATTTTCTAGGTAGATACGGGATGATGAGGTCATTTAGGATCTTGGTTAGGGAGTATATTGGAGTAGGTGTTTGTTAGTGGGTATATGGGAGTAGTAGTTTGGGATATGATAGGTCGGAGAGAGGAATTAGGTTTATGTATTTTAACTGTTCCGTATAAATAACCCGGTTTGTAATCTCCAATTATTTTGGGGAGTTGATAATTGTTAATTTGGGCATTATTAGCAGTGATGAGTTTGTTAACTTGTGTTTTTAATGTATTGGTAGGATTTTTGTTAGTTTTCTTGAATTTAGTGTTTTCATCGAGAATTGTCTCAAGTTTAGAGTGATAGTCAGATTTATTTATAATGATGTTTGGATGGTTTTAGAGTTCATTAGCAGCTATTTTTTAGATTGTGAGTTAATAATGAATTGAATTGATTTTATCAAGTCGAATTTTTATAGCTTTTGCTTTAGGAGATTACGTAAGAGGGGGTGTGATGTATTTTTTGTGTTTCTAGATTAGTTATGTTTTCATAAAGGTCAGAGAATAGACATAAAATCTAAAAGTGTATTCTTATGTAAAATTTAAGAAGGAAGACAATTGAAGTATTTTTGAATCTCTAAGTGCACTCGTAGAGGGACTATGAAGAAATAACCTCCTTAAAACTCCAAATATATCGTATTTTTATGACATTTAAATCATAGCTGGATGTGCGAGTATTGAAGTGTAGGGGGAGACAACGTCGAAGCTGAACATGTAATTATTAGAGCATAGTTTCTGATGTTGGAGGACGTGTAGTCTTCTAATGACTTGGTCAGAGATGCTGACATTTGCTGGTAAGGTGGGGGTAGTGGGTTGAGTATCTGAGCGAGTAACCAAGAAATTTTATAGAGTGGTTCTTCGATGCTGTAAACGACATGTCAAATATGTGTGCGTGTGCTGGTCTGGTGCGTTTTAATGAGGTGGTAAAAAGTAGGGAGTTTGCTGTTTTTAGTAGTGAAGTTAAGTTTGTATTTTGGGGGAAGATTATATCTGATGCAGATTTAGGACCAAGATAATATCTTATATTAATTCAATTCGAAAGTCCATGCAAAAAGCCATCCAAAGACATAATTTACATCAGTTACTCCAATTCTTTATTTCCGCACTTAAGTGAAGAATCATCATTTAAAAACAGTCGAAAGGCAGAAAAAACACCTAGAAAAACGATGAGAGGACTACAAACACCTTGAACAGACTCAAAAGGCGAGATCATGATAAAATTCTGATAATTCAGGAGGGCATTGAAGAATAAGGCAACAAATACATATGATACCACCTTCCCCCCATAATAACATCAAGTATCCGGCAGCAGTCCGACCATTATCCGCCAAGAAACACGTGTAGGTCTACGAATTGATTAATGTAGAAAAACTGATTGTTTTAGTATGTAAGACGAAAATGTAAATGATCATTCTTCACTGTTGCTTTTTGAATGAACTTTGGAATTGAATTAATATATATATATATATATATATATATATATATATATATATATATATATATATATATATATATATTGTGACAAAGATGGTGTATTGTGATTGATTATGGAATTTGTTAGTGGATAAAAGAGTGTTTGGGTTTTGAGCGATGTTGCTGCTGCTGCTGCTGCTGCTGCTGCTGCTGATGATGATGATGATGATGATGATGATGTAGCTGTTTTGATGCTGGTGTTCCAAATCTTTAGCAGCTGGACTCTGAAGAAATGATGACCTCTCCTTGTTGGCTAACCCGAAAGCTTTTCAGCCGCTGTCAATTGTAGTGAACTAGCACCGACGGCAACTTGTACTTTATTCGTTGTAATTGCGGAAGAGAGAGAGAGAGAGAGAGAGAGAGTAGAGAGAGAGAGAAAGAGAGAGAGAGAAAGAGAGAGGGAGAGAAAAAGAGAGAGAGAAAGAGAGAGAGAAAGAGATAGAGAGAAAGAGAGAGAGAAAGAAGGAGAGGGAGAGAGGGAGAGAAAGAGAGAGAGGGGGAGAGAGAAAGAGAGAGAAGGAGAGAGAGAGATGACCTCACTTTGCTTCTAACTAATGATTTAAATATCTCAGTTCCTTCTGTTTCGAAATTTTTTAGATGAGGATTTGTTTTATTCGGACTACTATTCTCATCTTGGATCTTACTCTCACAACGTTTCAGTCGATGTAACCTTCGACCTTCTTCAGGTGCGTTTTGTTGAGCTCGGAAATAGCTTTGTCTAACTCGGGAATCTGTACAGGGTAACTTGCTCTCGTTCCGTCAGCCATGACCGGCTAGAAGTCCTAAGTAATTAATAATTGTATTCTTAGTATCGCCTGTAGTGAAGATTATACCTCCAACCTTTTCAATATACGGAAGACTGTCACTTAGAACTGATTATAACTTCGAACTTTTATCCGTTGCGCCATGGGTCCTTGCAGTCAGTTCTAGTATAAATAATAGTAGCCTTAAGATTATTCTTCTTTCCCTTTTCAACCGAAACTTTGTGAGAATAGCATCCAAGATGCACCTGAAGAAGGTCTGAAATTACATCGGCTGAAACGTTGTGAGAATAACATCCAAGATCAGAACAGTAGTTCGAATAATCCAAATTATACAAACTCATTTTATTCGTTTTACCCGATTTGCTGCCACTTGGATTCCCATCCAAAACGTCCCCTACTTTCGTCGATGGCATCACTTGACTCACGTGTTCTCCATTTCTGCCTTTCCCGTTCACACGTCTTTTAAACCTGACCCCCTAACCCTGACAAACATACACTTCATACGGCGGTTCTTTGAACTCCGCCTCGATATACAACACGCGCATTCTTGGACGTACTTAGGTTTTCAAGAATGTGATGGGCGATGTGGAAATGTGTACAGCTTTTCATGGCTTACATTTTTTAAATCTAAAACAGAACCAAATTAGAGTTATTTTATTTCTAAAGTATTTTATGTTTTAAAAAATACTGCGAATAATGACAAATGATTTGATTCAAGAACAGAGAAAATGTTTTAAACAAGTGCAAATAGAATAAACAAATGTTGAACCAATGTAAATTCAATAAACAATGTAAGAAAATGCCAACTCAATTGTAAAGTGTATACATACTTTAGGCTTACTTTATACTGTCTTTATCTACCTCTCTTTATATAAACATGCATATATTTACATATATATGTATGTGTGTATACCTATTACTTTTGACTCAGTCTATATGTATGCATACACGCACACACACACACACACACACACACACACACACACACACACACACACACGCACACATATATCATGTATTTTATGTAATTGTTTTTATTGGTGATGGTGTTGCATTACCCGTTATTTCGGGGTACCCGGTAAGATCTACCAAGTACGACAAAGAACAAAACGCACATGGAAACACTTTGGTTTTCTTTATTTGCCATCACCGGATGGTTTACGCCGGCTGCGCACACACATATAAAACAAAATCTTTTGACATACTTTTGTCTCATGAAAGTCTTTTCTTGCTGATGTCACAGACTTGGTTTTCGCTAGAAACACGTTCATATATATATATATATCCGATTGGAAAGCAATTTGCTCTGCATTGTCTATCCGAGCGTGAACTTAAGTAATTGTTCCACAAGGACTTCCAATTGTTTGTTTGATGAAATACAAGTCAGGGGATTCCTTCACGGAACCAACTTGCTTATCTGCCGCATTTTTAGTCAGCGGGCATGAAAGCCTAACAGCAAGACGGGCTTGGGTACCTTAGCCAATAAAGCTTCATCGGTGCCATAAACATCGGTAAACTCTCATTCCTCCGGTACTTGATACTCCGATCACCAAGCACTTCGGCTGTTCGTGTTTCTGAACTTGCCGCGTTTTAAGTCTCGCTTGCACTGCGGAATCTTCTCCTTTTTAACGGTTATCAAGTCGCTTTCTTTCTTTGTCGACGTCTCACCCACAGTGGACTCGTCCACGATTCATTTTTGCCACTCTTCATTATCTTACAATTGTAGCGTTCGGCTTTTTTGTTTATTGTTGTTATTTATATTTTTCACTTCCTAAGTGAGCCAAAAACACATGTCCATGGATTACTTTTATGTGCGTATAAATTAATAAAAAATAATTAATTAATATATATATATATATATATATATATATATATATATATATATATATATATATATAATCCCTCTTTACTAAGGCCGAGCACTGTGTGAGTTTAATAACAAGCAGTACTACTAGCTTCATTGCGTTTGTTGTTGTAGATCACTATTCGCTGCTCGTTGTAAAATACCTGCTAACTTGGTATTTACAAAGTTAAATTCCTCCTTAATTCTAAGCTAATTTGTGGTGGCCAACGGGAAACGCTCTTGGCGATTTGTGATCGGAGTTCGCGCCCTCTGACCGTCGGAAATTAACTTCCTACACTGAAACTTCCTAAGCATGAAACATCGATGGTTGCAGGTAATAAATAATTAATATTCATTTATAAATATTATATATATATATATATATATATATATATATATATATATATATATATATATATTTTATTATATAAATATTACATTTTTGTAACCTACATACGCCGACGTTTCAAGCTTATGCTATCATTAGGAAGTGACAATTTCAGACGGTCGTCGAGCATGAACCTAGTACAGAGTCAGCCTCGACACTGCAAGCTAGGACTCTAACCACACGGCCACGGGGAATTATCACATGAAGAAGGGAAATTAAGTTCTATTTTTGTGTTAAGAAAGCAGGTCAGCGACAGTAGACAGTCGAGAGTGTTCAACGAACGTATTCGTAACTTTGCATATAGCTAGATGACAGTCTATTTTTAACTCCCCGAACATGGCTCAACTTTAATTTCTTAAATGGTCTAGTAACAATATTTTATTGAATAAAAATTATATTATTTGAACCTACATACGTCGGCGATGGGCGTCTCATGTTCATTTTCAATATCTTCTTTCTTTATTTTCTGTTGTCTTTGCATCGTATTTGCTTTTTTTTTTTTTCAATTTTCTATCAAGGAAATCTTAGTTTTTTCTTTCTTCTGACTTTTTTGTTTGCTTGTTTCGGTTCAGCTGCCTTGTTTATTTGCTTTCTCTGTATATTTTTCTATTTTATAAAACTTATTTTTCATGCCTTCTAAGTATCACATTTCCATATACAAGTTAACAATGCTTCAAGCAAACTACATGAACCCCTTATTTTTCTCTATTTATTTATCATCAGCTTTCTCATCTTTTTATTATTTATTATTTACTTACATGCCTGTGTTTTTGATAATTAATTAATTATTTTTTTATAAGACAATTACACCCGTTAATATGTTCTTTGATTTGTAATGGTTTCTTCGTTATAAGGCATTTACCTTCTTTCCTTTTTTCATCTTTTTGATTATTATTCATTCTTTCGTCGCTACAAGGCAGTTATTTTATTTTCTAGTTTACTAGCAGGGCTACTTGGCGTGGCCCGAGGCCATGAAAACAAAGTAGAAAAAATTTAGTAGTGCGTGTAAATCTTTATAACAAAACTTCTACCTCTTCCCCCCCTCTCTCTCTCGCCGTCTCTTTATCTTTCTCTCTTTCCTTCTCACCCATTTTTCCATCCCTCTCCCCAACCTTCTCTTTTTCCTTCGCACAGCCCATTCTTTTCTCTTATTTTAATGTTCAATGTTTAATTTCTTGCCCACCTCAATTTCAACATATTAAGAAGGTACTTAATGTTAATGAAGTCAACAGTAATACTGTAATCTTACAATTTTAGATCCTGGACAACGCCAAGTAGAATAAATGATCCGGATCAATTCCTAATTTCTTGTTTCCCACTCCATTTAACGATATGAAGAAGATACGCAATATTGATGAAGTCAGTAGTTCGAAGATATTTACTATATACCCATTGCTAAAAGTTATACTGAAATCTTACAATTTTTGATCCCGAACAACGCCTAGTTAAACAATGTTCCCGATAAATTACTAACTGTTCATCCCAATCCCCCTATTTCACATTAATATGACGATAACTTATTTAGATAAAGGCAATAGTCCGAAGAGATTTAATATATACCAGTTACCGGAAGTAATTCTGTAATCGTAGAATTTTTTATTCAGGACAATGTTGAGTAGAACAAATCATCCCGGGCAATTCTTAATTTATTGCACCCTTCCCAAACCTCCGACTCCTTCCTATACCATTCGACTCGGACTCCTTCTCATGCCATCCGACTCCTTCTCATACCATCTGACTCCTTTCCATACGACTTCACTCCTTCCATACCATACGACTCTGACATCTTCCAATCCCATTCGACTCTTCCCATACCATACAACTCCGACTACTTACAATACCATCAGATCCCATTCCATACCATCAGATTCCTTCCCATACAATCCGTCCGCGACTCTGTCCAATACCATATGACTCTGACTCCTTCACATACCACCCGACTTCGATTCTTTCCCATACCATCCAATACGGACTCATTCCCATACCATTAGACTCCTTCTCATCATATCGAACTCGAACTCGTTCCCATAATATCCGACCTAGACTCCTTCCCATACAATCCAACTCGAATTCCTTTCAATACCGTCGGTTCGGATTCCTTCCACTACATTCGGCTCGGACTCCTTCCCAATCCATCCGACTACAACTCCTTCCCATACATTCTGACTCCGACTCCTTTCCATACCATCTGACCTCTTTCCACCCGACACAGATTCCTACCAATACAATCCAATTCCACCTCATCCCCATATCATGCAACTGTACTTCGTTTCCATACCACCCGAGTCCGTCCCATACCAGCTGACTCCGTCTCATACCATCCCGAACCGCAGGCTCTGACTCCTTCACGAACCCCAGGTTTTCGTAAAAACTTGAAAAAAATTTCGTTCCCACCCAATGAATTTTGTACATACACTTTTTTGTAAATAAAAAACATCATAACAAATTACGGATAATGTTAGGTAGCCTGCCCAAAGAGTGAATACGGTATTTTGGTGACTGGAACTAGTTTAGAGAATAGACCAAGATAATTACACACGACCCCCAACCACCCAACACAACTTTGGCCTTGTGCCACATCTTTTTTCATTTTTCATTTTTTTATTAAAATAAATGTATTATTTTAAAAATAAATAAAATCTTCGTTCTCGGCCTTTTCGCTAAGTGTAGTATCTGTTCTTGTCAATTTTTTCTTCTCGGCGTTTTGCACGAGATCAAAGTGTAGTATCTGGTCCGATGCTATCTCTTCGATGCTACACCCTGTAATAAAAATCAGACTTTCATTCACAATCTTCTATTTCCTTTTAGCTTAGAAGAAAGTGTAGTATCTGTTCCTGGCACTTTGTTTTCTAATCAAAAATAAGAATTTCATTAACAACTACCCCACCCTTTGAGATTCCTCCCAGGCTTTACCTCACGGGCGAATGTCTACACTTTCCCAGTCTTTATTTTATTCGCTCGAGGCGCCCTTTAAGGAATATGTCGACACTTTCTCAGGCTTTTACGTGATGCGCCCCTACCGGCGAATGCCGATACTCTCTCAGGCTTTTGCCTGAGGCGCTCCCATTGGTGAATGCCGACACTCTCCCAGGTTTTTGCCCGAGGCGCCCCTACCGGTGAATGCGGATACTCTCCTAGGCTTTACCATAATCGCCTGATGCGCCCCTAACAGCGAATGCCGACACTCCTATTCCCAGATAAAGAAGAAAAAGACCTGGTTCTCTCTAAATCGTCACCCATTTAGTACTGGCCAGTATCGGCGTTGCTTAACTTTGATTGCACATGACGTCATGTCTGGAAGTATAAGTTGGCAGTCCGCCTACCTCTCACTGTGACGTCACGTGCACACGAATGAGTCAGCAAAATTACTACATATTACATTGATTTATTTTCAAATTACTACATAATAACGTGGAATTTACAAAACCTGATTCACTTGACCCTAAGGAATAAATATTTGTTTCTGAATTTTCGATAGTATGCATCCGAGGACGTTTTTCCAGACATACACACATAAACACAAACAGACAACTCTCTTTTATATAGAAGATTATTCATTTTATCTTCGTTATAAGGCAGTTACGTTCGTTTCATATTATCTTCATTTTGGTTACACATTTTTTAATCATATTTTATAAATCGCTTCTTTCTTTTTTTTCTTTTTTCTTTCATGTTTCTACTTTTCCATCTTTTCATGTGGCTTCTTTCATTTACGTTTTTTTTTCATATTTCGTCTATTTTTCCACTTATTTATTTCTCTATTCATTTTTTCTCTTGAAAGTATTTAAAAAAATCGTTTATATTTCGTTTCTTCAATGCTTTTCATTTCCATTTTCTTAACTTGAGTTATGTCTTTTCCCTATTCGCGTTATTGTAATATACACATAATCTGTTTTTCAGCCCTTAATTGCAACTGTCAACACATTTATTATGATTATTTTCATAGCCATTTTTACAAGCCTGTTTCCATGCCTACAAGCCGTGGCAAGGAAATAACCGACACAAAATTAAATTTACTTCTACATACATAAAAAAGAGAGAAGCGCAAATAAAAGCATAATTTGTATGTTTGCTGACGGCTAGAGTAAACACAACCAAAGTTTACAATTGAGATTTTTATTCCAACCGAAGGAAAACATTCTTTTGACAAGGGAACATTTCTAAAGCTCTTGATGATGCTGACACAGCTATGTTAAAAACAACAAACAAATTATTGGGGGAAACAATTGGAGATTGGGAACATTTCTTTGTAGATTCGCCATTTTGTCCGGCTTCTGTGAAGGCAAGTTAATCACCAGGAAAGGGAAAATATCTTTTAAAATCAACAAAGGAATACATAGAACAAGGAATCATTTTTTGAATGGGCGTCCGCTTTTATATCACAATTTTCCATCGAGAAACATATTCTGTCGAAATTTCAAAGTTAGACCCAAATAGTATTTAAGTTGACAAATCGCCCCCAAACGGCTATAAATGAAGAAGAAAACTGCTCCTTCATCAACACAATGCACCGTATTACAAGCCGATCACAAAAATGGTTAAACTACGAGAATTGCAATTTAAATTGTTTTCGCACCCACCCTATTCTCCAGATCTGACCGTACAGACTACTGGCTGTTGTAGATCTCAATAGAATACTCCATGGAAAGGGAATTGGACTCCAATGAAAATGTCATATCGAAAACTGAGGCGTATTTTCGGTCCAAAAAACAAATCGTCTCACAGAAAAGCGTTGTAACCAGTTTATGACCATCGAAGTTGATAAATAAAGTCGACTTTTGCGTAAAAGTTGTTGCTTATTAGTTAGGCCATGGACTTATTCAGTGATGTGTTATTTTATGCCGAAATACAAAATTTATCGTAAACGATTGATTGTATGAGATTAGTTGAACACTACTTGCTATTTTACCTATTTCTCTTTGAGATATAGTTGGCCCCATTTCAGTCTCTAGAGACAATGGATACACCCTGTAAGCGCCTCTCCTGAATCGACGTTGCTTGAGTCCAATGGCACAGAGAAGTCCAATATAAGCATAGAAAGATTGGTATATTTCCGAGTTTTCCTTCTACTATACTATTTAATCCATTGCCGGTGGAGAATATATGGATTCATACCTTCCCCAAAAATATTAGTTAAAGTGATGCAGACAGAACTCGAACCCTGCACGCTGAGCCCACAGTCAGCGACTGTAACCACTACAATACGCGCCTTCTAGATGGGAGATATGATGAAGTGATGAGGCATAAACTAAGAAATAAGAAAAGATATATCGATAGATAGATAGAAAGGTAGATATAAATAGATGGATAAGAAGAAACATACACAAATAGACTGAAAGATAGACAACACATTAACTATATATATATATATATATATATATATATATATATATCGATATATAGATAGATAGATAGATAGATAGATAGATAGATAGATAGAAAGGTAGATATAAATAGATAGGTAAGAAGAAACATACTCAAATAGACTGAGAGATAGACAACACATTTACTATATATATATATATATATATATACATATATATATATATATGTATATATATATATATATATATATATATAGATAGATAGGTAGATAGATAGATAGACAGATAGATAGATAGATAGATAAAAATACATGGGTAATAAGAAACATACACAAATAGACTGAGATATAGAGAACACATTAACTGGTAGATAAGTGGATAGATATATAGACACAAAATCGTTGAATGGGGCAATTTTATCTTTGTCCACCCTAGAATGCTCATTTTAAGAGTGCTAGATACCCTCTACATAAAAACGACCTTGTATAACTCGGCCCTCGTGGGGAGGCAAGTAAATAGAGACAGGTTTTGTACATTCCTTACTGGTGGTATGTTTTTGAGTAAAAGTTTTGAGTTGATAGTTACCAGGTGTAACACGTTATACGATGTGATATCCGGAGATGACCTTGTGGTCAGCTAAGTACCCATATAGTATAGTTAAGTTTGTCTCTGTGTTTTTCTTTGTTTTTTTTTACAACAGATCCACCCTTTTTAGTTAGTTTAATGTAAACTCACAATCCACCTATTGTACAGGATGTATTGTATACGATTCATTGAACACAAGCTGCTATTTTAACCCATATATGTGAGCAATCACAGGTTCATATATTTCTCAACATGTTATTGCGTAAATGGCAATGATAGATCTGAAAGGATTTGAATTCGTCATAGACGATCCCATTATTCGCGATGGTATCCGTTAGGCCAATCACGCACCGTTTCTATATTTCAAGACGTGTTTTTATTTCATGGGATTTTTATCATTTATTTGTTGATACTTCATTCCCATTTCGTTACTTCATTATTTTCTGTGAATTATCAAACATCTTCTTCACTTTCGTTAATTCTCTTTCATTTCCTCTCGAATAGATTTGTTTTTCTCTCGTTAATCTACGTCGACCGCCTCTGCAGATGTTGGCATTGTCGGTTCCTTTTGCAAATCCAAAGTTTCTTCAAACATTTCTAATTATTCAATTACTTTATTCATCTATTTCATCTCCTTACACAATCAAGGCGACTAATAATTCTTTGTTGCGTCAACCAACTCTCTTTCCTTCGCTTTCTGACACACACATTATATATATATATATATATATATAATTTCTTTGTAATATAGCAGGAAAAATCCCAGCAGAGTGCTCAATTAATTAAGATTTAAAGTCAAATATTAAAAATTAAGAGCGTTATATTTATTTATTTATTTTGGTACAAAAAAATTAGTACAACATTCGTACCGTCGGTTTCAAGCACAGACGGACTTAGCCATCCGGCTCTCTTCAGCTTTTTTTGCGATCTGTTTCGGAAATCTAAAGTCACGTGTTACTCTCGTTTTGATGCGTTGTTTGTTTAGAGTGTTATGTATGTTTGTTTAAATTTAGTGTAAGGAAGGTTTAAAGGTTTGAAAAAAAAGGGGTGGTGGTGAAAAGTAACAGTTGAGATTTAAAACTGGAGAAGATTTAAAGAGATTTTAAATATATACGAGGCATGTCTAAAAAGTATCCGACCCTTATTTTTTCCGTGCGAAATAAGAGACGATAGGGCGGCGCCACTCTACACAGTGAAGGAAGACACCTTCATGTGCATGTGTGAATTTTTTCACCGATTATACCTGCGCGTTAGTCGCTGCTTGTCGGTCGCTGAGTAAGGTGCTACACAGCGTGTTCTTTCAAGATGACTGAACAGGTTGAGCAAAGGTACTGCATCAACTTTTGTCAAAAGCTTGGTGATTCTCAAAGCAAAACAATTCGTAAGATTCAGCAGGTGTTTGGAGATGATGGGATGTGTAACACAAATAAGGGTATGGTTCAACCTATTCAAACATGGCAGCATATCAGTGGAGAGTGCCAGGCTCCAAATTGCTCGGAGTGCAGCTGTTGTTGAGAGGGTGCTAAATTTGGTGATGGAAGATCGTCGTTCAACCATGCGGGAGATCGCTCAAGAGGTCGGAGTGAGTAAACACTCCGCACATGCAATTTTGCGTGATAATTTGAATGAGTGACTGCGAAATTTGTGCCCAAGTTGTCGCAGGAATAAAAGGACCTTTATTTTCAAGTTGCACAGGACCTTCTGGAAACCGCCAACACTGATCCTGGGTTTCTGAACAACGTGATAACTAGAAATGAGTCATAGATGTACGGGTACGACCCAGAAACAAAAAAAAACTCGTCGCAATGGAAGCATTCCGAATCTCCAAGGCCAAAAAAGCTCGACAGGTACGAAGCAAAATCAAAGTGATGCTGACTGTTTCCTTTGATATACGTGGAAGTGTGCATCACGAATACACACCGGAAGGAAAACAGTGACAAAGAAGTACTATCAAGATGTTGGTACAGTTGGGGTAACATGGCGCAAGGAGGGAGTTCCAAAGGCCGGCAGCATGAAGAAAGGAGCGGATGTAGAAGGCTCTCCTGCATCTTGGGACCTCCACAGTGAATGGATGGGATTTAGCTGATTGTCGGGTGGGTCAAGTGTATTTACGTCGAGGAGGCACCAGAGCAGCAACTTCATCGGAGCACATTCCATTGAAGTACTTGTAAAACAAGTACAAGGATGCAACATTGCGGCGATGGAACAGTGGCTGGAGCTTGGTGGATAGTGAGGGACCTATTACATTGCGGGAAATTTTCTAGCTCGGTAGAGGGACCCCACTTTCTTTGAAGCAGTCTTGGCAATGTCTTATATGTATTTGTTTCAACTTATGTTACCTGTGAATGTTAGGCCGATGAGTTTTAACGTTAGACTCTCAGGTAGGGTGTTATTTGCCATGGCAATCGGTGGTTGAAGAGGTTACTTGTAGTTGTAGAAGGAAAAGAGCTTTGTCTTAGCAGCGTTAAATGATACCATCCATTTATGACCCCATTCCACTACAGACTGGAGGTCAATTTCTAAGAATTCAGCCATTCAGCCATTGCCTTGGATATGTGCGCCCCCACACGACGAGAGTAGAGCTTAATGTCGTCAGCAAATATACCCATCTCAGATACAATGTCATCAGGAAGGTCATTTATGAAAATCAGAAACAATAAAGGTCCAAGGATTGATCCCTGGGTACATCTGCATTTATGTCATGTTATTTGGATGAACGACCATCGAGGACGACCTGGATCTTTCTTTTGGATAGGAAGGATCTAATTATATTAAATATTCGTCTAGTAATACCATATGATTTAATTTTTATGAGAAAACCTTCATGCCAGACCTTTTCAAATGCTTTTGATATATCAAGCGCTACCGCTCTAGCTTCACCTGCCTTGTCCGGTGTATGATATATGCGTTCGGAGATGACCGTTAGGATATCCGCAGTACACCGTGATTGCCTAAATCCATACTGATGGTCAGAAAAAAGTTTAGCATTAACGAGCTGACGGACTATCGCTAGATTGATTAAAGATTCCAAAATCTTAGCGAAGATTGGGAGTAGACTGATGGGGCGATAATTCTGAGGATCAGTTCTGTCTTCAGAATTCTTGAAGACTGGTACCACAGAGGCAATTTTCCAGCTATTAGGGAAGCACTATTTCTTAGAACTTGTTCATTTATTTTATAATTCTGATGGAACTGGTTGCGATAAAATAGTTTAATAGTTGTGTTAAGTGGAGAATTGGATTAAAATAAATTATTTTTTTCTTCTTATCATCATCATCATCGTCGTCGTCGTCGTCGTCGTCGTCGTCGTCGTCATCATCCATTTGTCACAATCATTTGTATTACTATTATTGTTAATATAATTATTGTTATCGCCTATTATTATCATTATTATTTACTCACTAGGAGTTATCACACTGGTCGTCGTCAGTGATCGCCCACTGCCGACAACCTGTGGTATTCCCTGGAGTCTGGGTGACAACAAGTCTCCTCAGACTTCCAGTATGCTCCACCTCTTTTCGTTCATCACCGCTGATGACCGTGCGGTAATCGCAACAGCCACCTACCAACGATTTCCCGCTGATAAGGGCCATTGGTCCCCTCTGGGGCCCGAGTGGCAACAAGCCTCCCCACGGTCCCAGAGCTGTTCGCGCTCTTCCAGTGGAGGTCTGGTTTGCGCTTTCCCTTCTCGACCCTCTGTCCATAATTTTTTTTTTTTCTCTTTTTTTTTTCCCCTTTTATTATTATTATTATTATTATTATTATTATTATTATTATTATTATTATTATTATTGTTGCAATAACCCTAATAACCGCCCTCTTAAAATAAACCCCAACATCTTACGTAAAATTCTGTTGGCTTGCACGACTGAAGTTCCATTTTACGATCATCGCGGCAACATTTATATCCAAAAAGATGGCGTTGCTATGGGCTCCGTCTTTCAGCAATCACTACATGTCCAACTTAGAAATTAAAGTCTTAACACAACTATTAAACTATTTTATCGCAACCAGTTCCATCAGAATTATAAAATAGATGAACAAGTTCTAAGAAATATTATTAATAACAACGTATTCCCTACTGACCCAAATAAAAAAGTAAAACTGATCATTTTTTACAATAAAGTAGTTCTCCCCGCTCGATTAGAGTTTTGGATAAGATAAACCTTGTTTATGAGTTTAAATTTTCTTTGGGAGACTGTGTCTCCGATAACGAAGAAAAAACATATACATAGGTTTGACTACCACGACTTTGTCGAGAAGATTTACTATGCATTTGTCTGATAGCTCAACACTTAACTAACGACCATTCCTGCCCCCGATCGGAATTCAGAAAACTCTTAGTAGAAAATACCAAAATCTTAGAATATAGTGCTAACAAACAAAAACTATATATATTAGAAGCCCTATATATAAAAACAAAAAACATAATTAATAGAATTAACTTTTATATCAGTAATAGTATACTAAAATGTCTATAATTCTAAATATAGTTTCGTACATATTACATAATTCCCGCCAAAATCTTCTATAATACTAACACATGGTCTGTACCTGATTAACCTCATTCCCCTGAAGATGGACCCGGATGGGTCTGAAAGTTCTTGGGAGACAAATCAAAACTATGGCAAATTCATCAGCCAATTCCCCTCCGAAACTAAGATCCTGATTCGGACTATTGAAAGGATCTACCAAAGGATATCTAGACATGAGTTGTCTCTTATATTCAACAATACTTACCTGCAAGAAAATATGCTGCCTATATATATATATATATATATATATATATATATATATATATATATATATATATATATATATATATATATAATGTATTTTTTATGTAATTGATTTTATTGATTATTGCAGCGTTCGTTGTTGTTTTTTTGTTTACTACTATTTCGATTCTTTCACTTCTTAAGTGATTAAGACGCAGAACATTGCATCATTAGTCGCCCATGACTTTATAGAGCGTATAAACACACACACACACGCACACACACGCACACACACACACACACACACACACACACACACATATATATATATATATAATAGAGAATGGTAGGTTGCTTGAAGCATTGCTGGGAATAGTAGTAGTATGTTTTTCGCCAACGCTCCTAATGTGTGCATTTTCAAATAACTTTCCACGTACCACGTGATACACACGATTTTAAACATTTCGTCCATAACATCGAGACGAATTCATCCTTACTGCTTGTCTCAGTCGGGGTGGAAAAAAAAAATGAAGAAAAAAAAAAATATGCTTATTCTTCTGAAGATGGTGATTTTATTACCGAAAGCGCTCAAGTTCAAAAAAAAAAAAAATATGTTTTTAAGATAAATAAATAATTTATTTTTAAAAACAATAATCTGCGTTGTGAAGGTTTTCTAAATATTTTATAAAAAAATATTCTCTTTATCTCTGCCATTTCGCCAACGTTCCTAATGTGTGCATTTTCAAATAACTTTCAACGTACCACGTGATACACACGATTTTAAACATTTCGTCCATAACATCGAGACGAATTCATCCTTACTGCTTGTCTCAGTCGGGGTGGAAAAAAAAAATGAAGAAAAAAAAAAATATGCTTATTCTTCTGAAGATGGTGATTTTATTACCGAAAGCGCTCAAGTTCAAAAAAAAAAAAAATATGTTTTTAAGATAAATAAATAATTTATTTTTAAAAACAATAATCTGCGTTGTGAAGGTTTTCTAAATATTTTATAAAAAAATATTCTCTTTATCTCTGCCATTTCGCCAACGCTCCTAATGTGTGCATTTTCAAATAACTTTCCACGTACCACGTGATACACACGATTTTAAACATTTCGTCCATAACATCGAGACGAATTCATCCTTACTGCTTGTCTCAGTCGGGGTGGAAAAAAAAAATGAAGAAAAAAAAAAAATATGCTTATTCTTCTGAAGATGGTGATTTTATTACCGAAAGCGCTCAAGTTCAAAAAAAAAAAAATATGTTTTTAAGATAAATAAATAATTTATTTTTAAAAACAATAATCTGCGTTGTGAAGGTTTTCTAAATATTTTATAAAAAAATATTCTCTTTATCTCTGCCATTTCGCCAACGCTCCTAATGTGTGCATTTTCAAATAACTTTCCACGTACCACGTGATACACACGATTTTAAACATTTCGTCCATAACATCGAGACGAATTCATCCTTACTGCTTGTCTCAGTCGGGGTGGAAAAAAAAAATGAAGAAAAAAAAAAAATATGCTTATTCTTCTGAAGATGGTGATTTTATTACCGAAAGCGCTCAAGTTCAAAAAAAAAAAAAATATGTTTTTAAGATAAATAAATAATTTATTTTTAAAAACAATAATCTGCGTTGTGAAGGTTTTCTAAATATTTTATAAAAAAATATTCTCTTTATCTCTGCCATTTCGCCAACGCTCCTAATGTGTGCATTTTCAAATAACTTTCCACGTACCACGTGATACACACGATTTTAAACATTTCGTCCATAACATCGAGACGAATTCATCCTTACTGCTTGTCTCAGTCGGGGTGGAAAAAAAAAATGAAGAAAAAAAAAAATATGCTTATTCTTCTGAAGATGGTGATTTTATTACCGAAAGCGCTCAAGTTCAAAAAAAAAAAAAATATGTTTTTAAGATAAATAAATAATTTATTTTTAAAAACAATAATCTGCGTTGTGAAGGTTTTCTAAATATTTTATAAAAAAATATTCTCTTTATCTCTGCCATTTCGCCAACGCTCCTAATGTGTGCATTTTCAAATAACTTTCCACGTACCACGTGATACACACGATTTTAAACATTTCGTCCATAACATCGAGACGAATTCATCCTTACTGCTTGTCTCAGTCGGGGTGGAAAAAAAAAATGAAGAAAAAAAAAAAATATGCTTATTCTTCTGAAGATGGTGATTTTATTACCGAAAGCGCTCAAGTTCAAAAAAAAAAAAAATATGTTTTTAAGATAAATAAATAATTTATTTTTAAAAACAATAATCTGCGTTGTGAAGGTTTTCTAAATATTTTATAAAAAAATATTCTCTTTATCTCTGCCATTTCGCCAACGCTCCTAATGTGTGCATTTTCAAATAACTTTCCACGTACCACGTGATACACACGATTTTAAACATTTCGTCCATAACATCGAGACGAATTCATCCTTACTGCTTGTCTCAGTCGGGGTGGAAAAAAAAAATGAAGAAAAAAAAAAAATATGCTTATTCTTCTGAAGATGGTGATTTTATTACCGAAAGCGCTCAAGTTCAAAAAAAAAAAAAATATGTTTTTAAGATAAATAAATAATTTATTTTTAAAAACAATAATCTGCGTTGTGAAGGTTTTCTAAATATTTTATAAAAAAATATTCTCTTTATCTCTGCCATTTCGCCAACGCTCCTAATGTGTGCATTTTCAAATAACTTTCCACGTACCACGTGATACACACGATTTTAAACATTTCGTCCATAACATCGAGACGAATTCATCCTTACTGCTTGTCTCAGTCGGGGTGGAAAAAAAAATGAAGAAAAAAAAAAAATATGCTTATTCTTCTGAAGATGGTGATTTTATTACCGAAAGCGCTCAAGTTCAAAAAAAAAAAAAATATGTTTTTAAGATAAATAAATAATTTATTTTTAAAAACAATAATCTGCGTTGTGAAGGTTTTCTAAATATTTTATAAAAAAATATTCTCTTTATCTCTGCCATTTCGCCAACGCTCCTAATGTGTGCATTTTCAAATAACTTTCCACGTACCACGTGATACACACGATTTTAAACATTTCGTCCATAACATCGAGACGAATTCATCCTTACTGCTTGTCTCAGTCGGGGTGGAAAAAAAAATGAAGAAAAAAAAAAAATATGCTTATTCTTCTGAAGATGGTGATTTTATTACCGAAAGCGCTCAAGTTCAAAAAAAAAAAAAATATGTTTTTAAGATAAATAAATAATTTATTTTTAAAAACAATAATCTGCGTTGTGAAGGTTTTCTAAATATTTTATAAAAAAATATTCTCTTTATCTCTGCCATTTCGCCAACGCTCCTAATGTGTGCATTTTCAAATAACTTTCCACGTACCACGTGATACACACGATTTTAAACATTTCGTCCATAACATCGAGACGAATTCATCCTTACTGCTTGTCTCAGTCGGGGTGGAAAAAAAAAATGAAGAAAAAAAAAAAATATGCTTATTCTTCTGAAGATGGTGATTTTATTACCGAAAGCGCTCAAGTTCAAAAAAAAAAAAAATATGTTTTTAAGATAAATAAATAATTTATTTTTAAAAACAATAATCTGCGTTGTGAAGGTTTTCTAAATATTTTATAAAAAAATATTCTCTTTATCTCTGCCATTTCGCCAACGCTCCTAATGTGTGCATTTTCAAATAACTTTCCACGTACCACGTGATACACACGATTTTAAACATTTCGTCCATAACATCGAGACGAATTCATCCTTACTGCTTGTCTCAGTCGGGGTGGAAAAAAAAAATGAAGAAAAAAAAAAAATATGCTTATTCTTCTGAAGATGGTGATTTTATTACCGAAAGCGCTCAAGTTCAAAAAAAAAAAAAAATATGTTTTTAAGATAAATAAATAATTTATTTTTAAAAACAATAATCTGCGTTGTGAAGGTTTTCTAAATATTTTATAAAAAAATATTCTCTTTATCTCTGCCATTTCGCCAACGCTCCTAATGTGTGCATTTTCAAATAACTTTCCACGTACCACGTGATACACACGATTTTAAACATTTCGTCCATAACATCGAGACGAATTCATCCTTACTGCTTGTCTCAGTCGGGGTGGAAAAAAAAAATGAAGAAAAAAAAAAAATATGCTTATTCTTCTGAAGATGGTGATTTTATTACCGAAAGCGCTCAAGTTCAAAAAAAAAAAAAAATGTTTTTAAGATAAATAAATAATTTATTTTTAAAAACAATAATCTGCGTTGTGAAGGTTTTCTAAATATTTTATAAAAAAATATTCTCTTTATCTCTGCCATTTCGCCAACGCTCCTAATGTGTGCATTTTCAAATAACTTTCCACGTACCACGTGATACACACGATTTTAAACATTTCGTCCATAACATCGAGACGAATTCATCCTTACTGCTTGTCTCAGTCGGGGTGGAAAAAAAAAATGAAGAAAAAAAAAAATATGCTTATTCTTCTGAAGATGGTGATTTTATTACCGAAAGCGCTCAAGTTCAAAAAAAAAAAAAATATGTTTTTAAGATAAATAAATAATTTATTTTTAAAAACAATAATCTGCGTTGTGAAGGTTTTCTAAATATTTTATAAAAAAATATTCTCTTTATCTCTGCCATTTCGCCAACGCTCCTAATGTGTGCATTTTCAAATAACTTTCCACGTACCACGTGATACACACGATTTTAAACATTTCGTCCATAACATCGAGACGAATTCATCCTTACTGCTTGTCTCAGTCGGGGTGGAAAAAAAAAATGAAGAAAAAAAAAAAATATGCTTATTCTTCTGAAGATGGTGATTTTATTACCGAAAGCGCTCAAGTTCAAAAAAAAAAAAATATGTTTTTAAGATAAATAAATAATTTATTTTTAAAAACAATAATCTGCGTTGTGAAGGTTTTCTAAATATTTTATAAAAAAATATTCTCTTTATCTCTGCCATTTCGCCAACGCTCCTAATGTGTGCATTTTCAAATAACTTTCCACGTACCACGTGATACACACGATTTTAAACATTTCGTCCATAACATCGAGACGAATTCATCCTTACTGCTTGTCTCAGTCGGGGTGGAAAAAAAAAATGAAGAAAAAAAAAAAATATGCTTATTCTTCTGAAGATGGTGATTTTATTACCGAAAGCGCTCAAGTTCAAAAAAAAAAAAAATATGTTTTTAAGATAAATAAATAATTTATTTTTAAAAACAATAATCTGCGTTGTGAAGGTTTTCTAAAGATTTTATAAAAAAATATTCTCTTTATCTCTGCCATTTCGCCAACGCTCCTAATGTGTGCATTTTCAAATAACTTTCCACGTACCACGTGATACACACGATTTTAAACATTTCGTCCATAACATCGAGACGAATTCATCCTTACTGCTTGTCTCAGTCGGGGTGGAAAAAAAAAATGAAGAAAAAAAAAAAATATGCTTATTCTTCTGAAGATGGTGATTTTATTACCGAAAGCGCTCAAGTTCAAAAAAAAAAAAATATGTTTTTAAGATAAATAAATAATTTATTTTTAAAAACAATAATCTGCGTTGTGAAGGTTTTCTAAATATTTTATAAAAAAATATTCTCTTTATCTCTGCCATTTCGCCAACGCTCCTAATGTGTGCATTTTCAAATAACTTTCCACGTACCACGTGATACACACGATTTTAAACATTTCGTCCATAACATCGAGACGAATTCATCCTTACTGCTTGTCTCAGTCGGGGTGGAAAAAAAAAATGAAGAAAAAAAAAAAATATGCTTATTCTTCTGAAGATGGTGATTTTATTACCGAAAGCGCTCAAGTTCAAAAAAAAAAAAAATATGTTTTTAAGATAAATAAATAATTTATTTTTAAAAACAATAATCTGCGTTGTGAAGGTTTTCTAAATATTTTATAAAAAAATATTCTCTTTATCTCTGCCATTTCGCCAACGCTCCTAATGTGTGCATTTTCAAATAACTTTCCACGTACCACGTGATACACACGATTTTAAACATTTCGTCCATAACATCGAGACGAATTCTATCCTTACTGCTTGTCTCAGTCGGGGTGGAAAAAAAAAATGAAGAAAAAAAAAAAAATATGCTTATTCTTCTGAAGATGGTGATTTTATTACCGAAAGCCCTCAAGTTCAAAAAAAAAAAATATGTTTTTAAGATAAATAAATAATTTATTTTTAAAAACAATAATCTGCGTTGTGAAGGTTTTCTAAATATTTTATAAAAAAATATTCTCTTTATCTCTGCCATTTCGCCAACGCTCCTAATGTGTGCATTTTCAAATAACTTTCCACGTACCACGTGATACACACGATTTTAAACATTTCGTCCATAACATCGAGACGAATTCATCCTTACTGCTTGTCTCAGTCGGGGTGGAAAAAAAAATGAAGAAAAAAAAAAAATATGCTTATTCTTCTGAAGATGGTGATTTTATTACCGAAAGCGCTCAAGTTCAAAAAAAAAAAAAATATGTTTTTAAGATAAATAAATAATTTATTTTTAAAAACAATAATCTGCGTTGTGAAGGTTTTCTAAATATTTTATAAAAAAATATTCTCTTTATCTCTGCCATTTCGCCAACGCTCCTAATGTGTGCATTTTCAAATAACTTTCCACGTACCACGTGATACACACGATTTTAAACATTTCGTCCATAACATCGAGACGAATTCATCCTTACTGCTTGTCTCAGTCGGGGTGGAAAAAAAAAATGAAGAAAAAAAAAAAATATGCTTATTCTTCTGAAGATGGTGATTTTATTACCGAAAGCGCTCAAGTTCAAAAAAAAAAAAAATATGTTTTTAAGATAAATAAATAATTTATTTTTAAAAACAATAATCTGCGTTGTGAAGGTTTTCTAAATATTTTATAAAAAAATATTCTCTTTATCTCTGCCATTTCGCCAACGCTCCTAATGTGTGCATTTTCAAATAACTTTCCACGTACCACGTGATACACACGATTTTAAACATTTCGTCCATAACATCGAGACGAATTCATCCTTACTGCTTGTCTCAGTCGGGGTGGAAAAAAAAAATGAAGAAAAAAAAAAAATATGCTTATTCTTCTGAAGATGGTGATTTTATTACCGAAAGCGCTCAAGTTCAAAAAAAAAAAAAATATGTTTTTAAGATAAATAAATAATTTATTTTTAAAAACAATAATCTGCGTTGTGAAGGTTTTCTAAATATTTTATAAAAAAATATTCTCTTTATCTCTGCCATTTCGCCAACGCTCCTAATGTGTGCATTTTCAAATAACTTTCCACGTACCACGTGATACACACGATTTTAAACATTTCGTCCATAACATCGAGACGAATTCATCCTTACTGCTTGTCTCAGTCGGGGTGGAAAAAAAAAATGAAGAAAAAAAAAAAATATGCTTATTCTTCTGAAGATGGTGATTTTATTACCGAAAGCGCTCAAGTTCAAAAAAAAAAAAAATATGTTTTTAAGATAAATAAATAATTTATTTTTAAAAACAATAATCTGCGTTGTGAAGGTTTTCTAAATATTTTATAAAAAAATATTCTCTTTATCTCTGCCATTTCGCCAACGCTCCTAATGTGTGCATTTTCAAATAACTTTCCACGTACCACGTGATACACACGATTTTAAACATTTCGTCCATAACATCGAGACGAATTCATCCTTACTGCTTGTCTCAGTCGGGGTGGAAAAAAAAAATGAAGAAAAAAAAAAAAATATGCTTATTCTTCTGAAGATGGTGATTTTATTACCGAAAGCGCTCAAGTTCAAAAAAAAAAAAAATATGTTTTTAAGATAAATAAATAATTTATTTTTAAAAACAATAATCTGCGTTGTGAAGGTTTTCTAAATATTTTATAAAAAAATATTCTCTTTATCTCTGCCATTTCGCCAACGCTCCTAATGTGTGCATTTTCAAATAACTTTCCACGTACCACGTGATACACACGATTTTAAACATTTCGTCCATAACATCGAGACGAATTCATCCTTACTGCTTGTCTCAGTCGGGGTGGAAAAAAAAAATGAAGAAAAAAAAAAAATATGCTTATTCTTCTGAAGATGGTGATTTTATTACCGAAAGCGCTCAAGTTCAAAAAAAAAAAAAATATGTTTTTAAGATAAATAAATAATTTATTTTTAAAAACAATAATCTGCGTTGTGAAGGTTTTCTAAATATTTTATAAAAAAATATTCTCTTTATCTCTGCCATTTCGCCAACGCTCCTAATGTGTGCATTTTCAAATAACTTTCCACGTACCACGTGATACACACGATTTTAAACATTTCGTCCATAACATCGAGACGAATTCATCCTTACTGCTTGTCTCAGTCGGGGTGGAAAAAAAAAATGAAGAAAAAAAAAAAATATGCTTATTCTTCTGAAGATGGTGATTTTATTACCGAAAGCGCTCAAGTTCAAAAAAAAAAAAAATATGTTTTTAAGATAAATAAATAATTTATTTTTAAAAACAATAATCTGCGTTGTGAAGGTTTTCTAAATATTTTATAAAAAAATATTCTCTTTATCTCTGCCATTTCGCCAACGCTCCTAATGTGTGCATTTTCAAATAACTTTCCACGTACCACGTGATACACACGATTTTAAACATTTCGTCCATAACATCGAGACGAATTCATCCTTACTGCTTGTCTCAGTCGGGGTGGAAAAAAAAATGAAGAAAAAAAAAAAATATGCTTATTCTTCTGAAGATGGTGATTTTATTACCGAAAGCGCTCAAGTTCAAAAAAAAAAAAAATATGTTTTTAAGATAAATAAATAATTTATTTTTAAAAACAATAATCTGCGTTGTGAAGGTTTTCTAAATATTTTATAAAAAAATATTCTCTTTATCTCTGCCATTTCGCCAACGCTCCTAATGTGTGCATTTTCAAATAACTTTCCACGTACCACGTGATACACACGATTTTAAACATTTCGTCCATAACATCGAGACGAATTCATCCTTACTGCTTGTCTCAGTCGGGGTGGAAAAAAAAAATGAAGAAAAAAAAAAAATATGCTTATTCTTCTGAAGATGGTGATTTTATTACCGAAAGCGCTCAAGTTCAAAAAAAAAAAAATATGTTTTTAAGATAAATAAATAATTTATTTTTAAAAACAATAATCTGCGTTGTGAAGGTTTTCTAAATATTTTATAAAAAAATATTCTCTTTATCTCTGCCATTTCGCCAACGCTCCTAATGTGTGCATTTTCAAATAACTTTCCACGTACCACGTGATACACACGATTTTAAACATTTCGTCCATAACATCGAGACGAATTCATCCTTACTGCTTGTCTCAGTCGGGGTGGAAAAAAAAATGAAGAAAAAAAAAAAATATGCTTATTCTTCTGAAGATGGTGATTTTATTACCGAAAGCGCTCAAGTTCAAAAAAAAAAAAAATATGTTTTTAAGATAAATAAATAATTTATTTTTAAAAACAATAATCTGCGTTGTGAAGGTTTTCTAAATATTTTATAAAAAAATATTCTCTTTATCTCTGCCATTTCGCCAACGCTCCTAATGTGTGCATTTTCAAATAACTTTCCACGTACCACGTGATACACACGATTTTAAACATTTCGTCCATAACATCGAGACGAATTCATCCTTACTGCTTGTCTCAGTCGGGGTGGAAAAAAAAAATGAAGAAAAAAAAAAAATATGCTTATTCTTCTGAAGATGGTGATTTTATTACCGAAAGCGCTCAAGTTCAAAAAAAAAAAAAATATGTTTTTAAGATAAATAAATAATTTATTTTTAAAAACAATAATCTGCGTTGTGAAGGTTTTCTAAATATTTTATAAAAAAATATTCTCTTTATCTCTGCCATTTCGCCAACGCTCCTAATGTGTGCATTTTCAAATAACTTTCCACGTACCACGTGATACACACGATTTTAAACATTTCGTCCATAACATCGAGACGAATTCATCCTTACTGCTTGTCTCAGTCGGGGTGGAAAAAAAAAATGAAGAAAAAAAAAAAATATGCTTATTCTTCTGAAGATGGTGATTTTATTACCGAAAGCGCTCAAGTTCAAAAAAAAAAAAAATATGTTTTTAAGATAAATAAATAATTTATTTTTAAAAACAATAATCTGCGTTGTGAAGGTTTTCTAAATATTTTATAAAAAAATATTCTCTTTATCTCTGCCATTTCGCCAACGCTCCTAATGTGTGCATTTTCAAATAACTTTCCACGTACCACGTGATACACACGATTTTAAACATTTCGTCCATAACATCGAGACGAATTCATCCTTACTGCTTGTCTCAGTCGGGGTGGAAAAAAAAAATGAAGAAAAAAAAAAAATATGCTTATTCTTCTGAAGATGGTGATTTTATTACCGAAAGCGCTCAAGTTCAAAAAAAAAAAAAATATGTTTTTAAGATAAATAAATAATTTATTTTTAAAAACAATAATCTGCGTTGTGAAGGTTTTCTAAATATTTTATAAAAAAATATTCTCTTTATCTCTGCCATTTCGCCAACGCTCCTAATGTGTGCATTTTCAAATAACTTTCCACGTACCACGTGATACACACGATTTTAAACATTTCGTCCATAACATCGAGACGAATTCATCCTTACTGCTTGTCTCAGTCGGGGTGGAAAAAAAAAATGAAGAAAAAAAAAAAAAATATGCTTATTCTTCTGAAGATGGTGATTTTATTACCGAAAGCGCTCAAGTTCAAAAAAAAAAAAAATATGTTTTTAAGATAAATAAATAATTTATTTTTAAAAACAATAATCTGCGTTGTGAAGGTTTTCTAAATATTTTATAAAAAAATATTCTCTTTATCTCTGCCATTTCGCCAACGCTCCTAATGTGTGCATTTTCAAATAACTTTCCACGTACCACGTGATACACACGATTTTAAACATTTCGTCCATAACATCGAGACGAATTCATCCTTACTGCTTGTCTCAGTCGGGGTGGAAAAAAAAAATGAAGAAAAAAAAAAAATATGCTTATTCTTCTGAAGATGGTGATTTTATTACCGAAAGCGCTCAAGTTCAAAAAAAAAAAAAATATGTTTTTAAGATAAATAAATAATTTATTTTTAAAAACAATAATCTGCGTTGTGAAGGTTTTCTAAATATTTTATAAAAAAATATTCTCTTTATCTCTGCCATTTCGCCAACGCTCCTAATGTGTGCATTTTCAAATAACTTTCCACGTACCACGTGATACACACGATTTTAAACATTTCGTCCATAACATCGAGACGAATTCATCCTTACTGCTTGTCTCAGTCGGGGTGGAAAAAAAAAATGAAGAAAAAAAAAAAATATGCTTATTCTTCTGAAGATGGTGATTTTATTACCGAAAGCGCTCAAGTTCAAAAAAAAAAAAATATGTTTTTAAGATAAATAAATAATTTATTTTTAAAAACAATAATCTGCGTTGTGAAGGTTTTCTAAATATTTTATAAAAAAATATTCTCTTTATCTCTGCCATTTCGCCAACGCTCCTAATGTGTGCATTTTCAAATAACTTTCCACGTACCACGTGATACACACGATTTTAAACATTTCGTCCATAACATCGAGACGAATTCATCCTTACTGCTTGTCTCAGTCGGGGTGGAAAAAAAAATGAAGAAAAAAAAAAAATATGCTTATTCTTCTGAAGATGGTGATTTTATTACCGAAAGCGCTCAAGTTCAAAAAAAAAAAAAATATGTTTTTAAGATAAATAAATAATTTATTTTTAAAAACAATAATCTGCGTTGTGAAGGTTTTCTAAATATTTTATAAAAAAATATTCTCTTTATCTCTGCCATTTCGCCAACGCTCCTAATGTGTGCATTTTCAAATAACTTTCCACGTACCACGTGATACACACGATTTTAAACATTTCGTCCATAACATCGAGACGAATTCATCCTTACTGCTTGTCTCAGTCGGGGTGGAAAAAAAAAATGAAGAAAAAAAAAAAATATGCTTATTCTTCTGAAGATGGTGATTTTATTACCGAAAGCGCTCAAGTTCAAAAAAAAAAAAAATATGTTTTTAAGATAAATAAATAATTTATTTTTAAAAACAATAATCTGCGTTGTGAAGGTTTTCTAAATATTTTATAAAAAAATATTCTCTTTATCTCTGCCATTTCGCCAACGCTCCTAATGTGTGCATTTTCAAATAACTTTCCACGTACCACGTGATACACACGATTTTAAACATTTCGTCCATAACATCGAGACGAATTCATCCTTACTGCTTGTCTCAGTCGGGGTGGAAAAAAAAAATGAAGAAAAAAAAAAAATATGCTTATTCTTCTGAAGATGGTGATTTTATTACCGAAAGCGCTCAAGTTCAAAAAAAAAAAAAATATGTTTTTAAGATAAATAAATAATTTATTTTTAAAAACAATAATCTGCGTTGTGAAGGTTTTCTAAATATTTTATAAAAAAATATTCTCTTTATCTCTGCCATTTCGCCAACGCTCCTAATGTGTGCATTTTCAAATAACTTTCCACGTACCACGTGATACACACGATTTTAAACATTTCGTCCATAACATCGAGACGAATTCTATCCTTACTGCTTGTCTCAGTCGGGGTGGAAAAAAAAAATGAAGAAAAAAAAAAATATGCTTATTCTTCTGAAGATGGTGATTTTATTACCGAAAGCGCTCAAGTTCAAAAAAAAAAAAAATATGTTTTTAAGATAAATAAATAATTTATTTTTAAAAACAATAATCTGCGTTGTGAAGGTTTTCTAAATATTTTATAAAAAAATATTCTCTTTATCTCTGCCATTTCGCCAACGCTCCTAATGTGTGCATTTTCAAATAACTTTCCACGTACCACGTGATACACACGATTTTAAACATTTCGTCCATAACATCGAGACGAATTCATCCTTACTGCTTGTCTCAGTCGGGGTGGAAAAAAAAAATGAAGAAAAAAAAAAAATATGCTTATTCTTCTGAAGATGGTGATTTTATTACCGAAAGCGCTCAAGTTCAAAAAAAAAAAAAATATGTTTTTAAGATAAATAAATAATTTATTTTTAAAAACAATAATCTGCGTTGTGAAGGTTTTCTAAATATTTTATAAAAAAATATTCTCTTTATCTCTGCCATTTCGCCAACGCTCCTAATGTGTGCATTTTCAAATAACTTTCCACGTACCACGTGATACACACGATTTTAAACATTTCGTCCATAACATCGAGACGAATTCATCCTTACTGCTTGTCTCAGTCGGGGTGGAAAAAAAAAATGAAGAAAAAAAAAAAATATGCTTATTCTTCTGAAGATGGTGATTTTATTACCGAAAGCGCTCAAGTTCAAAAAAAAAAAAAATATGTTTTTAAGATAAATAAATAATTTATTTTTAAAAACAATAATCTGCGTTGTGAAGGTTTTCTAAATATTTTATAAAAAAATATTCTCTTTATCTCTGCCATTTCGCCAACGCTCCTAATGTGTGCATTTTCAAATAACTTTCCACGTACCACGTGATACACACGATTTTAAACATTTCGTCCATAACATCGAGACGAATTCATCCTTACTGCTTGTCTCAGTCGGGGTGGAAAAAAAAAATGAAGAAAAAAAAAAAATATGCTTATTCTTCTGAAGATGGTGATTTTATTACCGAAAGCGCTCAAGTTCAAAAAAAAAAAAAATATGTTTTTAAGATAAATAAATAATTTATTTTTAAAAACAATAATCTGCGTTGTGAAGGTTTTCTAAATATTTTATAAAAAAATATTCTCTTTATCTCTGCCATTTCGCCAACGCTCCTAATGTGTGCATTTTCAAATAACTTTCCACGTACCACGTGATACACACGATTTTAAACATTTCGTCCATAACATCGAGACGAATTCATCCTTACTGCTTGTCTCAGTCGGGGTGGAAAAAAAAAATGAAGAAAAAAAAAAAAATATGCTTATTCTTCTGAAGATGGTGATTTTATTACCGAAAGCGCTCAAGTTCAAAAAAAAAAAAAATATGTTTTTAAGATAAATAAATAATTTATTTTTAAAAACAATAATCTGCGTTGTGAAGGTTTTCTAAATATTTTATAAAAAAATATTCTCTTTATCTCTGCCATTTCGCCAACGCTCCTAATGTGTGCATTTTCAAATAACTTTCCACGTACCACGTGATACACACGATTTTAAACATTTCGTCCATAACATCGAGACGAATTCATCCTTACTGCTTGTCTCAGTCGGGGTGGAAAAAAAAAATGAAGAAAAAAAAAAAATATGCTTATTCTTCTGAAGATGGTGATTTTATTACCGAAAGCGCTCAAGTTCAAAAAAAAAAAAAATATGTTTTTAAGATAAATAAATAATTTATTTTTAAAAACAATAATCTGCGTTGTGAAGGTTTTCTAAATATTTTATAAAAAAATATTCTCTTTATCTCTGCCATTTCGCCAACGCTCCTAATGTGTGCATTTTCAAATAACTTTCCACGTACCACGTGATACACACGATTTTAAACATTTCGTCCATAACATCGAGACGAATTCATCCTTACTGCTTGTCTCAGTCGGGGTGGAAAAAAAAAATGAAGAAAAAAAAAAAATATGCTTATTCTTCTGAAGATGGTGATTTTATTACCGAAAGCGCTCAAGTTCAAAAAAAAAAAAATATGTTTTTAAGATAAATAAATAATTTATTTTTAAAAACAATAATCTGCGTTGTGAAGGTTTTCTAAATATTTTATAAAAAAATATTCTCTTTATCTCTGCCATTTCGCCAACGCTCCTAATGTGTGCATTTTCAAATAACTTTCCACGTACCACGTGATACACACGATTTTAAACATTTCGTCCATAACATCGAGACGAATTCATCCTTACTGCTTGTCTCAGTCGGGGTGGAAAAAAAAAATGAAGAAAAAAAAAAAATATGCTTATTCTTCTGAAGATGGTGATTTTATTACCGAAAGCGCTCAAGTTCAAAAAAAAAAAAAAATATGTTTTTAAGATAAATAAATAATTTATTTTTAAAAACAATAATCTGCGTTGTGAAGGTTTTCTAAATATTTTATAAAAAAATATTCTCTTTATATATATATATATATATATATATATATATATATATATATATATATGTGTGTGTGTGTGTGTGTGGACTAGTTGCAATAAGAACACGAGATAAATATTTTGTAGAAGGTTTTGGCACATTTGTCTTTATTTTAAGACACCCCAAAACTAGAATATTCAGAGGAATTTGGGTCATGGGATTTACTTTACTATGAGAACCGTTCAATAGTTTTAGGAGCTGTCATTCTTTTTTTTCTGTGGTGAGGTAGTTAAAAAGATGTTGCTAAATATCAGATTACAGGACAAATCTCAATGCATATATATATATATATATATATATATATATATATATATACACATACAGGTTTGTTTTGTTTATTATCTAAGTACGTATACGTTTCATCCTTTTTAATCGGTACTCGTCAGCATAGAGATATAACTATTCACTACTGCTCGCGCGATTCGAACCCCGGGCTTCGAGTATTTTACAACTCAATATATATATATATATATATATATATATATATATATGTTTTCGTAACTGAAAACATCTGTCATCTCTTTATTTACAGACGCACACATATCTAATATATAAACTTAAGTCAATTTCTCTCTTAGCTTATTACTCGATAGCTCTCGATGCGGTGCGTTTGTGACCTGAAAATTATTTTTTTAAATAAAACACAGTCATTAGGATTAAAAAATATGGTGCAATTATGACGTGAAACAAATAATTTTTAGTATTTCTTTTCTCTCTCTCTCTCTCTCTCTCTCTCTCTCTATCTCTCTCTATATATATATATATATATATATATATACTTCTTAAAACACTCCCGCTTACAATCAAACATATATCTGATCAAGCCTATTCTGTAGGTCTGCAGCTGTTTTGTCATTCTTCAGCTTTGCAACATTTATTCTACAAGAGCATTTGACGTTACCGAATCGCCACTTCGGCTTAATTATCACACGAGACGATTATATGTCCATCCGTGACTTCGTAAATAAGGCATGTTCACTCGAACAGTGACGTCACACTCGTAAGTAGCAAGCGAGATCTGTCGAACAGTAAAACAGTCGATAATAGCTTCAAAAGCATTAGAAAACTTCAAAAAGACTTCAAAAAGACTTCAAAAAGAAAGGAATTCGATTTATACTGAAACTGAAATTTATAAATTAATAAAAAAAACTAGAATGAAAAATTAATAGTTACATTGTGTGCTATTACTGCGTTAAAGTAAATAAACATCACGTTGTTTCATGAATCTTAAAGACTTAAATAGGTTGATTATTTTGAACAATTAGAAAACAATTTTCTTTACAAAAGTTATTAAAATAAAAAACATACAAAGTCACGCAATACTGATAATATTATTTTTAATGTTACAATTATATTAACATATTAATTGTTGTTTAGAACATATTGTTCGTTACTATGTTTGTGAAATTACGTTTTTTTCAAAATAGGCGTTTTTTATGGAAATATCTTAGTGTTTCTTGACAACAGTTGAAGGGGGATATTAATTAAACCACAATTATTATAGACAACTTACAATTAATAAAAAAATATGTTGATTCTCCTGGAGATGACAAGCTTAAATAACTACGATTCTAATTTTATGTTATGCAGACTTATTATTGTGTAAAATATTTTAAATTTCAGAGAAAAGCAAGTATTTTTTTTATTCAAGCCTTTTCTATCAAAACAGGTTAGTCAACCATCTATGAATTTTTTTAATAGTTTTACTTTCAAACCACTATGAGATTTCCAACCATGAAAACGACATGAACAAAATCATCGGTATTCTTTTTTAAATACTAAACAATTACTATATTACATAATGGATGGACGTATGTGAAGAACGATTACATCACTAGTATAGATTTAGTTTATAGGTGGACCAGTGCAAGATACCTTGACACGAAAATCTGAAAAAAAAATTCCGCTCTCCGGACTAAAATGTAAACAGGCATTAAATTAATTGGATTAAAGTTGGGAGTTCAAGGAAAGGTCATACATAAATGTGTTATGACAAATTCAGTGTCCCCTTGAAGCAGTAACATCATGATGCCGTGTAAAAGAAAAACATTTTCTAGTCAGTCAGTTTTTGAAAGCGGCGACGAGAAGACTCGAATTTGGGATGTAATAAAAAAAAAGAAAAATTGGAATTTAATTCCTAAAAAAATTGACAGCGCCACTTGCATTAAGCCCACCCTCCATCCCCTGTAACTAAGTAGTTAAGTAGAACAATTTTTGACTCTTTCAATCTAATGTAAATGAGTCACTTTTGTTCGCATGACCAGAATTTCTCTACAAAATAAAGACCCAGTTTAGATTCTCCGTCGATCTCGCCGTTTTCATTTATGTGCATGGAAAGTTTTTTAAATTTTTTTAATTTATTACAGACACAGCTACGATGATGATGATGACGGCGATGATGACGGCGAAATAAAACCCACTAGACGATGATGATGCTGACGGCGACGATGTTGGGGACAGGCCGGCGCGTCAATACACAAAAAGAGATAGGACTACGAGAACATTTGAAGTAAGTGACATTTGATTTAAAGAACGTGTTTAATAAATGAACATGTAACAACTAGATCAAAGATGAGATAATTTCAGACAGAAACGACCACAGTCATATATCCATCTGTTAGCGTGTAAAACTTTTTTTTAGAAGCGTCTTGTTTATTTGCTTAGCATACACTAACCGCCGTGACGTCACCAGATAAACCCGACTCAGTGAATAGGCCTTCTTAACAAGGGTCACGGTCCAGCACTCGGCATTACTTTGACTCGAACCTTGCAGACGTTCTATGGGTGAAGACGTAATCGATCAGATGACATTGCTTGGATCGTGGATGCATCCATGCGTTCTTATACTTTGGTTTCAGGTGGAAACACGTGTTTGTTATCACTAAATCCAGACCCGAACACGTTTACAGTAAACGCAACCCACCCTTATTCATACTTCTAACCCCATAACGTCCTAGTGGACGCCATGTTTGATAATCTCTACCCACCCTCGCATTGAAATCCCCAGCAAGATAATTTTATCATCTCTTTAAAGACTTTCATAAAAGGATCCTACTATCTCAGGTAGGCTGTACAATGTAAGAGCAATATTGTCTCTGACAAGGCTGAAACAAAATTGTCCCTGACAAAACTGCTATATCAATGTTGAAACGTAACAGTTCTTGTCCGAAAAGTGCTGAACTATAGAGATCAAGTAAGGTTCTGACATTTCCAACAAGCTATTTTCAAATTAAATTTCGTATTACTCATTACATCCATTCCGCTAAGCTAGACACATAGTTACTAGCTAAAGATGGATCACATACGCAGCAAGTACCAGCACAGTAACAGGATTATAGTGATCAACGACCATTCTCTGAGTATCGACGACTATGGACCCGGTGACAGACAAACAGCTCGATCACCAGTTGTCACTTAAACAGCAGGTGTTAGATCGGAGTTTTCATTCTCCTAAAAAAGGCAAAATAGAACACCTCTACTAGTAGTACTGCCAGAGAGTCATGGCTGGAATTCAGCTTGCTGGACACCAAAGCATGATCCACACGCCGGTGAATAATGCATGCATCAGCTGACAGGGTCTAAGCTCCTCTGGAGGTTTCTGTCAGAGTTGTCTCTCCCTGAGCCTTTGTGTAAATAATCTACAAGGCAGTGAATGATGAAGAAAAAAGAAAGTCGCTAGAGTCGAGGTGAAGCACGTCAAGTATGTACCTTACTGATCTTTTCAGTGATAGAAAGTTCAAAATAAGTATCCGTTAGAAAATGTTAGGTATCCTCGGTTTTGAATCAGTGAATGAATGAGGAAACAAAACAAAAAAAACAAAACCTAAAGATGATAGAGACAAGACCATCGTGAAGTATAGAGATGTTTCTGAGCTAACAAAAAAGAAATATTCAAGACTGGTTTGATGAACATAATGCGCACATCGCATAACTGCTACAGGAAAAGCATGAACTTCATCAAAAGCGGACTACGTTTGCTTTTACTTAGTTCACCCCAAACAAAGCAAGTTGCCAATGTAGACGTAGGAGGTACTGAAAATAAGGGTGAAAGTTTTTTTGGGGGGTCATCCTAAATTGGGAGCTGTGAAGCGAAATGGTTGTTCACGTTAGTTTTACATTTCTGCATATCAGTACAGTCGGGGAAACAGGGAGCAGGAATGGAGTTCTCAAGGCCGGCAGCACGAGAAAAGAAGCTATCTGAGTAGAAGGCTCTCCGGCATCTGGGGACCTCCACAGTGAATGGATGGGATTTAGCTGATTGTCGGATTGGTCGAGTGTATTTACGTCGAAGGCCACCAGAGCAACAAGTTCATCGGAGCACAATCCATTTAAGTACTTGTAAAATAAGCACACGGATGCAACATTGTGGCGATAGGACAGGAGCTGGAGCTTGGTAGATAGTGAGGGACCTATTACACTAGCGACTCTTTTTTAACTTTGTCTAAGAGGGAGAGACTAGTGGATGGTGCACTAGCCCAGATGTGGCAACAATACTCCATGCATGGGCGGATGGTGGCTTTGTAGAGATATAGGATACTGCTAGGTGTGAGAAGTTTTCTAGCTCGGTAGAGGGAGCCCACTTTCTTTGCAGCAGCCTTGGCAATGTCGTCTACGTATTTGTTCCAATTTATGTTACCTGGAATGTTAGGCCGAGGAGATTGAACATTGGACTCTCAGGTAGGGTGTTATTTGCTATGACAATCAATGGTTGAAGAGGTTACTTGTAGTTGTTAAAAAAAGGAGCTTTGTCTTAGCAGCATTAAATGTCACCATCCCTTTATGACCCCATTCCACTACAGACTGGAGGTCACTTTCTAAAGATTCAGCCATTACCTCGAATATGTGCACGTCCGTTTTGCCCACATGACGAGAGTAGAGCGTGGTGTCGTCAGCAAACCCATCTCAGATACAATGTCATCATGGAGGTCGTTTATGAAGATCAGGAACAATAAAGGTCCAAGGATCGATCCATGGGGTACATCTACATTTATTTCCTGTCTTTTGGGTGAACAGCCATCGAGAGCAACCTGGATCTTTCTTTCGGTTAGGAAGGATCTAATTGTATTATAGATTCGTCCAGTAATACGATATGATTAACATTTTATGTGAAGACCTTTATGCCAGATCTTTTTAGGGAGGGGGTGGTTTGTTAAGTCCAAAGTACGGTTTAAGGCGAAACAGCAGGCAAGCAGTTTAGCCTTATCAGCTGCCGTGCAAACGACATTATTGTGGTTTGATAGCGGGGGAATTGTGGATTGTTGATTGTTCACCACAGTATTGTAGATTTTCCAGAAATCGCGAGTACCTAGTTTCTGCGACTGAATGAGTTTTCTAGTCATCTCTGTATACATTCTCTTTGCTTCACATATTACTGCCGTACAATTATTTCTTGACTCTATAAATGTCTGTCTATTCGCAGTTTACTTATAACGGCCTGTGCAATAGCAGATGCACATTGCGAGGTGAACGATTGCAGTAAAATTTTCGCATGGCAACATAGACCACAATGCCGGCTTTGACCTATTCGGTTAACTAATTTGCGCACTGATCAGCAGGGAGTGAAAAGGTTTCACTCCATAGGGTGTCGCTGGTGTGATGACTGATGAAATGAAAACCAGCCTGCTCGTAGTATCTCGTCGTTTTGAGCAACGGCTCATCAGCATTGGGACGATATTATAGAGGGATATCAATCATTACCAAAAGGTGATAGGCGTTCCCGAGTGGACTATGGGCATTCGTCACACAAGCCTCGGGCAGTGAGGTCAAGAACAAGTCGAAAACTGAGGCTGGCTGGTCCACACAATCAGGGAGGCGAGTCGAGAAAGTGACAGTATTTAGAAGTCGACAGAACAGTGATAATCAAAGTTGCAGAGAGAACTTAGATGAATGAAGGATGGTAGTGGCAACGAAAGACTCGTGATATTCAGAATGCCACTAATGTTAAGAAGAGTAAAGAAATGTATGACCTGACGAAGCTGGTCTATGATCCTAGCTATTCTAGTGTAACCCCATTAAAATCCAAGGATGACACAGAGTTGATTAGGGATCCAAGCAAGCTATTTGATAGATGGACAGAGCATTATACAGATCTGTTTACTAAGACGTCAATAGTCAGTACTATCCGAGGGCTTTATTGCCGAAATAGATTCTGTTCTTGTCCCCAGGAAGTGGTGGAGGCTATATTGCAGTTGCGATGCGGAGCACTTGGTGGAGATGGTATACATTTATTAGTCCTTCGCTGTGGTGGAAGACCAATGGCAGTGACAATTAAAGGATTGATTGATAACATCTCGATTTGCTGGGGATGGAACATAAACCGGATGCTAGACATTCACTTGCTATTTCAGACGCTCAAATCGAGAGATCTTTTTAAGATTCTAAACGTTACTTTATGTGTGTGTATGTATTTTATTGTCTTTCTATTTAGCTATGTTGTAAATGTGTGTTCTTATCTATCCATCCATATATTTCGGTTGGTTCAGTTATTATTTATACTAGCAACTATATGCTTCCTCCGGTCACATATTTTTGCTAGTTGCTGTAAGTTACATATTACATACATTACATTTTAAACTAAGTAAAAGGTAATCGCAGGGAAAGTGTTAAGAAAACACTATCTTTAAATTCACTTCGATAAATAGAAAAAAGTTGTTAACTGGAAGTTATTTTATTGTTTCAGAAGACGACGTAACAAAATTTATATTTGGTGGACCTATAGATGACCCACCCTCCAGTCTAAAATCTTGAATTGAATTGGACAAAAATAAATTAAAATAAATAATTAGATATTAAATTTGATCAACTATAAATTTTAATTTTATTTTCGCTGAAAAATAATAATATACCATTTATCTTTCTGGAATTTAAGTCATGTAAGTTCGCACTTAAGGAAAATTCTGCCGGCCTATTGTTTACATTAGTTAACATTTTAAACTAAACGCATTTTCGTATTAAACTTTTATATGAATTTGAAATTTTTCTAATTCATTATGTTTTTAATTAAACAATTAGATTCAATACATTTGTGCTTTAAAACATAATTTCTAATAAGATTAAAAAAAACAAACCCAAAACGTTTTTATAAAAAAATCAAAGTAAATATATCATTTTTGAGCGACTCGTACGATAAATCTCAGATACTATGTTGTTTACATGTTATTAATCAAATAACGCACCTCTATCCTTATCTCTTTTCTCTTTTTTTTCTCTAGTTCTCTGTCCTTCTCTCTCTTTCTCTGTCTCTTTTACTCTTTCTCTTTTTCTCTCTTTCTATCTCTCTAATCTGACGTCATGTTAACACTTTTGGATTTCTTGAAATATAAATTTATATGCCTTCGAAATAGAACGTTCTACTTAATAATCAGAGGTCGGGTAACCAAATGCTTGAGTGGACGCCGGCAGTTCCATCATATTCCATTACAATCTAATTTAATTTCGTAACTCAATTATATAGATTAGAAAATCAATGTATTTGATTAACTCTATTTATAATTTTTATTTAGATTATTATCGAGGGAAATATTTGAAATACATTTGGAAATCTAAAAAAACAATTATGAGTGTATATTTGCGAATATTAATTTATAAGAATCTGTAAAACAAATTAATTATGTAAATTTGAAAGACGCGTGATGTTTGGGGAAGTTCTGGAATGGGTATATATATATATATAGGAGCTGATAAGTAGATATCAAAAGAGAGCGATCAAAACTAATGATATAGTTTCAGCTTCAGACAGACAAACATATACATAATATCTATTATTAATAGATATCGGGGTTTCCTTAATCACCTCATAATATATTTTTCAATCTGCCATCGTGTTCTTTTGGGCAAAGACATTTTAATCATCAGTTCTACTACTATTACTACTACAGCTTCTTCTGCTGCTACTACTACTACTACTATTACTACTACTACTACTACTACTACTATTACTACTATCCTACTAATGTTAGGATTCGAAAACAACTGCAGACAGGAGGTGATTCTATGGCCTATTTCTGTTATTACATCATGTAATTAGTCTGAAGCGCAACTGGCAGCAGTTTGTATGTAGAATTAAACTTTCCCTCTCCGATCCTCTGAAGGCATGGACCTGACATTCGATGAATACAACCGATCATCGAGACTGGTCGTATTTATCGTCGAATGGGGGAAAATAGCCCCCCCCCCCAAAAAAAAAACAGAAGCACGCAAAAAAATGAGAAATGATTTAATGGCGCCATTAAAACGCGTTTTACTGATTGCGATGGAAGCCACCAATCAGCAAACCTTTTGTTGACTGATGCACTTTCGCGGGAAAAATGATTAAATGCTTACTTGATTAAATGGATATAAAAATAATTATTTTCTTTCTTCTCTTACTTTTCCTCTTTCTTTTTTATCCATTTCTTTTCCTTCTCTTTGTTTCTTTATTCATCTATTTTCTTCTTTTCTTTCTTTCGATATTGACATTTTTTTCATTTCTTTACTCTTTTGATTTCTTACTTTTATCATTTTTTTTCTTATTTCGTTGGAAAAATGATTAAATGGTTACTTGATTAAATGAATATAAAAATAATTCTTTTCTTTCTTCTCTTACTTTTCCTCTTTCTCTTTTATTCATTTCTTTTCCTTCTTTTTCTTTCTTCATTCAATTTTTCCTTTCTTTCTATTTCTGTTTTATTCATCTATTTTCTTCTTCTTTCTTGACATTTCTTTCATTTCTTTACTCTTTTGATTTCTTACTTTTATCATTTTTCTTTCTTATTTCGTTGGAAAAATAATTAAATGCTTACTTGATTAAATAGATATAAAATCCTATTTTTTTTCTATTTCTCATTCATTTTTTCTTTCTCTACTTTTTCACTATATTCTTGTATTACATGTATTTTCTTGTTCATAAATACTTATCTTCGTTTTATTTCTTTTTCTTAACTTATCTTATTTCTTTCTCATTTTGTTATTTCATAGTTTAATCAATGTCTTGCGTGTTTGATTGATCGTTTCTTTCTAATTTCTTTCCAAAGCCAAAGATTTCACAGTTTCTTTCTATTTTTTATTTACATTTTCATTTGTGTCTTGTGTAGTTTCTTCCTTTCGAATTACTTTCTTATGATTTCTATATATTTCATTTCCAATTTCTCTTTTCTTTCTATTTTCAGTTTCTCTCTCTTTTTCTTTATTTTCTCTTTTAACTTAGATTTTAATGTCTCCTTTTGTATTTATTACTCTCTAATATCTTCTTATTTTCCGCCCATTTCCCTATTCTTCCTATCTCTGTACTTTCCACACATTCAATGTTTCTTTCAGACGGCGTTTTCATAATTCATTTATCTTGAAAATAATGAAACACCCTAAGTTCGGTTAAGATCGACTCGATTCGTAAAAGTTCGGATAATTCCACCCTAGATTATGATTGCAATAAAACATTGTTTATAAGAGCATTATTGTTCATTGTTTCCGATTTATTAGATACAATAAATTTGTTAGTAGACGCTTTCTGCGAAATCTCCCTTGCTTAAAATCGAATCATTCATCATGACAAAGCAAATTTCTCGACACTCCGGGGATCATAGCCACCATTTTTCATGTTCGCTTCTCGCTTGTTAGAAAGCCATGCAGGACGCCATATTAGCTTCGCCATAATTTCGTTTCCGAAAGAACCGCGGGCGATTTTACCGCAACTTCTCATCATTTCTAGAAAATCAGACAACACTTCGATGAAGTCTTAGCAAAAATATAATATCAATTTTTAATAATTCTTGCTTAAATCTTCCTCATTCTTATTTTAAATAAAAAAGAGATCGTTTTTAATTAGGATAATGTTGATTAAACAAAACAACATAAACTATGAATAAAGTTATAATAAAAGTATGAAGATCATATATATCGACATTATATACATATATATGGATGTAATCAGTCGACGGAAATTATAATTATCTATCAATAATGGAGATTACGAATCTGTCTGTCAGTCTGAAGCCGAAGCTATATTATTAGTTTCGATCGCTCTCTTTTTATATCTACTTATCAGATCCTATATATACCCATTCCAAAACTTCCGCAAACATCACGCGTTTTTCAAATTTACATACTTGATTTGTTTTAAAGTATCTAATAAATTAATATTGAAAAATATACACTTATGATTATTTTTGCAGATTTCCAAATGTATTTAAAATATTTTCCTCGATAATAATCTAAATAAAACTTATAAATAGTATTAATTAAATACATTGTTTTTTTTTAATCTCTATAATTGAGTTACATAATTAAATTATATTGTAATGGAATATGATGGAACAGCCGGCGTCCACTCAAACATTTAGTAACGCGCCTTCTGATTATTAAGTATAACGTTCTATTCCGAACCCACAGGAAGTTGTATTTCAAGAAATCCAGGTGTTAACATGACGTCAGATTAGAGAGGGAGAGAAAGAAAGAGAGAGTGATAGAGAGAGAAAGAGTAAAAGAGACAGAGAAAGAGAGAGAAAGATAGAGAGAGAGAAAAGATAAAAGAGAGGAAGATAGACACAAGACAGGGCGCTTTATTTGATCAACAACATGTAAACAACACATTCTCTGAGATTTATCGTACGAGTTGCTCAAAATGATATATGTACTTTGATTTTTTTTTATTAAAACGTTTTTTTTTAATCTTATAAGAAATTATGTTTTAAAGCACACACTTATTGAATTCAATTGTTTAATTTAAAAAATAATGAATTATAAAATTTTCGAATTCATATAAAAGTTTAAATCGAAAATGCGTTTAGTTTAAAATGCTAACTAATGTAAACAATAGGCTCGCAGAATTATCCTTAAGAGCGAACTTACATGACTTAAATTCAAGAAAGATAAATGTTCCATCATGGAGATTATTTTTTTAAGCAAAAATAAATTAGAATTTATAGTTGATCAGATTTAATATCTAATTATTTATTTCAATTTATTTTTGTCCAATTAAATTCAAGATTTTAGACTGGAGGTGGGTCATGTTGTTATGCCGTCTTCTGAAACAATAAAACAACTTCTAGTTAACAACTTTCTTTTATTTATTGAAGTGAATTTAAAGATTTTGTTTCCTAAACAATTTCTCTGCGGCTACCTTTTACTTAGTTTAACATTTAATGTATGTAATATGTAACTTAAAACAACTAGCAAAAGTATGCGACCGGAGTGAGCATTTATTTGCTAGTATAAATAATCAAAGTTCTTTTTATGAAAGCAGGAATATTTCCAACCCATCATCATCATCATCATCATCATCATCATCATCATCATCATCATCATCATCATCAGCAGCAGCAGCAGCAGCAGCAGCAGCATTATTATCATTATCATCATCATCCTCATCATCCTCCTCCTCATCATCATCATTATCGTCATCATCATTAGCAGCATTAGAAGCAGCAGAATCATCATCATCATCATCATCATCATCATCATCATCATCATCATCATCATCATCATCATCATCATCATCATCATCATCATCATCAACAGCAGCAGCAGCAGCAGCAGGCGCATCATCATCATCATCATCATCATCCTCATCCTCATCCTCATCCTCCTCCTCCTCCTCCTCATCATCATCATCATCATCATCATCATCATCATCATCATCATCATCATCAACGTCAGCAGCAGCAGCAGCAGAAGCATCATCTGCATGCTCTGAGTCCGATACACATAGTGACGGATAGTCAGTCGTTGCCTCCTAGGTTACAACATCTCTACTCGTCTTACTTGACGAAAAACGATGATGAACGATACATTTTAGAGGCTCTATCTTTTCTCAGCGAAGGCGGATGCCGAATGACTTCCACTAAACATGTATTTTGTGTAAGGTATTTGAAAAAATAATTAGAAACCACATATAAAATTTTATAAAGGATGATATAAATTGTAACCAACATGGCTTTGTCCATGGTAAATCAACATTATCTCATATTTTGGAAAGTATTGACATTATAAATGAATATTTGATGGGGGAGGATAGTGCCGATATCATATATTTGGATTTTAGCAAAGCATTTGATACGGTATCTCATTATCGTTTACTAGTGAAAATGAAAGAAATTGGTATTACTGACAAAATGGTAAATATTGTGAGGGAGATTTTGAAAGCTAGAACTATGAAGGTAAAGGTTGGAAACAATTATTCTGAATCACAATACATACTCTCCGGTGTTCCACAGGGTTCAGTATTGGGTCCTTTGTTATTTTTGATATTCATAAATTATTTACCTAACAATATAAATTCAGAAATAGAACTGTTTGCTGATGATGTTAAACTACTTGTGAGATCTTTATCAAACGAAAATAACACGGATGGATCTAAATAAATTATCATATTGGGAGGACATTTGGAAATTGGGACTTAACCTAGACGAATATAAAGTACTACATGTAGGATCCAGGAATGTTGGAGTTGAATATGTACTAAACAACAAAGAAATCAAAGAAGTAGATGGAGAGTGCGATTTGGAAGTGGGGTTTGATAATACATTTAAGGCAAATAATCATATTTCGACCATTGTATCGAGGGCAAATAGAATGATCGGGTGCATCGTTAGGAATATTATTTCGAGGGAGATTGATCTGGATATCGATACTGTACTAAAAGTTAATTTTTTTAACAGTTGGATTTAGAAGATAGTCAAAGGGGAGATGCCCAAGGAGGCATAACAAACAAATAATAATGATAATAAAAACTTGATGAGGTCATGTAAAATTACAACAATGAAACAGCTGACGAGCATCCTAAAAGGGGTTCCCATGAAGACTAATGTATCGCCTGCTGGCATTAGGAATTTAGCGAAAGCACCATACGGTGAACAACGCGAAATAAACGCCATATTTATGCCAGAACAAGACGTATATACGGAGACAGTGGAAAGAAAGTAAACCATGAAAGAGAGAGAGAGAACTGGTGAACTTCAGTCCGACTACAGACGGGCGGGTCACCACTCAGAGCTCAATTATTGGCTCTTCAAAATCAAGGATGTACTGGACACAACCTGCTGAAAGTGTGGACTGAGAAATGAGACTGCTGACCATCCGTTGACAGACTGCTCCCTCATCTTCATTCACACAAACTCCCAATCACTAATTTCAGCAGATGTTATCACCTCGAATCCTGATCTCGCCCTGAAGATAGTGGTAAGACGGAAAACGATATCAGATCAATCTGACGTGACTCAGCCCGGAACACTCAGCAACTAATCCAACCCTATCAATGACGTTCATGTGCTCGTCATCTTCACCCCTTTTTCCTTCTTCTGTCCCTCCTCAAAATAAACAGCAACAGCACGCAGCAATAAGTCATTCGCTAGAAAGCAGACGACAATCACAACTCAGGCTGTGACAGATGTTTAGAACAGATGTTTCCTCTTATGGGGGATAGGTTGGAGGAAGACCTACGGGTTATTATGTAATATTAAGCAATATTGTATACTGTAAAAGAAAAATAAAGATTCCAAAAGTATTGCTAAACTCCAAATTATCGTTTTATGTGATTATTAACAACTTTTACAACCGTTGTTATTAAAAAGACGATGGAGACGACAACAAAGAAAAAGAAGGGGAGAGAGAACGAACTACTGATATGTAATGCAGCCGCCATCGAGATAATCTGTTGGGATCGAAAGAATTGGTCGACTGTAGTGCTACATGAATACAGCATAATCATAGTTACCCACGTGTTCTTGTTGGATTACCGATGGAAGCGACAGTGAACCTGGTCAGTATCAGTTGGGTGACCTGTTGGGAATACTAGGCGCTGCTTACCATCTCCTACGACTGGGATATACATACGTCTGAGGACCACATGCGAATTTTATCTTCCTCTCACAGCGGTAAGATGTGACACAAAGTCGGTAAAGTAGGATTTGAATAGCCAGCGCCATCGAGAAGGGAGACCACTCTGGCCTACAAAAAATGCCTGGGCAGCCCCATCGGCATTTCCCGGTAGGGGCGCCTCAGGCGATTAGCAATAAACTACCCCCTTCTCAAAGGGTGAGAAGGAAAAGACTGGGAAGGTGGACCTCCTAGAACTGCACAGAACAAACCCACAGACCGACGGAATCATGACCCGAAGGCCAAGACGATACCGGTCTATAGGGTGTAGTATCCATCGGAACAGATACTACACTTTGATTCCAGCCAAAAGACCGAGAATTTATTTAGGCTGGTGTATTTTTCGGAAACATTCATTTCTATATTAAATGAAAATTACATCCCTCGGAATGCACCACACCTTAGGCATAACGCCAGTTGTGGAAGGGGGAAAGGTGGGGGTCAGGGTCGGGGGTCTTTGTGACATTTAAAGCCAACGCCTGTCAGCATTCCCCGGTAGGAGAGCCTCAGGCGATAGCAATAAACTGACCATTCTCAAAATGTGAGAAGGTAAAGACTGGGAGGGTGAACCTCCCAGAACTGCACAGGAAACACCCCCAGACCGACGGAATCAAGACCCGAAGGCCAATACGATACCAGTCTATAGGGTTTAGTATCAATCGGAACAGATACTACACTTTGATCGAATGCCACATCAGTGTTATAAGCTGCCGTTTTGACGGGGAAATGATGACTGCTACAGAGAATTTCCCTAACAGGGAAATACTAGTGCTATCGTTTTTGCACAGAAAAAAGATAAGAAACAATTGATGAAAATGGAAAGTGATCCTTTTATCCACCAATGTTTAAATGTTTTTTTCAATTTTTAATTAATTGTTAAAAAATGTACTTAATTTCTATTTGCTTTTCGTTTCAAGTTCTGCTTTTATGTGTAAGATAGTAACATTGCAAGGGAGTGATTCTAAAATGTTCCTAACTGTTTAAAGACGCAATGCGCGTGTCTAGTGGCAGATTAATGCATTTATCTTATCGTTATTTGTAAATCCATTTCGGAGACCACCTATCGAGCACCTGCCTGAATGAGGCAAAGCGATTACGAGGCGTGAGTTACTTGAATAATAACAACAGAGATTTTATAGTCTCATTGTTTTCCTGTGTAGATTTTTTTCCTACCAATCATTCGTGAAAGGCTTTCATTCGGCATTTAGAGCACAACCATTCAATACGATCCGCGTAAAGCGTCTGTCGGGGGAGGGGGGGGGAGAATGTAAAGATTTCTTGACAGAATTTCGGCTACTCGCCTATAAAAATTCGATGAGGCTGATTTTATACGGTTTTCGTGCATAATAAACGCCTTTAAAAATCTTTTTCTATTTGCTGTCCCAAACCGAAGAAATCTCTATACCAATAGAATTATGAGACAACGTCACGTGTGTGTTTATGTATTTTTCACGTTAACGAAACTTTGATAATTATACCGTAAAGCGGTTAGTGTGATGAGATGCTTTGCCGAGCTGACTTGAAATAAAGAAAAAAAGACTGATCAGATTTCCATAAAAATGCGCCAACATCTTCGCTAAATTTAAATCAACTTTATTTAACACATTAACAGTTTCATCAAACAGAACTCGTGTTCTGTTTGATGAAACTGTAACAGAAGAATGTATTACAGCAGACTATGTCGATTCGGCCGACGAGCATGTATCATAGAAATGTAATTCAGTCCAAGTCTTAAGTCTATCTATATTTCGCCTTCCATCAAGTCATAGCGAAAGGTACGGAAGAGTTTGATGTCTTGTCAGATCTGCATCTCGGCTGGAACTCCTCATTTTGTGCGCTAAACCGGATCTGGGCGGAAATGAGGAAAAGTGGGCATGCGCAAAAGTGTTTGAATTGCCTGGTGTATTTTTACACAAGTTTATGCATGTCTATGTTAGCAAACCGAACCACATAGTAATCACTACGCATGAGATTGCGTATGAATAAAAAAGAAAGTAGATCTCAATCATGTAACCGCTACAATACATTGCATTTTTTAATTTTATTTTTTTACTAGCGGTATTTACCTGGTGTTCATAGAACATTTAACGTATAAAATATTAAGTTAACTGAAATAAAACATATATAATTCAGTTTATCTCTACCCGGTTAACGTCAGTGAAGCCCGCTAAGTAACCAACTCGTAGACAAAACAGTAACTGCCCACCGTGTTTATTGAAAACAGTTTACCCTAATTATTATTATTTTGTTAAGTTTACAAAAAGATGGCGACCGGAATAGCAGGTTCGCACCGAAGGAAAGAAGCCGAGAATAATCATAACTGGTAAAAAGGTCAACATTTTTTTATGTTATTTATTGAAATTCTTACGATTTTAATGGTCGAGAATCATGTGTTCTCATGTCGAAAGACTGCAAAACGTTATGCCATACATTTAAGCGAATCAGTGATTATATCTCGTAAGCAAAAAATCTTTCTAACAACTGATTCTTAATTTTGTTTTAAAAATATGAAATCAAAAATGGAAATATTTTAACCAAATATCTAAAATAAATAATTGTTTTATGGAGAACCAGAAATTTGCAATTACTGCCGTTTGCCTTACAGTAAAACAAAGTTTAAATACTTATTATAAAATAAAAATCTGTACCTATTCTTATGATATTCAAATATATTAAAGAAGTTAATGGGATGATGTTTATTTCAAACCTGATCGTCAAAAGTAGATAAAAAAGTATTAATGATGTACGTATTAATCGAAAAAATGTCTCCATTTACCAATCTTCCCGGTCGGAAAAGGCATTTTTTGAAAGAAACTAAAGCGAAATACTTTTTATTGTAAAAGAACTTGCAAAGTACAAATTGGTTCAGCAGAATCAAATATTGATTTGTCACATTAAATACTATCGATGATGAACTCAAAGAATCTACTCTATATATTAGATTAATCGAATATTTATTGAAATAGAAATGGCAATAGCGTAAAATGAAACAGAATTCAAATAAGAAAACTGGATGATTTGAATCCAGTTTTCTTCGTAAACAAGTCAGACATTTAAATCTTTTGATAATAGTTGAAAAAGAAAGAATCTATTATTTCGTAACCCATTCGAAATTAGAACAGAATTTGTAAGTATTTAACATGTCGAAGAGAAGGTAATCTCTGTTTTTAAAATTCTCAGCAAATCCTCGCATGAAAGGATTAGAAGTTTAACAAGCTGTTTACATCCAATAACTATATAATTAGAGATTCAAAGAACATCACCGGAAAACAATTTAGTTATAGTTTTATAACAATTTGGTTCAATTAATAATTTAATGAACGAATGACACCGTGATAAATAAATTTTAGTTTCAAAATCCCAATAAACAAAATTAAATAAAAACATAGGCATATGTACAAAATTAATGGCGAAACAAAAAATGTAGCCAAGCGAGTCCCGGGTAACGCCGAGTACAGCTTATAAGCTATAAATTGTTACAAAAAATAAAAATACTATGAACCGTTTGATGGATCCCGACTGAGGGCGGATTACAACATTTTATTCAAATTCTCATCTTTATTGTTTCCTTATTTGCATCATCCAATCATGTGATTTATGCGCCCGAATTAATTAGTTCAAAACTATTAAAAGAACAAAGCATTATAGATTCCTGTTACGAATGATTTTGTCGTCCAAACGGATAATTCTCCATTTTCCCTCCGTTATTCTTGTTGTCTAGAATATTTCACGCTTCCTCTATTACAACGAGTACTATTTTACTCTACCGCCATTTACGAGACATTACGTACAGTTTCACTTAGATGAACACAATAGGAATTCGTTGCAAACAATTATTGGACCAGACGTAATAACATCTCGAGTTAAGATTTTTCAATCTATCCCCCCCTCTCTCTCTCTCTCTCTCTCTCTCTCTCTGGACAGATCTTCGATAGTGGCAGTCGGCACTAACAACTAAAGTCACCACGTTCAACCGTTGTGCTATGTTCACAATGAAATTCGCTACATAAAAGAGAGATTTTCTTACCGGTTATTGCTTACAAAATATTTCGTGCAAAATAAGACTCAAAACAAAATCGAGCTCAATAATCTACCATAAAATATTTCAAATGAGCATTTGCACCACATTTGCGATGAAGTATTCGTGAAATAGTTGATGTGCAATAAGACAGTTAAATGATACTGTTATTATTATTATTATTATTATTATTATTATTTTCATTATTATTATTATTATTATTTTCATTATTATTATTATTTTCATTATTATTATCATTATGATTACTATTATAACTATTATTATTATCATTATTATTATTAGTATTATTATTATTATCATTATTATTACTATTATTATCATTATTATTACTATTATTATTACTATTATAACTATTATTATTGTTATTATTACTATTATTACAATTATTATTATGATGATTATTATTACCATAATTATTATCATTATTACTATTATTACTATTATTATTACTGCTATTAGTACTATTATTATTACTATTAATATTATTAGTATTATTATTATCATTGTTATTATTAATATAATAATAATAATAACAAGCCGCGCATGCGTGGTCCCCCTTTGTATGTGACTCGATGTGGCGAGTGTAAAATGCAATAAATTTGGGCAATTTGGGGCATTTTTTTACCTCCATTGTACCCCCTGGGGGTACGAACCTGAATTTTTCTGAGGTCAATGATGCTCCTTTTATATCCAGAACAATTGCCTGTACATTTTGGCTAAGTTTACGAAAAATTGAATGGATGAATCAAACGTTATGGGAGAAAAGGGTCATTTTTTGCCATTTTGGGGGCTTTTAACCCCCTGGGGGCGCGAACCAGATTTTTTCCAAGGTCAGCGATACTTATTTTCTATTAGGAACAATTGCCTCCATATTTTGGTCAAGTTTCAGAGAAATTGAATGGCTGGCTGAAAAGTTATGGGGCAAAAAAATGTCATTTTTTTCCATTTTGGGGCCTTTTGACCCGCTGGGGGGCTAACCAGATTTTTTTCAAAAATCGGAGAATGTCACTTTCTAACCTGACCAAAGTTACAACTTCATGCAAAATTTCAGAGAAATTCAATGGATGGTTGCGGAGAAAAATCCGGACGGACGGACGGATGGACGGACGGACGGACGGACGGACGGACGGACGGACGGACGGACGGAAATGCCTAAAAACATAGGTCTCCCGATTTTATAAATCGGGGGACCAATAATAATAATAATAATAATAATAATAATAATAATAATAATAATAATAATAATAATAATAATAAGCACTGGCAGGCGACGAAACTATTTAAATCAACTGCATGCAATTAGGAATGGCATAAATCACATTTAGTGATATCTATTAATAAACATCAACACAAATTTACGAAGTTGAATCAATAGAAAAAATCAGCGCTAACATAAAATAGTTCAACATTAGCAAAAAAGTGCACACCACACAGTTCGACATAAAGGACTTCTACCCTTCCATCAGCAAGAACACCTTAAAAGATACATTACATTTTGCCAAGCAGTCCATTAATATTCCTTTACAATAATATGGACATCATAAAGCATTGCATAAAATCAATACTGTATAGCCACAAAAACATATGGGTGCAGAAAAGTCAGAGCACGAACTTTGACATTACAATAGAGCAGTTTTTATGGGACGAGGGTTTACGAACTGGTAGGAATAATAAACAAACGTTTCGCAATAGTTAACAATGACGATAGCGGAATCTACAGGGACGACGGCCTAATCAGTTTCTGTAAGGTAACCAACAGGGTCACAAACAAAAAAGAAAGCACCTCACTCAAGCCTCAAAAACCTATGCTTCGAATAGAAATAGAAATAAAACTAAACAACGTAAATTTCCTAAATATAAACTTTCACTTAAACGAATCCTACAAACCATAAAGGAAATCTAATAATATACACTATGCATTGACAAATCCTCAAACGACTTATCTACAGTTTTAAAGAAAATTACAACATTTATAAGACACATAATATCCTGCAGCTCCAGTAATATAAATATATCAAACCAACATATAAAAAATGCATAAATGCCCTAAAATAGTAGACTCAATGATAAAATAATTTATAACGAAAACATAATAAAACACAATAGAAAACACAACACCATTTGCTTTAACCCACACCACAATAGTGAAGTGATTACATCGATATGCACAAATTAATCTATAATCATTTTCGTTAGAGACAGTACACTTTCCAAAATTATAAATAGAAACAATGATAAGAGTATTTATATTGGATGAATAACATGCAAACCACCATAACGAAACACAACATAAAATCCTAACCACAACGATAACGAGCCCAGCGGCCGTATCAACAATAGCAACAGCGGCAACAGAAACACTGCAACGCCAACAACTTCGGAAGAAGCAATAACAATAATAATACCAACAATAACAGCAACTCGTGCAAGTTCAGAATCAGAGACAACTGTTTCCTGATGAATAAGTTAACACATGTTATGTATAAAGTCGTTGTGACTAGCAATGTAGGAAAAGAATACATAGGTGCTACTGTGCAACCTTCAAAGCCAGGTATACTCACCATACGAGGACCCTGAGAAATGCAACATACAGAACAAGTACAATTTTATCTAAGTATGTATGGGAGCAGAAAAACAGAATATTTGCACTTGCACAAACGAAACAATAAAGATAGCACCGGTTTCCAACAATCATGGGTTGTGTCTGAAGGAAAAGTAACACATGATAATCTGCAAACATAAACACTAACTACGCAATAAAAAAACAAGAATTTCTAAATTGACATATCGTCTGTGTCATCTGATCTCAGAATAGATTATAGAACTATAAATAAAGACCGTATAAGCAGACAGAGAAAAATATAGAACTCTCAACACATACCCGTAAAACAACACATAAGTAGAAATAAACATTTAACAAAATGTAAATGGACTAACGAAAGGGAAATAAAAAAACAATATATATACAGAGTTATCCGCCCGCAAACAAAATCGGACACACGTAACAATTATTAATTAATTAAAAATACGAACGTAATGGCAGTAAATAAAAGAAAAGAATATAAATTAAAAAACAAAGTTTATTTAAGAACAAACAGATAATTAAAAAAATCTATTGGCTGCGAAATTGAAGTACTCTAGGTCGTCTTATCTAGAACCGGAAGTAAACAAATCACAAACAAAAATCTGTGGTCGTCATCTGACGAATCGCCTACATTGTGAAACCAATGGCCATCACTGATTAAAAACGCTTACTCTATTAAATTATTAAAATGCTCTGCATGAGAAGGTATCTAACACTGTATATAAGTGTATATCTTAAATTTTAAGCCGATTTTCAAAGATATCATTCTCTCTTTCTCTCTCTCTCTCTCTCTCTCTCTCTCTCTCTCTCTCTATATATATATATATATATATATATATATATATATATATATTGTTATTGTAGATCACTTTCGCTGCTCGTTGTAAAAATATCCGCCGACTCGGTATTTACAAAGTTAAATTCCTCCTTAATTATTAGCTAATTTGCGGTGGCCAACGGGGGAACGCTCTTGAATGCGAATCACTGGCGATATGTGATCGGAGTTCGAGCCCGCCGACCGTCGGAAATTAACTTCCTGCGCTGAAGATTGCGTTAGCAGTAAACATCGATTTCTATAGGTAATATATAATTAATATTTATTTATAAATATTATATATATATATATATATAACAATAACAAATATATATATATAGAGGCAAAATGCCTTCAAAGAAACCATGTATTAGATGCGAGTAATTAAATCAAAAGAAAGAATAACAATATTTTAAAATACCTTCCGTTTTTGTCTTCATCTTGATTGTTTTAACTAATATTTCGCTTGATAAAACAAGCTTCGACAGAGCTTAGAATTAAAGGTATAACCTTCTTTTTTTCCCATAATATCCTTCTTGGTCTTGTAGAAGTGTTTCGTCCGATGTTGTTGACTAATGGTGAAAATGTCTGTTTTAAATAGAACTTGATTGCGCATGGTCGCTGGTAGTTATGAATTTAAAAAGTTCATTTTATAAAGCATCTTTGAATGTTAATATAAACACAGAGGCAAAATGCCTTCAAAGAAACCATGTATTAGATACGAGTAATTAAATCAAAAGAAAAATAAAAATATTTGAAAACATTTCTCAAAATATTTAAAAATACCTTCCGTTTTTTTCTTCATCTTGATTTTTTTTAAGCTAATATTTCGCTTGATAAAATAAGCTTCGACAGAGCTTAGACAATTTATATTAACATTCAAAAGATGCTTTATAAAATGAACTTTCCTAATTTATATATATATATATATATATATATATATATATATATATATATATATATATATATATTCATTTCCTATCATTCTTTTACAAAGACAGGAGGACTGCTCGAAATATCAGAATAAAATATAATATTTACAAAAACAACATCGTTTTTATGCTTCATGCATCACCAATCATCCTATATATATATATACTATAACTATTTTTTAATTAAATATTAATGTTTTTTATCTACAGACGATATTGTTTCGAGCTTTTTTCCCTCCTCAGTGTAAGAGTGGTGGTTGCAAGTAGTCACATGAGATCGAAGTCAGTTTGTAGATTCAGGCTAGAATTACGAAACAAACGCTCGGGACCACACGGCTACCGGCAATCAGCACGGACAGTGATTGAAATTAAGATACACTTATCCGAGAAAGCATATATATATATATATATATATATATATATATATATATATATATATATATATATGTTTGTAAATATTGTTTTAAAGCCCCTTAAAGAAATTAATTTGAAGCATTGTTCGGAGATATTAAAACACACAAGGTTCCGATTACGCTCTTCAAACACTCTAGACTGTCCGTTGTTTACTGCCCGCTGTATTAAGGCATACATAGAACTTAATTTCTCCTGCATCACGTGCTAATTTCTGATGGCCGTGGGGATAGAGTCGTGTTTAACTCTGTGGACCGGGTTCGCGCCTTGTGTATATCTGAAATTATCACTCCCTAAACTGATGAGAGTCTAAGCTTGAAACGCTGGCGTATGTATGCATAAATAATTTAATATTTATTTCGAAATATATATATATATATATATATATATATATATATATATATATATATATATATATATATATATATATATATTAAAATAAAGATAGTTGGAGTATCCGACAATTGTTTCAGAACCTGCTGGCCCCTCTTTAGGGAAGTAACTTGAAGAGGAGCCAGCAGGTTCTGAAACAATTGTCAGATACTCCAACTATGTTTATTTTAATATAAAAACTCTTATATATATTGACCACTTTTGAAAAATAATGTTTTTGTTTATTTAGTTAATATTTGAACTTAATTAATGAATTAATATATATATATATATATATATATATATATATATAACTTAAATTTCACTCGTGAATTGATAATGTCTCGTGGCCTAATTTTTTATGGCGCTTGCTTGCGGAGTCTAGGTTGATTCTGTGGCAGGGTTTCGAACTGTGCGATTGTCTGAGATTATCAATCTGTACACTGATGAGAGCGAAAGCTTGAAACGCTGGCGTATGTAGGTAAAAAATAATTTAACATTATCTACTTAAATAATTATTGTTTGTTTATATATATATATATATATATATATATATATATATCTTATAAACGCTACCAATTTGTTTACTTTTTTATCTGAATGAGATTTAAACCACAGTCAAATGGCACAACATGAGACAGATTGCCCAAACTGATTAAATTTTTACCATTGTTTTGAATGTGCTCCTAGGATTGACTCACTCCAAAACTGAAATGGAAAACTTATATCCAATCGGTTGCTAAGAAAGTGATTGGATCATTCTACTGCTCCAGAAAGTATTTGACTCCTGATGAAATTATCTAAAGAGTCAGATATATCCTCAAATTAATGGTACTTACAGTTTACGGACCGGGCTGAAATAATAACGTTATTATTTAGAAAGCCATTCTTAACATGGGTATGTACGGGCTTTATTAACTATTCTGTATCTTCACCTAACAATTTAATACACAAAATATAACGTGAAAAGTAAATTTAACTTGAAAATCCTATCTAAAAAAATAGCTTGGTCCGCAAACTGCATAAGCACTCTAAAATGGGATACTGCTGCCACATCTGGTGAATGCCTCTCATAGCACTCTTTTTTGCCTTGATAAAGTTCAAAATCGACTTTGCTATCTAGTGAGGATGATCTCTTCTGTTGTCTATAGCCTTTTTATCACAGAAGAGACATTGATAGTCTTTCTCTGCTCTATCATTATTTCTATGGAAGCTCTAATCCCTGGTTTCTCCTTGTAAGACCAATAACTCATGTTATTTAAGACCAATAACTCATGTTATTTAAGCCCAATAACTCATGTTATTTGAGACCAATAACTCGTGTTATTTAAGACCAATAACTCATGTTATTTAAGACCAATAACTCATGTTATTTAAGACCAATAACTCATGTTAATTAAGATCAATAACTCATGTTATTTAAGCCCAATAACTCATGTTATTTAAGACCAATAACTCATGTTATTTAAGACCAATAACTCATGTTATTTAAGACCAATGTTTACACAGTTTTCACGACAGCAGTATCATTTTTTAATATTCCTTTGATGTATGATGGGGACCGGCCTCTTACACTTAATGAAATATTCCTAGGTTTCCGGATATTATAAACCCGTCATGTGACATCTACTCCTGCTATTGAATACTGAAGATAATGAATCCCTTTAGTAACTGCTATACAGAGAAGGAAGAGGTGTACTTTTATAATTATAGTTATAATCTATCATAAAATCATTCAAGAGCTCTTCAGTACTAAAAGAATTCATAACAAATGTAATAGGCGAGCTATAAGCTTCATAAATTGGTAATATGTGTTAGTGTTATGTGTGCTTATATCTGTCTGTATGTATGCGTGCTTATATCTGTTTATGTGTATGCGTGCTTGTATCTGTGTGTATGTGTGCTTATATATGTTAGTTCATGTGTGCTTATATTCGTTGCGATGATACAAGTAGTCGTGTATCACGCGTTCAAATTTTGGTGGTGTGCATATTTTTGCACTTGCTAAACACGGAATTCAGAGATGCAATACATACAGCAACAGATCATATCGCATATAAAAGATCTTTATCGACAGAATTTACACTATTCGTGTCATCCTGGTAGTATCTATACCATACACTCTATCACAGTGTTTCTTGTTTGTAGATTTTTTCCTTGTCAACAATTGCGAAAAAAATAAACACAACTAAGATTGCGGTAAAGAAAAGAAAAATATATGCATCTAAATACTATTATATTATTTAGTTTACTGTCTTGAAATATTAGTTGATTATACCTGGGTATTTTACCTTCGGAACTGTGCCCCCTTTAATCACAACGAAGTGGATGATCAGTTCGTCTTTCATAAGACGTGGGCACGAACAAATACTTTCATAAGTCGTTGAGAAGAACAAATAGTTTGATAAGTTGTGGATGAGAACAAATACTTTCATAAGTCGTAGATGCAAACAAATTCTTTAAAAGGTCGTAGATAAAAACAAATACTTTCATAAGTCGTAAATACAAACAAATAGTTTCATAAGTCGTGAATACAAACAAATAGTTTCATGAGTCGTTGATACGAACAAATAGTTTCATAAGCCGTGGATATGAACAGATACTTTCATAAGTCGTAGATACGAACAAGTACTTTCATAAGTCGAGAATAAAAACAAATACTTTCATAAGTCGTGAATAAAAACAAGTACTTTCATAAGTCGTGAATACAAACAAATTCTTTCATAAGTCGTTCATAGGAACAAATAGTTTCATAAGCCGTGGATATGAACAGATACTTTCATAAGTCGTAGATACGAACAAATTCTTTCATCAGTCGTGAATACAAACAAATACTTTCATAAGTCGTGAATACAAACGAATACTTTCATAAGTCGTTGGTACGAACCAATACTTTCATAAGTCGTGAATACAAACAAATACTTTCATAAGTCGTTGGTACGAACCAATACTTTCATAAGTCGTAGATACAAACAAATTCTTTCATCAGTCGTGAATACAAACAAATACTTTCATAAGTCGTGAATACAAACAAATTCTTTCATAGGTCGTAGATACGAACCAATACTTTCATAAGTCGTGAATACAAACAAATACTTTCATAAGTCGTTGGTACGAACCAATACTTTCATAAGTCGTGAATACAAACAAATACTTTCATAAGTCGTTGGTACGAACCAATGCTTTCATAAGTCGTGAATACAAACAAATACTTTCATAAGTCGTGAATACAAACAAATACTTTCATAAGTCGTTGGTACGAACCAATACTTTCATAAGTCGTAAATACAAACAAATACTTTCATATGTCGTAGATATAAACAAATAGTTTCATAAGTCGTGGATACGAACAAGTACTTTCATAAGTCGTGGATATTAAAAAAATACTGTTATAAGTTGTAGATGCGAACAAATACTGTACTCGCCCAGCCCGGACTCTACAATATACTTGAAATTCAATCTTTGATTACATTAATATCTTTCAATGCTTCATAGTTATATATACTCTTTTCTTAATAAATATTTGCGTGTACGTAGCATAAAGGGTTAAAGGTTAATAAAAAAATATAATACAGGAATAAGCGTAAGAAAAAAGCAAAATATTCATGTTCATAATATTTTTGAGATTACTTGTAAATGTTAATCTTATGGGGAGTGTTAATATATATTTCTGTACATACATATATGTGTCTAAAACGCAGCAACAGCAATTGTGTGATATGGTGTTACAGCAGCAGTAGCAGCCGCGGCTGTATGTGATAACATTAATATGTATATTTATGTATGTACGTACATGCATATATATGTACATGCATATATATGTACATGCATATATATGTACATGCACATATATGAATGTAAGCTGTTATTTAGTTCTAGAAAGAATATATCAGCAGTAGCTATGTATACTGAAATTTGTTGTTCTGTTGTATTACTGCTTAACTTCGCGCTGTGTGTACCCGGGTTTCGTCGCTTCTGGCTGGTGTATCTCTGTCGTTTAAACGACAACATGCCAAACTTAGATTTTAAAAGTGTTTTATTCAAAACAAGACGACGACAGCAGAACTGGAAATAGCTTGTACGAAAGAGAGCGAGAGAGATCAATAGAATTACTTAGATAAATTTACAATAGCATCAGTCAGACTATTTTGGGATATACTAAGCCCCTCTCTCCCCCGTCGCTGCATGGACCCTCGCTTCGCACGTCTTGTTCGGTTGCTAGTCAGGCTCAAGAGACAGAATCAGCCCTGAACAGAAGTGACGTAATTTCTGACTTCCGATTTATCATCACTTTTAGGACGTGCTCCTTCCGACTCCCTTCACTATCAAACAGTTGTTAACGAATTTAAACGGCGGAATATATTCTTTTCGTTAGTTCCATTAATAATCTTGAAAACTTAAGACGTGTTTGATACTTTTTCTACACTGTATTTAAGGATTGTATTTCATTTACTTTCAACACATTATACAATGAATGCACCAGCAAATTATTGGCACAGTTACTTTAAAGGTTATGACCCCTATTCTTTTCAATAACTTCCCATCATGGGGATGCTTTCCAGCTGAATACAACATGGTCGTTTTTAAACCTCATGTTAATCCATGGATCCGTGACGTCACTCGTTCTTCGTGAGAAGCGAGTTTTAGCCAGTCTGGGTTTTGGAGGCGAACCGATGAGATGTGATTGTTACCATATAAACTACAACAGATAAGGGGAATATTTCCCTAAGAAAATACAGGCGAGAGATATCCCCCCCGCCATGATTGGTTAAGGAAATAATTGTTAAGTAACTACGATAAAGTAGTCATTTGCTCTCTCTCTCTCACTCTCCCTCTCCCTCTCTCGACGTAGTGAATGTCTCCAAGCCGATAAATAACTAACGCTTGTAATAAAAATAATTGAAAGTTAAAAAGATTGTTGTTTGGTGAGTCGGTCAGGAAGCTTTTGTTGCAGACAACGGACGGCGTGGTTCACGGCAGAAGGAGAGGGGAAGGGATTCAACCACTAGACGACATCGAGACGGCGACCCTCTACACGGCGAGGGAGAAATCTAAATGTATGCGAACAATATATGAACTATGTGATTTATGATGGTTTAAAAATGACGAGCATTAAATGTGAACTGCCACGGCCCTTTCTGGGACGTGTATACGAAACGAGTACCGCCGCGGCACATAAAAGGGGCTATGCAACATCATAATGTTGTTCATTGCCAACTTACAATCTTATTAACACTTATACAGCCATCGGACCTTGATAAGTGGTGATACATTAGCATAAAATAAATCAACATATTTCTTCTAAATTGCAATAAAATTTTCAAAGTTGATTGTAAATAATTTAAAATATCAATTAATCCCACATAAAATAATGGCTGTTGCCTTCCACAAAATACTTATCTTTATAGATTTTCTTATCTTCATATTCAGAGTATAAGTAAAGTTGCAAATAAAGACGGTCGAAAAAGAAGGGATTGTTTTTACTAAATGAGCCACTTCCAACCTTCCTGGAATTTTCAGCAGACGATAGATATGAAAGTCTAATAAAACGTAATCAAAATGTTTTACCTATCAACCTTTTGACCAACATCAGTTGTTAGATTTAATGGCGTCTTGATTTGTTCCTGTCTGCTGAGGTGAAATACAATCTGCCGAACTGTGAAAAGTTCTTCTGAAGCGATTTATAATCTGCTGTCATTTTACAGTGTAATGAGAAAATAAATTCTATTCATATATTACGCCGACAAGTCGACGCATTCAAGGGTAGGAAAATGCACAAAATTAGTAAATAGTCCTTATTTATTTGAAAATGTAAAGTTAGGCACATGGCCGCTTTTTGATATGGAGAATAAACCTCCCCTACAAAAGAGGCTTTCCGGATTTGATCAAAAAATAAAAAAATTTTTAGTCTAGAATAATTTCTCTTTTTCAAATTGAGGACTTCGTCCGAGGGCTAGGTAATCGACGCATGCTAATAGTATAAAAATCTAAGTCGGTATTAATCTACCTCCCACAGCAGTAAATTGTGACACAAGGTCGGAAAGTGGGATTTGATAAGTCAGCACCCTAGAGGAAGAGCACTTATGACCGTCAAAAAATGCCTGGGCAGCCCTGTCGACATTCCCTGATAGGGGCGCCTCAGGCGATTAGCAATAAACTAACCCCTTCTAAAAGGGTGAGAAGGCAAAGCCTGGGAGGCTGGACCTCCTAGAACTGCACAGGACAAACCCACAGACCGGCGTCATCAAGTCCCGAAGGTCAAGAAAATCTATGTCTGCGAGTATCCTCTATCACGCTAACATATTAACGGTCTTAATTAACGTACAGACTAATTGACATCAACACATCGGGCGCTCGCACGGATGTGACATCACAGAAGCGAATGTTACGTCACACTATAAAAATTAAAAACAAAAGATGCTGGCCAACTTTAAAAATGAAATAAAAACTAAAGCGAGCTAAATTACTTGCTAAATCAGTTTAAGCTCAAACAAATGCTATTTACGTTGATTTTTTCAGAATAATATTTAAAAGAACACGAAGAAATGTATAAACAACCCAAAGTGTTACAAATTATATAAACATTAAACGTTATTAAAACATATTTTTTCTAATTTGATAGTAAAAAGAAACAATTCATGTTTCAATAAGTTCATTTATCTCTCTCTCTCTCTCTCTCTCTCTCTCTCTCTCTCTCTCTCTCTCTATATATATATATATATATATATATATATATATATATATATATATATATATATATTAAAATTTGAAAATCAAATATGATGCAATTTTAAAATGAATAAACTCATTGCTGATTCTGGCTTATTTCACCTCGTTGTTGCAGGGACCACCTGTCTCTTTCTTTCCGCTTCATCATCTGCATTCTACTTTGTATTTCTTTCTAAAACGAATGCTATTTTTACGAAGATTTCTTCTGATTAACATTTTAAGAATACCTAGAGAAAATATAACGAATCTTATCAATTGTAGAAGTTGGTGAAGAAGCAAGGAAAGAAATATCTCTCATTGACGCTGGATGCGAACAACCTTGGTAACTCCTATATTGGTGAGAAGTTGTTGTCGAGGAATACTCATACAATAGTTGACAAGAGAGAAATTGAATGCAGGGACTCTACCATTGTTTATGTTTTTCTCGATACAAACGACACATATAGTTTATAAACAATCAGTCGGGTTTCAAACAATAATAAAAATTAAATTTGATTATCTGTGGTGTTTTTTTTTTTAATATATATCCAATAAGATTTCAGAGCTTACGTCATTAATTCCGAGTTTCACCGAAGACTTCCGAGACTGGCGAACGTTAACGAATGTATTATTAGAGTTGTTTTTATGAAGAAGTTATTCAACGAAAGAAACTGCTGTTTTTATCTTGTATTTAATTGTATTCTGTAATGCTGTTGCCCTACTTTTACACAATACAAACCGAACCGTTTTTTTTACTCTAATCCTAACTATAACCCTAACCTAACTGTTTTGTTTACTCTAACCCTAACCTAACCCTAAACAAAGTTTTAGGTTTAATTCGACAAAAGCGGTTTAGTTTGGTTCTAATTAATTGAAAAAATAGTTGTTTGGCAAAAGTAACAGCACTTTTTTTATTCGTATATTTCGGTAAAAGGCAAAACTTTATTCGGCTGTAGTCGGAACTGCTTGCGTCACGACCACGTCACGACTTCAAATCTATGGATACCTATTCCTAAAAAGCACCCTGTTTTTTACAAAACAATAAAATATCTTTTCATTTAGACATAATGAATTATAATAAAATAAATATTGTTGATTTTTATTGCATTTTAACGTAATTGAGTTTATGTGTACAGTTGGAGCATTAGAGAAACCCGGCGTAGACAAATACTTCAGATAGTTGTACTATGATTGATAACAACATCTACAGTGACGAGTGTGCAGCGTCTGTGCTCGCTGTGTGTGTATGCGTTTGTGTGCGTGTATGTGGGTGTTGCTGAAAACTTTTTTGTTTACCAAAGGAAATCAAAAAGGTAAAATAAGAATGCACAATAATAATGTCAACCTAAAACACGTAGCACAAAATAATGAAAAAAATAAAACAATCAAATGTCTATTAAGTAAGTTGCGTTAATTTCCTTTCGATTTTGATGTGTATTCTCAAAATCAATAGAAATCGATCAGGACATATTGACAGGGTCAATAAACATTGTCATTGCCGTTAATGAAGTATCGATTAGAAACTGGTTTTCTCCTTCCATTACCTTCCTTTTCTATAACGAATACTGTTTCAATATATATATTGTATTTATAATAAATAAATATTACCGAATGTTATCCTCTGACGAGAAGAGTTTTATCTTTGAAAAACCATTGTTTAAGGATTAATGTAACTACTTGCATCTGAACTTTCGATGTAATCAAATTTGTATCAATTTTATGTAATTTTATGTAATTTTATGCAATTTTTTATCTTCATCTTTCCTTCTTTAAAATATATTGCTCTACTCAACTTATTGAGTTTTAATTTATCACGATAGATCACTTTACGATACTTCACTTATCGTTAATTCTATTATATATATATATATATATATATATATATATATATATATATATATATATATATATATAAACCCACCATTCGCCCCTGCATGGATAATTGTTGCAAAGGACTAGGTCCCGGACTGTAGCATCGCCGCAGAGTTGCATTTATGTGCTAATTTTGCAAGTGCTTCCACCAAATGTCTCCCGATGAATTTACTGCAGTTGTACTCCTGAACGAAAATACCCTCGACCCACCCGACTAGCTGATAAATCCCACCCCTTCAATGTAGAGGTTCCTAGAAACCGGAAGATTTTCTAGTATGATAACCTTATTTCTTTGGACCACTCGCCTTTAGAATTCCTTTCTTGCTCCCTGTTTCCCCGACAATACTAAGTGTAGAAATTTAAACGTAATGTGAACAAACATCTTACTGCCCAACTCTGTACCCACGTTGCTTCTAAAAATCTTGCCCCTACCATAGTAGCCCCTTACCCTTCAGTGGCAAATTGCCTTGTTTTAGTTTTAAAAGAAGTAAAGAGAAACCCCACAAAATAATCCAATCATGTTTGAATGCATATATTTTTGTTGCAATATAAATTAAAATAATTTTTCTAGTTCAGCTGACGTGTACATTTGTTTCTAAACATTTGAGTATAAGTAAGTGGTATGCCACGGAAGCATTAGAAGAGGAGCCGTATTAAAAGTCAAACTGAAGATGAGGTGAGCAGCGCCAAATCGCTGCAAACCTCGAGATTCCACTTTCCCCTTTTAATTCATCATATAGGGAAGATAATAAATTTCATTTCGGCTAGACCAATTTACTTCTGTCATGTATGTCTACACACACATACATACGTACACACACACACGCATATATATATATATATATATATATATTAGTACTTCATGTATCCACATAAAATATTATAAGGAGATATCATTTTTGATGTATAAGTTTTCAGTATTTACTTCAACAGTGCTCGATACGTAAGTAGAGCTAGGTAGTAAGCAGTGAAAATATATATGGCAATCAAGCTACACAGAGGCTCCCGTGTTTCATCCCCGGGGGGGGGGGGAATCGTCAGGCTAATTTAGCCTGACGATTCCCCCCGGGGATGAAACACTGTTTATAAATGTCCGAAACAGTTCCATGGTAAACAGCTGATGATCCCCGTTTTAATATTTCACGTTCATGTTAAGGTCCCCTGTTTTTGTTTCACTGTTAGATACTTGAATCCCCTTTTTCATTTATAAATTTTCCAACGGTGGGTCGGCTTATGCAAGTGCTAAGTCTGCAATATCTTGGATTTAGTTAGTTTCTCTGGGAATTTAAACTGCATTTTCTTTCTTTGTTTAAAATAACTCAAAGCTATATATATATATATATATATAGCTTTGAGTTATTTTAAACAAAGAAAGAAAATGCAGTTTAAATTCCCAGAGAAACTAACTAAATCCAAGATATTGCAGACTTAGCACTTGCATAAGCCGACCCACCGTTGGAAAATTTATATATATATATAATATTTTATAAATAAACATTAATTATTTATTGCCTACATACATCGATGTTTCATGCTTACACAATCTTCATGCAGGAAGCTAATCCCAAACGGTTGGCGGGCGCGAACTCCGATCACAAATCACTACTGATTCGCAGTCAAGAGACGCTGACCACCACAAATTAGCTTGGAAGTTAGATAGAATTTAACTTTTTAAATGCCAAGTCGGCGGGTATTTACACAAGCAGCGAAGAGTGATCAAGAACAACAACAACAAACCGTGTTGGATCTCGCAATATATATATATATATATATATATATATATATATATATATATATATATATATATATATATATATATATATATATATATGTGTGTGTGTGTGTGTGTGTGTGCTTGTTTAAATAATAGTCTTGTTCCTAGTAATTGTCAACCATAATTCTTCAGTCTTTTTTTCAATTACGATTTGAGCAGTGATGCATTAGTCGGCATCCCTTTCCTCTTCGTTGATTGACTCCGCCCTACCGCCAACCACAGAGCCAACACACTGCCCCCCCCCCCCTCGCGTAATTTTATAACCACCGCGACCTCGATGTGACCCACACAGTTACTGACCGCATTTCTGGAAACAGTATTCGAGGCCCCTTTACAATTTTTTTTCTTCTGGTTTTGTAATGACATTTAGGTTTATCCACCGTTTAAGCGGTCGCGATCTGTTTTCAAAAATGGCTTTCTTTCTCTCGCGTAGCTCGGATCGAAATTCGGCCAATTAACACAAGCCCGACCGGTGTCGAGGGTGGAAAATTTCTTGACGCCTACATTTTAACCTCGATCCGTATCTTTGTTCTATAAAAAAAAGCTGTTAAAATCATAAGACATTATAGCTGACGTTAATTTATAGATGCGGTCTGAACCCTAAATATCGCAATCTCCTACATGACAGAGATTAGATTCAAAGGGGGGGGGGGAGTTACCTCCGGCTATTTTCCTAAATTTTTACCAAGAAACGTTTTCCAATAGTGAATATCTGAAATACAAGAGAAGTTACAAAACATTTTTCATTACTATTATGACTTTCACCAAGAAACACAATCGATCAAATCGATATCTATATTTATCCGGATGCACTCGATGGTTGCTTAGATTTACACTTTGTCCGTCAATTTCAAATTTGAAACTCTCTCTCTCTCTCTCTCTCTCTCTCTCTCTCTATATATATATATATATATATATATATATATATATATATATATATATATTATAAGGACATTTAATAAACTATAGACGCATTGAAATAATCTTCCAGAAACAATGAAATTATAATGATAGAGAATATATTCTCTGTAATTTAAATTTACCTTTTTGAAGCAGTAGCAGCAGTGAATGTTTTTTTTTTCGTATGGAGTCTCACTTGGACAAAAGCTCAAATCAGTAGTTTATTTCAACCAATCACAAGCCCGAAAATATTATCTCCCAAATTCTACGCGTACTATAAAAATCCAAACGGCGTTTTGTTATCATCTTTCCTGTTTTCTTTCAAAGACAACACACGTGCGCACGACTCACTCATAAGCTCTTTGGGACCAAAGGCCATTGGCAGACGCAATGAGAGGGGCACACACAAACTACTACACATAGCGACAGCACATACACACTGCTAACCGACATCATGTACACAGTTCATACACACGGGTACACTAATATACATTCACACCTACAATGCCTATCACATTTACACTGTCACACGTAACCGCACGTGGCGCCAGTCGAAATGGACATGACTAATCAAATTCTCCTGACAAAACAACTTCTTTTCACTTGGGACGTTCTGAGACTCTCTAAACTCTCGTACTTTACCAACTCTCTAGTTTTGGTTGTCTTAGAAAGTTGTCAATAAAAACTAAATATTTTTGTATAGGTAGACTCTGTCATTCTTTCTTTTGTTATTGCCTTTCCCTCTACAACACAGCTGTTTCTTCAAATAAGCAAATAATGCTTCAGAAATTTTTAGATGAGGGTTAATAGTTTGTATCATTTGAACTACTATTCTTATCTTGGTTGTTTTTATTCTCACAACGTTTCGACCGATGTAACTTTTAACCTACTTTGCATCTTTTCGAATTTGAGACTGTTTCTGTCAAAATGGGGAACCTATACGCAATTTCGAACTGACCCCTTTATATAATCAACTGCGGTAGTTGTAATCGTTCAGTCAGCCAAATAGAAGTGTTAATTCATTTTTATTTTATCATCACCTCTAGCAAGGATTGAACCTTCAACCTCAAGAGGGATGTCACTTATAACGGATTGTTAGTAAACAGCCATAACCGTGGCGCAACGGTTGACGGAACGAGAATAATCTACCCCATTTATTAAATCAATGTTCAGTTCGATATTCCATATAGGTTTCCGAGTTCGATATAAATAATTCTAAGTTCGAAAATATGTACTTGAAGAAGGTCCGACGTTACATCGATCGAAACTTTATGAAAATAACGCACAAGATGAGAATAGTAGTCCGAATAATACAAATAATGTTCAAATAATAAGTGATATTTCGCAGCATATTCCACGGAAAAAGGGGAACATTTTATGATAATTTGGGGAAATAGGATATATATTTTAACAGAAAGCAGATGAATCAATGGTTCATCCAAAGGTGGGTTCAGGGAGGCGGGAGGCTGAGACATGAGATCCTTGACAATTTTCTGACATTTTTCAATAAAACATTTTCAAACAGTGGAAAGAAATAATCAAAAAATATTTGGTAACTAGCGCTTCGTTATTTTTCAATTTTGCGTTGCGCAGGAGTCAAAAGGACGCGGAAAAGAAAAACGGTCTTAATCTCTTTTTCCCCTCCCCTCAATACTCTTTGTTTTTATTTTATACCTAATCTATATCAATCTCCGTCCTGTCATCCTGTAACTGTATCTATTAAAAAATAAAGTTAACCACTTTCTCATCGCTTTGCTTCCTCCTCTTCCCTTCCCCCTGTCTCCAACGAATAAATCATATTGCTACTATTCGATTATCCCTATTTACACGGGGGTAGAGTAAGGCACAAGGTCGATTTTTAACGTGGCAAGAATCCAGCTCCGCAGAAGGAGGCAATCTGGATTGGAACAAAAATTAAAATTGTCTCAGTCCATAACGATTATTCCTTCACTGACCGAGGACAGAAAAGGTGAAGTGTAGCGTCAGAACAGATACTACACTTTAAATTATTTATTTGCAAAACATATAAAAAATTACATTTAGAACAAATTAGGCACAAGGTTATCAAAAGTGTAGGGAAATGGGGGTCGATGGTCATCCTTGGTCTAAAGTGACTAGAATCATCTTAGTAACCACAATACCACATTTACTCTAAAGGTCATCCTACTAATATCCCCAAATGTATTTGAAATTTTATTTTTTCATAAATATATTCATATACAAACTCATTATTAAAGGAGAGTGGGAGAAAAAATAACCAAAAAAAGGTTAGTAAAACCCTACCTTAATAATAGATCGCTCACTGTTTTCCGGTTTGTTCAGAACCGAAAACAAGCACGTAAATCTCTAAATGGGAGTGGCATCTAAGTGTGAGAAAAAAGATAAATACAATTTGGGAAAAATAATAGTGGGGAGTAGGCATATTGAAAGAAAGGCGAGGACGGAACTTATTAACTAGCTAAAATGCTAATTTACCCGAAGGGCTGTGTCCCGACAAGACCAGGAACCATGTGCGCCATGATCAAGCAGGGAACATGCACTCATACTTGATTCTTTCTTGTACACACAAGTTCGCTACTTTTATCCACTTTCTATTCGAATTCCGAAGAATGTAATTTTTTTCTTACATACGTTTAGCGGTAGCGGATGCTACGAGTCGTTAATTCGTGACATACACCCATCACCGCTTGAGTTCACAGCTGAAGAATGCGTGATTGGGCGTTTTTTCTTCGAGCGATATGCAGTGAGGACACTCGGACAAAATCCCCCATTCCGAAACAAGCTTGTATGACATTACAGAACTAGGTAACGCGTTGTGCCAACTAACAGTAGTTGATAGCACCCAACCCTATTCAAGGCGGATCTCCTTCTCTGATCATCATAACCGCTCGACGAACGAGTCCTTAGTTGTAGCCTCACTAATCCTCTGTGGAATTCTTTTCCACAAGACCGAGAAAGGTCCTTGGACTGAGGAAGCTTTTTGAGAACGGCTCAGCACCCTGTGAAGAACTGCGATTTGCCCCTCCGTTTATGACGACCCTCGACTGAGGGTTTGAGAACGAGGTCGGGAAAAGCACTCTCGAACGGCGGTGTTCCACACAGATTCCTCTGTCGAAGTTCGACTCAGGAAAGCCAGTCTCTCAGCGTGTCGGCTCTTTAAAGAAGAGATTTCTTCGAAAACAATTCTTAACCGACGCTTCGACCTTTGACTGTACCTCCGACAAACTCCTCACGGACTGGAGATTTGGTCTGAACCACATGCTGAGGATTCGTATCGAACCGTCAGTCCAGTAGAAAAGAGCCGGAAGCGTAGCGTTGCCGCTCCAGGAGACCCAACCGCAGGACGGTCGATTGCTGCGGTTTTATTTCGGCTCTGTAATCGTTTCGTAACGTGTGAGCGCATCTGTCACCGTCTCAATGTCTACGAAGCACGACAACAAAGACGGAAACCCTGCCAGGCAGTGCGCTTCCGTGCAGAACTGAACCAGCCGTCTCATTCCTTAGCTTGCGAAGTAGCGGCGCCAATGCAAGAATGTAGAGAAGGGGTGACAACGGACAACCCTGATGCATCGGCTGGGAGATAACGAAACATTTCGAACGTCTTCCATTTACTTGTGCTACTATCGTCTCGGCGAACGACACAGAACGGAAATCTATTTGCGCAAGTCCGTCTTAAAACCGTTGTTCTCTAATACCAATGCTAAAAAGCGATGGACAACTCTGTTGAAAGCTTTGAACTGATCCAATTTTATCAGCAAGACGTCCGTGTTGTCGTCTGTCCCCTCTAGGATAGTACGAATCAGCTGTAAGTTGTTCTAATTCGATTTCCAATTCACAGCGTAGTTCTGCTTGGGTTTCGATTACAGCTTACAACCGGTTCGATAGGATCTTGGCCAAAGTCTTTGTCTCTGTGTTCAGCAAGGTTAATATGTCGATGATCGTCTAGTTCCTCCAGCATGCCTGCCCCAGGAATGTTATCCAGTCCCTTGGGGACTTGACTCGGGACGAAGCAACGGTTGAACACATCCCCCAGAAATAGAAAAAAACTTGCGTGACAGCCTCAAAAAACAATTCGTAGGGCAGACAACCAAGTCCTGGTGATTTGTTGTAGTCGACCTGCTTCAAAGCAGCCAAGAGCTCAGACTCCGTAACTCTGCTTTTGCAACCAACTGTTCTAGCTGCATATAGGCGGGGAAAGTTATCAAAATAGTTGCCAAAATCCTGGACCAAGAGATTGATCAGTTGGGTTTAAGCGGTCCTCGAAATGCTTTCAAAATCTCTCGCAAATCTCCCGAGTCAATCCTAAGTGTGGTTGACTTTTCGAATGTATCTATCCGAGCCACCCGGGAAACTTCCTTACGATCATCCGCGTCAGAGTTCACAGATTCGTTGGATAAATTCCTTAGCCTAACCCTCACTCGTAAAGCTCGCTCGTCTCGCGTCGCAGAGCCTGTTCAGCTACTTTTATGCTTACAGTATCCCCCAGCGACCGCCAATGTTAGTTGTGCGCCTAAGTGCTTCTTCGCTTTGATCTTATCTATTGCGAAACGCTGACCGTATTTGACGGAGAAGCTTATTTCAAGCAAACCCACCACTTATTCCCGGTAACTGCTCCCACTAATTCCCACTGGATAAGGTTTCCTAGCTTTTCCTGGAAGTCTCGTATCTCCAGCAAGGATGTATTTAGCTTCCAGTTCTTAACTAATTTAGGTCTATTTCTTAAATTCAACTGGGCCATAACTAAGTTAATGTCTGATTGATTTAACGTGGTCACGATATTAACTCTATGTCACTTCTTCTAACTAACATCCTCTGTGAATAAGTATCCCGGTAGGAGGGCACGCTATTCGTCTATGACCACATCTCTCGTAATCGACACAATATCTGTCAACAAGATCGCATCTAGCCATCAGATTCTAGTTCCCTCGACCTCGTTTATCCTGGAATCAAAGATGACATTCCAATCTCCCATTAACACTACGCGTTTCAGACACGTGACGAACACGTCCAGACCCCGAAAAAAGGAGACCCTCTCTTGAACTGTGTTGGGCGCATAAACCGCGACGACGCGAAACCCGACATCTTTTACAGCAATATCGGGCACAACAACTACCATGCCACACCCCATCATCGCTATGGACAACGTTAACTCTCGCGGACAGGGTGCGTTTCACAGGCAAACAGATACCTTTTTCCCTGGAGATTCCCACATGCTTAGAAAACGTCAAAGTCTCTGCTCAGCATCTGACAATCTTTGGACGAAACGAAGTGTGTCTTCTCGATTGCAGCTACATCCATTTTCATCGACAAGACGTGAACCGCTCGGTTTGAAGACCTCATGCTCTTCGCATTCAAACTAGCCAAAGTCCTATCGAGTTCCAAAGTTATCCACTCAATGTAGCCAATTCCTTGGTATCCTCACTTCTAGCCAAAAGGCCAATGAACTACATCTTCTACCCAACATTGCCAAATGGCCGTCGGCCAATCTCGGGGGGGGGGGTGTTATCGTCAACTGATTTTGTATGAAAAGTGAACGCATGAAAATCTAAAAGATTTATTTTTATAATCGTAGCGTTTATACAGTAAGTATATCGAATGTTTTGTTACAAGTATTCTTATTGTAGGTGTCGTAAAGAAAAGCAGGCTTTGCACTCATTTTTGTATTGTGTTGTGTAAGGCCAATCGATGAAGAAGCCGGAAAGTTTAGGCGATAATAGGAAATATGTCAATCTGCTAATCCTCTATTCGTTACTAACAAACGGATTATAGTAGAAGCACCGATTCACCGAACATTATACACTAAAAATGTATTAAGGTCTATTTTGCCAAGTATAATGCACGAATGTTTTCGCAAAGAATTTGTTTTGTATATTTTGTAATCAGATAAATACATGTTATATGTAGTTTTATTAGCTGCTCAATCAACCGCTTGTGGGAGTAGTAATTGATATGATCCTGTGTAACTCATGATGTAAAACGAAAAACTGACCCTAATTAGATTTATACTGTATTTTTGTTACGGTGTTCTGTGTCAAAGAAAGATGACTTATTACTAGAAGGGGGTAGTCACCCTCCTCCCACGCTGAATTTAGTAATCAAGGGAAAACGACTGACTGAATAAAATATAGAAAAACCTTTAATGTCCGAAAACACACATCAATAATCGAACTAAAGAGCATGCGAAGCAGAATTCTATACACACCTGTTGTTTACGGAGCCACACACCTGTTGTTTACGGAGCCACACACCTGTTGTTTACGGAGCTACACACCTGTTGTTTACGGAGCTACACACCTGTTGTTTACGGAGCTACACACCTGTTGTTTACGGAGCTACACACCTGTTGTTTACGGAGCTACACACGTTTTGTTTACGGAGCCACACACCTGTTGTTTACGGAGCTACACACCTGTTGTTTACGGAGCCACACACCTGTTGTTTACGGAGCTACACACCTGTTGTTTACGGAGCTACACACCTGTTGTTTACGGAGCTACACACGTTTTGTTTACGGAGCCACACACCTGTTGTTTACGGAGCTACACACCTGTTGTTTACGGAGCCACACACCTGTTGCTTACAGAGCTACACACCTGTTGTTTACGGAGCCACACACCTGTTGTTTACGGAGCCACACACCTGTTGTTTACGGAGCTACACACGTTTTGTTTACGGAGCTACACAACGTTGTTTACGGAGCTACACACCTTTTGTTTACAGAGCTACACACCTGTTGTTTACGGAGCCACACACCGTTGTTTACGGAGCCACACACCTGTTGTTTACGGAGCCACACACCGTTGTTTACGGAGCCACACACCTGTTGTTTACGGAGCTACACACCTGTTGTTTACGGAGCCACACACCTGTTGTTTACAGAGCCACACACCTGTTGTTTACGGAGCCACACACCGTTGTTTACGGAGCTACACACCTGTTGTTTACGGAGCTACACACCTGTTGTTTACGGAGCCACACACCTGTTTTTTACGGAGCCACACACCTGTTGTTTACGGAGACACACACGTTTTGTTTACCGGTCAGTGAAATAGGGGAACATCTGATTTTACTTTATCAATAAGATTAATTATAATTTTACCCGCGTTCAACGTGTGGAATTGTGAATTATTCTATTGACATAAGCACTCGGAATACGTATTATTTAGATTATTTGAACTACTACTCTCTTCTTAGAGTTTATTCTAAAACAATTCCGGCCAGCGATCCTAAGAATATAATTACGAATAACTTAAGACTTCTATCTGGTTATGGTTGACATAGCAAGAACAATCTACCCGGTTGATTAAATAAAAGATTCAGATCGAAATTGCATACAGATTCCCGAATTCGACAAGACGAACCTTAAAACGTTATGAGAATAACATCCAAGATGAGAACAGTAGTCCGAATAACAAAAAAAATAAAAAATTATGAAGCCTCATCTAAAAAATTCCGAAACCAAGAACATTTATAAACGCATTTACTTTATATTAATATTGTACTTTATATTAATATTGTACTTTATAGACCTCAATTTAGTGTTAACTGCGAAAGTGTCTTGACCTGATTTGTAGCAGACTGCGTAGTTAGCACACGCACAGACATACGCGCTGCTCGTATTGTTGGATAATGCTCCTATGGGAATGGACGTATCTGTTGAAAATCGTTGGGTTGACTTGCGCGAATTAGCGCGGGTGCAATCGAGTGCAGAGTAGGGCCTGTTCTCACAGTCAGAGCGAACAGACGTGACAAGGTCACCGGGTGACGAGATCCCAGATCAGGGGTCAGTGTGCACCTGCGAGAGGCTCTGTGACGTCATGGGCCCTTGCGTGGGAAACAGAGGGATTCGTGACGTCACTCGTTCTTCGTGAGAAGCGAGTTTCGGCAGTCTGGGTTTTGGAGGCAAACCGATGAGACGTGATTGTTATCATGTAAAGTACAACAGATAAGGGAAATATTTCCCTACGAAAATACAAGCGAGAGATATCCTCTCCCCCTCTATGAATGGTTAAGAAAATAATTAAGTAACTACGATAAAGTAGTGATTTGCTCTCTCTCTCTCTCTCTCTCTCTCTGTCTCTCTCTCTCTACGTAGTGAATGGCCTAGGCCGATAAATAACAACGCTTGTAATAAAAAGAATTGAAAGTTAAGAGGATTGTTTGTCTTCCGAGTGCGTCATGGGGCTTTAGTTGCAGACAACGGACGGCGTGGTTCACGGCAGGAAGGAAAGAAGAAAGAATTCATCCACTAGACGACACGACCCTCTACACGGCGAGGGAGAAAACTAAAGGTATACAAACAATATATGAACTATGTGATTTATGATGTTTTAAAAATGACGAGTATTAAATGTGAACAGCCGGGTCCCTTTCAGGGATGAGTATAGTAAACGAGTAAAGCCACGGCCCGTAGTGTGGGACTAGTATACGAAACGCGTACTGCCGCGGTCCATGCAGGAGTAGTACCATGCAACAGTATTAGTATAGATATTTCAATATTCTACATTTTATACAACGTTGTAAAACTGTAGCTGGCCGGAATATGCACATATTGACCGTACTAATGAATACTATATAGTCAACAGATACATATATTTAATATGATTGGTTCGAGAATGGTTGAACTTGAGACTGTGGATCTGTTTAAACTGAAGTGTATTTGACTATTATTGGGTTGTTTTTTTTTGGGGTGTGTGAGTGCAGAGCCCCGAGAACTTCGTATATTGTTAGGAAATTAGAAGTCAATGTAATTTCCTTTAAAACAAAATCGGCGGATGTTGATTGCGTCATTTAGTTTATTATTTGAACACGCAAGAATTGATGCACTCGGTTTTTGGCTATAGGCCCCGCCTCCAATACAGACCCCCATGCAGATGAATCCAATCTGAACTGAGTAGAAAAATACAGGTTTTATGACTAAAGTTATTGGTTTAGGAAAACGGTTATTTTTTTAAAGTTATGCCCCCTTCAAATTTTATCACATTAAATAAAACATTTTCAGGTAATTTCTTTATTTAAAAAACTAAAAATTGTCTCATTACTTGATTTACTTTAGTAAACAAATAAAAGGAAATTACATTTAATAAAACTTATTTATCTTCAACAGCTCATTAAATATAAAATGCACTAAACATCTATATTTTACATATAGATATTTATTATATTTTATATCTTATTAAAAAGAATTATGAAAAATTATTTTTTTCGAAATTAAACTAATATATTTTGTATTCATTACAAATATGACTTTCGTATACGAGTTGAACCGTGTGACCGACGGGGATTGTCGCCTTCAATACTGACGATTGCAGGTCTGGCATGAAATACTAGTGAGTATTGGTTTATTTTGAATATATATATCATGGACGGCGGCACCGGGGGGGGGGGGCAAGGGGGGCTCAAGCCCCCCCCCCACTTTTTGACTTGCCCCCCCCCACTTTACGGTCACCAATAATGAAGTTATATATGCATGTGTTTAACCGGGCCCCCACTTTTAAGGAGATCCCCCACTTTTATAACTGTCCCGCCGGTCCTGTATATATATATATATATATATATATATATATATATATATATATATATAAGTGCAAGGGAGAACGATAAGAGGAAGGGTTAGCCATGATCTAGGTTTAGTTTTTGTTCGGTCAGGATAATTTTGCTTATTAAGGGGGATAGATTGTAGAAACCATTTCGTTGTCTGATGGTGTTAGAGTCTGTGATGAGATGACGATTACCCCCGGGGATGAGACGCAGACACCTCTGTGTAGCTTAATTGCCGTACATATATTTTCATAACTTACTACCTAGCTCTACTTACATATCGAGCACTGTTGAAGTAAATACTGAAAATTGATACATAAACAATTATATCTCCTTATAACATTTTATGTGGATACATGAAATAATATATATATATATATATATATATATATATATATATATATATATATATATATATATATATATATATAAGTAATTTTTAAAACCTGGACAACGCATAAATATTTTTTGTTTTAAATAAATATTTATTTATTTAAATGAAACTTAGTTTCGACTGTAACAAGTCTTCTTCAGAAAATAGTAACCTTTTCTTCTTTTCTTTTTTTTGTGACATCTCGTCACTAGAAAAATCCGTAGATGTTGAAACGGTGATGTTTTTTTTTCAATGTCTTAGCCACGAGGTGAGCGCGTGGGCACGCGTGTAATGAATTAGAAATCGTCCCCCTTTGAAAGCGTTGGTTAAAAAGAAGAAGAAAATCCCATTATAATTTTTCTGCGGATTCGCATAAACCATGCTTTATTCATTTTCTGTAACATTGTGAAATACGCTGTTTGAATATATGGATCTTGAATAATGCAATCATTTTAATTTGTTTTTTTGTTTTTTAAAATTTTAAACAAATATTTGATCACAAAGAAATCAATTAAAATACGTTCACTTCAATAAGCTTAAAACCCAGGAGGAAGTGCGTAATTTGGGTTATTCGGACTACTGTTCTCATCTTGAGTGTTATTCTCATAACGTTTTGGCCGCAAGAACCTGTGTCACAGTGAATATAGTACTAAGTAAAATTCAGTTCTAAGTGACAGTCATCTGAAGGTTGAAGGTTCAATCCTCGGTGCAGGCGATATGAAGAATTGCGAATTACTGAAGTCTTCTCCCAGTCACGGCTAACGGCTAACGAGAGCATGCTATCCCCGTGGATTTAATAAAGAGTTCTGTTCAAAATTCCGTCCAGATTCCCGAGTTTGACAGAAATATTATCGAGTTTGAAGAGATACACCAGAAGAAGACCGGAAGTTACAGCAGCCGAAAACGCTGTGAGGATAACATTCAATACGAGAACAGTAGTCTGAATAATCTAAATTATACAAAATTATTATTAGGGTTGCGGTATCTTTACATTATTCTTAAATAATATAAGTAACTAGAAAAATAATTAATTCCCTGAACAGAACAGTTTTTACAGCAATTGCATGTCCCCTTACGAAAGTTAAAATCAAGATATAATGATACTAAACCTTATGTCTAGAATTCTTATTCTTATTTTGATCAACATCCATTACATGATTTTGATTCTAGAAAATGTCAAAATTTAAAGGCTTAAGCTTAAGGGGTCTTAGGAAGAAATTAAAATTCAGGGAATCTTGCTTAATGACTATGGATCAAATCTAATGCAAATCTGATATATTTGAATTTTTAAATGGAAGATGGTGTCAATATTAGACACCCTAAAACCATTTAAAATACTCCAAAGAAACTGAAATTTGGTGAGAATTTAGTAACTGATGTCTAATAGCTATTGTTAAAATTTCACAAAAAATCAGATTAATTTGAAATTTCACGAAAGGTTTCCACCCCCTTTATATCCCTTTGCATAAAACCAAATTAAACTACATTATAGATCACATTTTGAGCCCTGACGCCTAGCGGCTGTGTTCCAACATTCATAATGATCGGCTAATTAGTTTATAGATACATCTTGCACATACAAATACATGAGCATATAAACATACCTTAGTTTATAAAGAAAAAGATAGGGATGTCTCATCTCAGAAATGTCGGTGTTAAAACGTTGTTTATAAATGTTATACGCATGCTTGTCGGAGTTACTTTTATGATGATCTTTTTGGGTTTGTTTAATTAGGTGGGTGTTTTGTAAACAGATATTAAGGAGCTTTTTACAATTTCCCACGAGCCTGACAAATTGATTATCTCATTTGTGAAAGTCATTCAAATGCCACTTTTCGCTACATTATTTACGAAGACTAAAAACATGGACGAATAATAATAATCGACGCTCAATCGACACATATCCCTGACTGACCTCTGACCTTGGTACACAGAAAAACAGTCGCTAAAAACAGCAGGGAATTCCTAAAGTGTCAAGTAATGGCCAACCTCTGAACATGATGGGAAAATATACAAAATAGAAATGTTTATTTACTTTTGTATATATATATATATATATATATATATATATATATATATATATATATATATATATATATATATATATATATAAACATTTCTATTTTGTATATTTATACATTCATATTCATATTGATCTACTTGTTATTGAGCACTTTTGAAAATATTAGGTTTATGTTCATTTTATAAAAAAAACTCCACACACACACCCACACACACACACACACACATATATATATATATATATAATATTTATAAATAAATATTAATTATTTATTATCTACAGACATCGATGTTTCATGCATACGCAATCTTCAATGCAGGAAGCTAATTCCCAACGGTCGGCGGGCGCGAACCCCGAATATATATATATATATATATATATATATATATATATATATATATATATATATATGATAAAGAATAAAAAAATGTTCCGACGTAATGGAAAATGAAATAATGAAAACCAAAATATTAATTAAATATCCATCTGCGTTACCTTTATGAGAAGGTTTCATCAGGATGGGAGATTGGTACTTGTTGCTGTATTTTTTCTTTTTCTTCAATCTCCCATCTTGATGAAACCTAATAAAGATGAAACGTAAATGGATATTTAATTAATATCTTGGTTTTCCTTATTTCATTTTCCACACACACACACACACACACACACACATATATATATATATATATATATATATATATATATATATATATATATATATATATATAGTCAAATAATATTGGGCGAACTTACGTTGTTATAGACAATTGAGGTTAGTTATTTTTAATACATATCATTTTAATTTATATTTTAAACGAGGAACAGAGAATCACGAGGATTCGAAAACAAAGAAGCATCAGTTTGAAAATTCTTCTCAAATATTTAAAAAAAAATTTGTAAAAGAAAAGGGGACATAAAAAAAGAAACTACCAAGATATTTTTTCAGTCAACCCTTTTCAAGGCATCCGTCGACAATGAGGGTAAATACCGATTAAAAACGTTGTCAAAAGACCGTAAATAATTATCGAGCGTAAAAAAAGGAGAGAGAAAAGGGGGAAAAGACATTCTTAATATACACCCATACATTTTAAGCTGTGGTTTGCACAGTGCGGTTGTCGTTAGTTAATCGAAACCGCTTCGACAATTTGTAGATTATTTTTCGAACGAGCTCTGTGCAAAATAGAGAATGCCTCATCTTTCTGAGAAAAAAATTGAAGTGATTCTTCTTTGTTTCTCTTTTTTTGTGATTCATTATTCCTCGTTTATACTATAAATTAAATTGTACTTTACCGTTTTCAACAGATGCCTTTTTTCGCCATCGCTAACTTTGCGAGATTTCCAAACCAAGTCCGTTATTTAACACACCTGTGCAGACTCCTCTCATATCGCATTAAACCCTTCTCTTTTTAGGATATCTTGTATTAGTTATTTTTTTCTTAACATATCAACGTGAGTTCAGTCTCTGTTGAAGGAAATTTATCTTATACAAGATATCGAAAAGGCATGGAACACGGAATGAAAGCAGTGTGCACCATGTTGTGGTTCAAAATACGAGGCACGTTATGTCAAAATGGATGTGAAGAACGCCGGAAAGTATGACGTTGTTAAGGTAAAATACTTGAAGACATTGAGGATTTTTTCGGGTAGTTTCTTTTCGGCAGGCAAATTTGTTTAAATCAGTCCATCTATATGGATTGGTTGAGCAAATAGATGTCGCATTCTCTTAACACGTCAAACAAATTATGACCGAGGTAAAACGAAACGCCTCTACAGGGGCGAAGATTGGAAGAAAGTGAAATCAGAAACTGAAAAGATAAACAGGTAACCCTAACTCAGACAACTCAACAGATAGTATTAAAGATCGAATAAACCTACAAAGGGGAATAAAAAACAAAAAAAGTATATGTTACAAAAAGAAGAAATACTAAATAAGAAACATGAAGAACTAAAGCAAAATATACCAGCAAAGAAAAGAAAAATTGAGATGATACACATAATCTCTTAATAGTACAAGTAAAATAGGACTTTTGAAAACTATGAAAGCCAGATCCTTGAGAAGAACAAGAAAGCCCTTTAAAATATACAGTAGACACCTTATACAAAGAATAAATAATTGGGCAGTAGCACTAGTAATATACTCTGGACACTTATAATACTAAATAGAACTAGAATACCTGGATCAAAGAACCAAAAAACTAATTATGATGTACAATGCACTGTACCCGAAGTATAATACTGACCAACTATATGTAAAAAAGAAAAAGGGGAAGATGCCTGTGCGAACGAGACGATTAAAGAACTAGAAAAATGCATAACGCAAAATGCAGAAAGGCTGATTAGTACCATAAAAACGAACTATACGAAGAGCAGGAAACCGCGAAAAAAACAAATGGGAAAAGAAGCAGTTACATGAACTTTATAAGACTGACCAAAGAAATGACACACAAAACTTATGAACACGTCTATGAAAAATATACTTGATCAGAAAAATGGAATCGCTATGAACAACCGCACAAAACAACGCGATCAGAACGAACTATATAAAAGCCAATATAGACAAAACCCAAGACAACAGTAAATGTAAACTCTGTAGACAAAGAGATCAAACGGTTAACTACATCATAAGTGAACGCAGAAAACTAGCCCTAAAATTGATATAAAACCAGACATGACTGGGTTGGAAACATATCTACTGGTAACTGTGTGAACGGATGAATTTTAAACATTCAGACAAATGGTACAAGCATAAACCGGAGTCAGTATTTGTAAATGAATGACATAAGAAATATAAATGGACAAATTCATTCAAGCAAGAAGACCAAACGTTATAATTGCCGTCGAGACGGAACCCCACGCCAAATAGTAGAGTTAGCCTGACCAGTAAATCACAGGTGACGGTCAAAGGAGGCAGAAACATTTAGCAAATATATGGAGCTTGCCAGACCATTGAATATGGAACATGAAGACAACTGCAATATCAATAATTGTAGGGGCAGGTGACGGTGGTTAAGTGGATATCGACACGGACTGAAGTTCGAATCCAGTCAGTTCCACAGTCCCACTTTCTCTTAGGGATGTTGGCAACCTTCTTGTGGTCTTTCTCGTAAGTGCCCGATGTCTTTCCAGAAATATTTTAACTAGAAAAAACATCGGGGAAACTAATGCCAACACCAGAATCATCTGATCTACATGAAGGAAGAATAATAATTGTAGGAACACTAAGAACCGTTTTGAAAAAAACAAAACGGGAAAAGACTGTGAGAAATCGAAAGCAATAGGAAGATTGACATCATAAAAAATACGGCACTTATTAAAAAAACTGATATATTGATAAAAATCTTCGAGCTCGGAAACCAATTCGCATCACGAGATAACGTTGACCAACGACACATCATAACTAGAAACACGGTAGGAAGATTAGATGAAAAAACGAAAATGGAAACTACCAGAGAAGATGAAAATCACATAACTCATTCATATATGTGTAGCGGCGCTGGCATCTGTTATACTACAAAAATGATGGTGAAAGGTCAAGGAAGAGATATAGACTAAGGAGGCAGAGCACTGACCAGATATCCACTTGAAGGACACGGAAAAATACTTGAATCTCGAGGAGACTTTTTGTCACTTGAATTCCAGAAAAGTCGACGACCGATATCAGCGAGAAATAACGCAAAATCATTTGTAACGGTTATCGAAAGAAGCGGAGAGTACTGGCAATCAGGAGAAAATTTGTTTGTTGTCACTCAGACTCCAGGGAATACCAGTTGTTTGCCAGTGAGAGAAATCCTAGTGATGAAATCAATATAAAAATCAACTTATCAAAATCTGCTGTTCAGATATGAATTCTGAAACCGAGCCAAAACAGGTATTTTAGTGATACTAATACAGGAACAACCTCCTATTTGAAAATTTAAACATATAAGATTTGCATTGAATTTCATCAATTGTCATAGACAAGACTTAAGCAAAATGTTCTGAATTTCAATTTCTTCTTAAGACCCCATTAAGCTTAGCCTATTTTTTGATAAACATTTGAATTAGGGTTCTTTTTAGTATGATTATATCTTGATTTTAATCTTCATAGTGGGACATAAAAGTAGTGCAAAACTTTTATGTACGTGCTATTAATTTTCCTTGTCCTGGGACGGGCGGTTTTCTAGGATATATATATATATATATATATATATATATATATATATATATATATATATATATATATATATATATATATATGTTCTGAGGTTAAGATCGGATTTTAACTCTGCCTGATGAGATTTCAGTTTACAATAACTGTTGATCGATAACATCGACATGCCAGTGTCGCAGATTTTGTACATGTCTGTGTAAAAAAATCAATCATATATATATATATATATGAGAAATGAAAAAGAAAAACCAAAAGGTGTTTCGTTTTTTATGTATTCATCAACGTTTCGTCTTTATTTGCATAATATTTTTCTTAAAATTATCATCCTGAGGAAATCTTACAAATAAGGACGAAACGTTGATGAATATATGAAAAAACATTTTTTGGTTTTTCCTTTTTCATTTCCCATTACGTCGGATTACTCTCATCCTTCCTTTCTCATATATATATATATATATATATATATATATATATATATATATATATATAGATATAATTAAATAATTCACTTAAAATATTCAAGAAATGAACAAAACCAATATTTTTCAAAAGTGCTCAATATATATTAGAGCTATCAACTATGTTTATTTTAATATATATATATATATATATATATATATATATATATATTAAAAGAAACATAGTTTGAATATCCGACAATTGTTTCAGAACCTGAGCAGGAGCCGAAGAGGTTCTGAAACAATTGTCGGATGCTAAAATTATGTTTATTTTAATATAAAAAGCTCTAATATATATTGAGCACTTTTGAAAAGTATTGGTTTCATTCGTTGTTCACTTTGTTAATATTTGAACTTAATTAATATATATATATATATATATATATATATATATATATATATATATATATATATATATATCCAAGACTGTACTATTGTGTGGTTACGCACAGCATTAATTATAATCATGTTCTCCTAAACAATATCCAACATCGTAGTTTCTTTTTGACTTTACTACAACCACGGGTCTCTACAAGCCTGTCCAATCTCATACTATCTTTTGTTTAGTCTATTTACATACCGATAGCATACACTTCCGTCATTTTACTATATGACTTGATACTGTTCCGTTGGGAAATACATTTATGCTCCGTTTATTAATTCTACTAAGTGGTTAACTTGTTCCACGGAAAGAGAGAGGGGATAACCCCCGATTGTGTCCACCGGTTCCTTCCTTGTCCTCTTACTTCGACCTCGTCCAGTTCATATCGCTCTTCCTTCCCTGTGGGCCATACTTTCGTCATTAATTGCATGCAATCGACTTCCACGCCGCAGCAGCCAATACAATCGCCCCCCCCCTCTTCCTATCGCCTGTATAAATAGACTCAAGTGGACATGAATTTTGGGACGTTTCAGATTTTGTAGCCTCGCTCCAACCGGAAACGAACGTATCCATTCTACTTTCTAATGGTAATATGCAATCACTTTTACATAATTGCCCGTACTCGTCCGGTTCTTCACTCTTCGCCAAGGAACAAGGAAGGTGGTCTGTAGGGTCCGAGAATCGGAGGTATTTGCATGGTGCCAGAAAGAATCCGGATATTGCCCGCAACTCAATGGCTAGTCGATTCTTCAATTGGACTGTTATCGTCCGGTCATCTTCTAACCTTTCCGATTTGATATCGACGGACAGCAATCGAAGATGAGGCTACGGGGAAAGAAGGGGGAAGCGAGCTGGGTTTATCTGTGAAATTAAGTCGCATTAAAGACTCGACTTTTACAAGTATTTTCATATTAGAAATCATAATTCAATGATACATTGACAAATATGGCGCTGAATATTTCCAACAAAGCAAGAAATGTAATGTTTGAACTGAATTTTGAGTTTTGATTATTTGCTTTCAATAAGATATTTCCTCAAAGACATCATCGATCGTCCGAAGATGCTGCAGAACTGCACCGCCCACGACTTATTGTTATCGATATTTATCATTTATCTTTATTTTGTTTCGTAATTTTTTTTAGATCGGGATTGATAATTTGTATCATTTGGACGATTCTAACTACTTTTCTCATATTGTATGTTATTCTCACAACGTTTCGGTGATGTACCCTTGTTTTAGATGTTTACTTATCACTATATATTACTACATATTACTATATATATATATATATATATATATATATAATAGAAATTGGTAGTTTGCTGTAAGCATTGCTGGGAGTAATAATAAGAGTTTTTAAAAAGGTTTAAGGCAATGCGAAGATCCGGGTTGCTGGAAGCTGTGAAGAACAAAAACAGAACAAAACCGAAATAAGTCGGATATAGATCGAAAGGTTTGTTTATTTTTCTAGACAGCAAGGGTGTTAGTTTGTAATGTCCGGATTGTCAAGAATCAATTTGATATTTCGAGAGATTTTTTTTTTTTTTTTTCTTCTTCCTCTCCTTGTCAAAAATAAATAAAAGAAAAATCCCGGGTACCGAGAAAATGCCAGGAGCGCTGGGGGGTTAAACCGGAAGTGTTCAGAGTAAAGTATTCAGAGGAAAACTAAATAGATTCATTTTATTTATTTATTTATTTTTTTTTTTTTTTTAAATATATATATATATATATATACACCCATATATATATGTAATTGTCTGTTGTTTCTATTTATTTAATTTTTATTTTTTTATATATGTTTACTATTATTGTTATTTGTTTTTTTTTTTTTTTTTTTGTTTTTTTTTGTTTTTTTTTTTTCCGTATATAAAACGTAGTTATTACTTATAGTATATATGTTTGTCAACAGGCTGATTCCGGCATTAGATTTTAAATGTGTGTTGATAGCTAATTATTTGTTGTCGGTGCAGTATATTAAATTTAGTTATGTCTGGTTAAGTTTAATCCTTATTTATTGGTTTTAATTTATCTCTTAAATGCCTATTGTTTTAGTTATGCAATACTACACAACAAGACATAAAAGTTTCCATTTTAGCCTCGACCAGGAACCTAGGCGACCTAAGACTGATGGAAGCTATTCTCATTTCCAAACTTAGCCCATTTTTGAATCAAAGACATGAATTAAATTCTACCTTCATCATATAACCTACCCCCCCCCCGAACCCATCCCCAGATAATAACCCCCCCCATAATAAACACTATTTGCACAAATCATATCCGTTATACTAAGAATTGACCATTACTTTAGTTAAATAAATTCAACATACAAAGCCAATTAACAGAATAACAGAATACCAAAAATAAGAGATTTGTCTCCCCTTAACCAGCAAACTTTCCATAACTAAAACAATAGGCATTTAAGAGATAAATTAAAACCAATAAATAAGGATTAAACTTAACCAGACATAACTAAATTTAATATACTGCACCGACAACAAATAATTAGCTATCAACACACATTTAAAATCTAATGCCGGAATCAGCCTGTTGACAAACATATATACTATAAGTAATAACTACGTTTTATATACGGAAAAAAAAAAAAAAAAAAAAAAACAAAAAAAAAAAAAAAAAAACAAATAACAATAATAGTAAACATATATAAAAAAATAAAAATTAAATAAATAGAAACAACAGACAATTACATATATATATGGGTGTATATATATATATATATATTTAAAAAAAAAAAAAATAAATAAATAAATAAAATGAATCTATTTAGTTTTCCTCTGAATACTTTACTCTGAACACTTCCGGTTTAACCCCCCAGCGCTCCTGGCATTTTCTCGGTACCCGGGATTTTTCTTTTATTTATTTTTGACAAGGAGAGGAAGAAGAAAAAAAAAAAAATCTCTCGAAATATCAAATTGATTCTTGACAATCCGGACATTACAAACTAACACCCTTGCTGTCTAGAAAAATAAACAAACCTTTCGATCTATATCCGACTTATTTCGGTTTTGTTCTGTTTTTGTTCTTCACAGCTTCCAGCAACCCGGATCTTCGCATTGCCTTAAACCTTTTTAAAAACTCTTATTATATATATATATATATATATATATTATATATATATATATATATATATATATATATATATATATATATATATATTAATGGTATTTTAATCTATTATTTATAATTAATGATTCCCATATTGTATTACATTCTATACTAAGTTTACTTAGGAGGTCATTGTTGCCCAACATATGCGCTGCTTCTTAAAGTCGTCGTACTCTTAACCGTCCTCTCTCTATATCATTTTTACTTTGTCCCATAAGGATAGATGGTTTCCCTCCATATGTGTGCAGCACACTCCAATTTCAATATCTCCTGTTTTCCAGTGTTCTTCTCACCTTACTTTTAGTGGGCGACATGTCTCACATTTGTATATTTTTCCACACCTACATGAAATTGCATTTCAAGAACGGTGCACGTATACACAGTTCTTGTTCATGACGTTTTCTGTAGAAAGTTGACTCGCACAAGATGTTTTCGGAAAGTTTAGTCGCTCCTGAATGCTGTCCTGATGTCATGTAGATTACATATTCTTTTATCTTTTCTGACAAGCTCTTCATATATCGTATACAAACTGTTGTGAGTTATCGAGTGGTGTCCTTTCATGTTTGTTCCAGATTTCCTGGAGCTGATGTCATGCTCTTTAGATATTTTATATTATAAAATGTGCAAAGTTTTAGAGTTAAAATCAATGTATTATTACGTAGTAATAGAAAAAAAAGAGACGTTTAAATACATATTTTTCAAGTACAAACAACGGCGGCAATTTTGTGGCTGTTCAGCTTCCATTCTTGTGGCATATTTACATGTTTCAAAAGAGTTTTTACCAGATTAAATGGGTTACTCGAAATGGTTCCTCATTAAATATTATTTACAAAAACAACAACGTGGCTCTTCCGAGAAGACAGACATAAACAGGGGCTGAAGAGAGTTCCTATGAAAGGCCCTCTTTGTTATGATTTGAAACCGACGGTACCGATGTTGTTCTGATATTCTGCAATGCAAACAGTAATAAATGAATATTACGCTCTTGTTTTTGATTTTCTTTTAATAATCGACCACTCTGATGGTATCTTCTCACACTAACCTTATATGTAAATATATATATATATATATATATATATATATATATATATATATATATATATATATACATATATATATATATATATATATATATATATATATATATATATATATATATATATATATATATATATATATATTATTAAAAATAACCGACAATTTGTGTCTGGTTATTTTAGTATTGATCCCTTCAATTTTCCGGATTAAAATCTTAATCTCGGAAGAAAATTGGCTGATGAAACTGCCGTAATGTACATGTTGGTCCAGAGTACTTTCTGACCCGCCTGGGTCCATCGTCAGTGGAATAATGACAAACAGGTAAAGACCTGGAGTGAGATTTATAATTAATTATGGCGGGAAAATTTAAATATTAAACTACATGAAACTAAACTTCCGAGATTAAGATTTTAATCCGGAAAATTGAAGGGATCAATACTAAAATAACAAGACAAAAATTGTCGGTTATTTTTAATAATATGTGTCTTAAGGAAAAAATGCTGCCTCGATATATATATATATATATATATATATATATATATATATTATTTGTACATAAAAGTAATCCATGGACACGTGTTTCTGGCTCACAGCCGTCATCAGCATGGCTAACTTAGACAGAGATCGAACCTTCGATATTGATGTCTGTAGTCCAGCATTCTACCACTGGACCAAGACGCTCCGTCTAGAAATATATGTACGATTTTTATCACCTAAATATTAATGCATTTTAAAAAATACATAAAAATACATTATATACATATATATATATATATATATATATATATATATATATATATATATATATATATATACTGTTGTTCATCCCACTGTAGAAATAGGGAATACTGTGATAAAGGTCACATTTATAGGGGACAACATAAATGAGGATTAAATAAACAAAATGTTTCTTAATATTACATTTAAATTTCTGCATGTTGGTACGGCCAGTGAAACAGGAAGCAGACAGGGAATTCCAAAGATAAACGGCTAAAAAAATTAAGCTATAAGAGTAGAACATCTTCCAGATTCTAGGGACCTTTACAGTAAAGGCGTGGGAATTTGCTGCTTGTTCTGTGGGTCTGAGGTATTTTTGTTCAGGACGTACACGTACAGTAAGTTTATTGGAGTACATTTCGTGAAAGCAGTTGCAAAACAAGTACAGGGATGCAACAAGGACTGGAGCTTGGCATATATATATATATATATATATATATATATATATATATATATATATATATATATATACATATACATATATATACATATATATACATATATATATACAGAAATATATATATATATATAACTTTCTATGCTGATGAGAGCTTTGATGAGAGTTTTTACCTTCTGTCCTCGAAACTATTGGTCCATATGTTTTATTAAATTTCTGTATTAATAATTAAATATTAAGCTTTTTATTCTGATTCCTTTAATCAATTGAGAACTCTGCTGGGATTTTCCTACTATTTCACAAAGAATTTTATATATATATATATATAGAGAGAGAGAGAGATATGTATATATATATATTAATATTTTACCTACGTACGACGTCGTTTCGAGCTTATGGCTCTCATCAGTGCAGGAAAATAAAAATCTCAGACGGTCATAATGCGCGAGCCCGGTTCACAGATGCACTTTGAATCTGTAGGCGTTCACCTAGTCTCAACAACAGAGTCGGAGGATTGCACTGAGGCTTTTAGGTGAATCTTTATTTTTAATTTTTCCGACAGTGCTCAACTTTCAATTTTACTTGCAAGGGGCTTATAATAATAATAAATAATTTTTGTAATATTTTACCTCCGTACGTTTAATATATATATATATATATATATATATATATATATATATATATATATATATATATATATATATATTTCACATTTCGCGTTATAATTTATACATAATAAATAAATTATAACGTGAAATGACTGAAATGTTAGCCTGAATTATTTCTTCTTAACTTTTATTATAGCTCTGCTTTTACATTGAGCTCCCCGACCCAACACACACACACACATTATATATATATATATATATATATATATATATATATATATATATATATATATTAAAGATTGTTAAAAATAACAGAATTCGTTCGTTTAATTATACCACTTACAAAAAATAACTACCTACCTCTGATTTAAGACAAATTCTAGTTAATAAAACGAAAATAATACATAACTTTCCCAACGGTAGTTACCATAAAAGACAGACTTCGATTTGAACTAGGAATTGTTGATTTCATAAACCGCGACGGTAACCATTAGGCTAGTCACGTAACTCCAATGTTCTTTTATGGAGAATCTACCGTCATTGATGTCGTCATTGGTTTGGGGGCATTTCGGTCCTTTTAAAATATATCTCTATTTTGGCAGGCCAAGACTTGTTAAAACAAATTGTTATTTGGCCTGAAAGTCGGTACTCGGTGTCTAATTAAAGCCATTACGTAATACGTGTAAATAATGGCATCAGGTTTGTGCCATATTCGCCAAAAATAAAATAAATATCAAAACTTTCTGCAATGGGAGTTCACCAAATTCTGGAATGAGATTGGATTTATCGAAAGCAACAATGAAAGATAAAAATGTCAAAGAATCAGCGCATATACAAAGCTATATTGGCCTCTTAAGTAAGACCAGTATACAGATAGATAGAAATGTTAGAACCCATTATATATTGTATTTTGGTAGATATCCAGGTGAAGATGTTGGTGCAGGAATGTTTACTTACATCATTTACATGTTTTGACATCTTGTTTCAATCTTGGTTTGTTGTCATTTTCACAACGTTTCGGCCATTGTACTCTCCGGTCTTCTTCCGGTGGCTTTTGTTATCGTCGCTGACCACTTTGGAATGACGAACTGAACCCGTTATCAAATCCGCCTGGGTCGCGTAAAAAGTTAAATTATACCAATTGTCTTAAGCGACGTGGAACGCGGAATGAGACCAGTCACCTTCAGTGGATTAAATAAAGAGTTCTGTTCGAAATTTAAGGAATGTTACCGACTGCGAAAAATGCAAATGAAGAAGGCCTGGGAATGCAGCAGCCATGATAACGATAACAGTATGAGACATGTAAATACTAATGTAAACATACATAGTGATTGCCACTTTAAAAAAATTTTTTTTACTGAAGATGAATATCTCTACAAGGTTGTCCAGTTATGGGAACGCAGATGACTCAGCAGTTTTGATTTATATTATAATTCTTGTTGCAGATATAACATACGAAACCACCGGCTTCCGTTTGTACATAGCTATATTCTATGCATGTGTGTAAGCATATACACAAACTAACGAAAACACAGGAATAATAAAAAATACTTGTATCGCCCAGAGGAAGTAATTAACATTTTGACGAACTTGTCGTCCTCTGCGACACATTCCAGACTGTCTAATTGCTGGAATCGGATCTTCGCTTTTCTGTGAATGTTCCATTTAATGTTAAGAGTCTTTATTTTTCCAAACTGTCATTCAATCTGGACTTAAAATGGTGTGAGGATTCCGCTCGTTTATTTTTATAGTACCCCCGTAAGGGTCGCGTGGGAAACAAATATAAATGGGGTGTGTGTGTAAGAATCGTTGTGACTGATCGCGTGGAAAGCAGAAGAAAACTGTTGACCTAGAAAAGGCCCAAATAACCCAATTCGTTAATTCTTCGCCCCCCCCTTCCAACACCACTTTTTCTTTCTTGAAATCCTCATTTGTTTTTAATCCCCGCCGATCAACACCCATTTGCCGTTCTGTTCAGTTCTTTTTTCTCACCTTTCTTTTTGCTCTCGGCATTTTTCTTGTATATCATTCGCAGCCATTTTTTTTCAAGATGGCGATAGCAGCCAAAAGCGTTCTTGTTTGGACTGAATCACTTCTTTACTTTACTATTTATATTAGTTTTGTTTTTTCTTTTTTATTTATTCTACCCCCACTTTAGCGAAAAGCATTCAAGTAGCCGAAAGGAATCCATCTGAATTCAAACCTCCTGAATGCAATGTTTATAAACATTTACGCTAAAATAATATAAGAAAACACTTGTTACATACAAGACAAAAATACCAATACTTTCCTTTGGCTTTTTCTGTTTTAGTAATTTTGAATTCAAGAAAGAAGGTTACATGATTCCACTAGAATAGTATATATATATATATATATATATATATATATATATATATATATATATATATATATATATATATATATATATAGTATTTCATTTATCCACATAAAATTTTATAAGGAGATATAATTTTTTATGTATCAATTTTCAGTATTTACTTCAACAGTGCTCGATACGTAAGAAGAGATATGTAGTAAGCTATGAAAATATATTTATGGCAATTAAGCTACACAGGGGACTCCGTGTTTCATTATATATATATATATATATATATATATATATATATATATATATATATATATATGTGTGTGTGTGTGTGTGTATATATATATACATATATATATAAATATATATATGTATATAAATATATATATATATATATACATATATGCATAGTGTCTTAAAAGTTTCGCATTTAAAATATTAAAGATGTTATTACAAGATATAGAACAGTCTATATAATAATATATCTATATAATAAAAATGAACGCATGTGTTTCAGTCTGGCTTCAATAATTACGAATACAAATTAATTTTTATGCCCGAAAAGGTAGGCTTGAACTTAATCTTAATAGTAACTGATACTAATAAAGAAAGGAAAGAATAATCACATATTCAAATTTAATTTCATGAGCAAAGACGAGGAGGCTTAATCTTAATAATTGGTAAAAAAATAAAGACCAGAATTTCTTTCACTTTTCATAAACAAAAAATATTCCCATCCTCTTAATGTTTTTTGTAACCAAAATAGGAATTTATCTACGAGCACATAGATGCATTTTTTACAGAATCAAGAGAGAGAGAGAGAGAGAGCGAGAGAGAGAGAAAGAAAGAGAGAGAGGAACGTGATTAGTTTCTTTTTTAAGTAAAACATATCTCGCATATTTTTATTTTGTAAAATTTACACTTTTTAAGTAAGATTTAACATGCATATTTTTATTTTGTAAAATTTTACTCGCGAACTTGCTTTTTAAGTAAGATTTAACATTCATATTTTTTTGTAAGTTTTACCTTGATTAGTTGTTTCGATTTTTACAGCAAGATGTTTTTTGTGTGTGACAACAGTAAGAAATCAATTATTATTGATAAAAAATAAATTATTTACTTCTTCCCGGGAAACGCCTGGTAGCGCTGCTACTATATAATATTTGTATAAGTCTGTCAGTCCTAAAATGTTTTTATAAAGATGTTACTTGGAAACTTTTATGTGTCATCAACAGAATGTTAAGAAACGAAAATTCTTTGCGTCATATTTTGCAAGTCAGTCAATTTTTTAAAACAATTCTTATAGTAATTTGCTCCTAGGGATCATCAGTTGTTGTCATGCGAACCGTTTCTGTGATTTAAAAACAACACATTTATTTTATCATGATTCCTCAGCAGTTTTGTTTAAACACTAGCCCCTAAAATATAAGTATTATATTTAGTGTGTTATTTTGTTTTAGAGAATTATCATCGTTTCGTATACGGGTAATCATATCAATTCTTCGACCTATATACACCTAATGAACACGCTAGTGGTCCGAATACCATGTTCAATTGTTACATTGTTGATGGACGTATGTCGGATAGCGGTTTCATGGACTAATATAAGTCTTTGAGTCGGGCGAACAATACATCGCGAAGTAGCACGAAATCTGCAAAATAGATTGGTTCCCAGGCTGAATCATAAACAGGCATGACCTGTAAGATCAAAACCCAAGGGACGAGGTAAAATAGGTTAGACACAACAGAGATATGAGAGCAAATGAAGAAATTACGTCACGAATGTCGAATTAACAAAGAACGAATGTTTTAAAACGAGCCCAAACTAGATGGACACTAACAAGACGATGCAAAAAAAAATTAGAAATCACCAAAGGCCAAATGAAGGTGCGATAATTTTAGCTGTCTCTCCATCCATGTAATTAAGTAGTTAAGTAATATAATTCCAGTCTCTCTTTCTCATTTGTTAGTTACACGATGTTTGGTTCGTGTCAAACGTGAATATCTATCTCTAAAAGAAAGTGATGAAAACTCTCAGTAATTCCTTATTTCGGTTGCGAAATGAGATATTTTGCGAAGACGAATCAGGGCGACGGAGGTGAAGGAAAGGAAATAGGCGAAGAAGAAAAATCGACGCGGGACAAAATGAAGAGATAGAAAGGGAATGGTATGAACCGCGCAATAACAGTTGCCGATGGCGTTGACGACGACGAAGACGATGACAAATGATAATAATAATAATAATAATAATAATAAGAAGAAGAAGAAGAAGAAGAAGAAGAAAAAGAAGAAGAAGAAGAAGAAGAGGAGGAGGAAGAAGAAGAAGGTACGTCACATACGGACACATAGTTATACGAGTGATATTTCGACACTTGTCGATTGCTATTAAAAAAGAAGAAAAGTATAAAGAAATTAACGGCCGTGCAAGAGAGTTATGAAAAAAATTTAATGAACGCGCAAACAGCACAATAGAGAACTTTTACCTAAGAGACATCGTACACAATATTTTCTTCGAATTAATAGTTAAATAAAAAAATTTGATATTAACCAAAGAATTTGATATTAAATTCAAAATAATTTACAAACCTGTGTGTTTCGTCCGTTCTCTATGTTATAAGAACCTGTATTAAAAAAATTTATTTTAATTTTATTGCGTTTAGACGATGCTATTTATTTGATTTATATGCTATTAAGCAACCTTACTTGTTTTTTTCCTTCTATAATTTAAATATTATTAACTATGTGTACTATTTATGTAACCAACACTTTTTTTTTTACTAAATTCCTTATATCATTTTTAACTTGTTTTATTAGTTTATTTTGATTCATTTAATATAGTTTAAAAGCTTCAGGAAAGCACGTAATCGCCTTAATAAGCTGTCTAAATATTTTATGCTGATCCTTACCTTGTCTATCAGCAACTGATTGCATAAAACCTGTTACTCTAAGATTAACACGAGCAATTCTCAGAAATTCAGACATAATAATCCCGTAACAAATGTACATCGGACAATGACTATACGAACGAGATAAGCAGCGAAATAATTTCTTTTGTTAAACATTTTATAGGCGAATATTCCATCCTCAAATTTTTATATTTAAATCAATTCAGTTTGATGTATCAAATGTTTTGAATTTCCAAACTCCTTGTAGCAGACGTTACAGCGGACCAGAAAGCAAATGACCTTTTATTGCGACTCCTTTTCTTTCTCTGTATTGAGCAACTCTTTCTTTGTCTCTGAGATAGAGGAAGAAGATATCTCGTAAAAACGCGTTGGCCGAAGATCCGGCCAATCAGGGACCAACAGGCCAGCTTGACCACGCGTGATTTGACCCCATATAAAATAGAAGCAACAAGTCGCGATCTTTCTCTTTTTCCCCTCTTTCCACTTTGGTTCCAGGCGATAACGCACGGGGAGGTTGTGCCACCCCACCTCAGCTCGACCTGAAGGGGGAGGCATAAGTCAAAAAGAAGGTAACATCTTCCATTTCTCTTCACCATAAAAAAGAAATTTACCCACACACATCCACAAAGGCTTACACTCCTATCATACTTCAGCGCATACAACCTCACACTGCTGACAAAGACTCATACAGATTACAATAGCCAAAAAATATACGTACATAAATTTACATCAACCACGCTAGCACATACTCATTCATACAAACACGGACACTATGGCTGACATTTACAGCGAACGTTTCACTCCTTAAAAATGAACTCAAACATTCTCTGTAACTGATAGCTTTACAAAATGTCTTATCCGGAAATAAATTGTTGTGTAAATATAAATGTTTTACTGTAATTGTTAATCTTACTAAAGACTATTCTTGTGTGTAGTCTTGTCATGCCTTCGCCTCTTTTTCCAATAATAATAATAATGTTTCCTTTCCTTCGGCCATATCTTCTTTATCATTTCGACAAGCAAAGTTGTCAATTTCTCTCTCTCTCTCTCTCTCCCCTCTCTCTCTCTCTCTCTCTCTCTCTCTCTCTCTCTATATATATATATATATATATATATATATATATATATATATGTAGAGTAAGATAATACTTTAAAGATATAAATAATATTTTTAACCAGTAGACTATCAGGATAAATGTCATTGCGGTAATGGTCCTCTGAAGAGAAGATTTTCTTTGAAAACTCACGAGTTAAGGACGCAATATCACTCCTTGTATTTTAACTTTAATAAAATTTGATTAATTTTTCATTTTATTATCTCATTCAATTAATTATATATATATATGTATATATATACATATATATATATATATATATATATATATATATATATATATATATATATATATATATATGTTAGGCATTAAGCTGTTGCTGTTGATACTATTGTTTGCGCAGATAATATTAATAACAAGCGATTATTTAATCTTCGAAGCTGGAAATAAGCAAAAATGCCACACATTTAGAAACGAAACTTGTACAAGATTCGAACCGGTGACCAAGAAGGAGAGCCGCCTAACATGGGAGGTGCATCTTGGATCACTCGACTAATAAATCATAGGTTCAGAGAAAGTTGAAATTGTCTCATTTTTTTTTACTCTGTGGTATTCTATGCTTATTTTCAGCCCGCCGAACTAATGAATCGCTTGTTTAGTAATATTATTAATGCATAACATGCTGTATACTGTCATAATTACATTTCTAATGCTAAAAATAATATATATATTTGCTATTGTTTATTATCTATGTACGTATACGTTTCGTCCTTACTCGGGAGTCATCAGCATAGAGATATGACTATTCACTACCGGTCATGCGATTCGAAACACCGGATTACGAGTATTTTGCAACTGAAATCCGACGCCTCAACCACAAGGCCAATTTTAAATAGCGAATGAACTGTGATAATTTCAACACTTTATCGGCGGTTTAACGTCTGAAAGCGTTCTACGTTTTTCTTTTTAAAGGAACGACGCATTTATATCTTTATTCAATTTTGATTATTTAATTATTGATACTAATTCCATCCCACCCCGATAGTGCTATCTATGTTGGTCCAGTATCTCCAGTACCGGTATTTAAGAAAGTTTTTACCTACATTTACTGGATTCCCTTCTGTCCCCCCGTACCCTATTTCTCCCCCCCCCCCGCTTGGAGAGCTGTACATAATTATATTTTCTGTTGAGGAATTTTCGGAACCCCTGGCAATATGTATATGACTCTTCTATCCATTTCCCTGGTGCTTTAGAGTAGCAAGCTTTACTTTTATGCCATACAGAAATTAAACGAGATCCCCATTGCTTTTCGTATAATATACTTATTTCTAGGAATAATTGTGATTTATTATTTACTATTAATTTACCTATTTATATGTTCACCCACTCTACTCTGCTGAAGAAGTATTTACTAGTGTTAACCTTCAGGGGGACGGCTTCCGATAGAATATACCCACCTTATCCCCCACCCTATGTCTCGAGCCTCTGCTTACAATCGAGTCAAGTCATAGATAATCCCAAGTACACGTTGCCAACCTATAGCCCCTATATTATACGCTAAGAATTGCCCCAAATTTCCTCAGGAAGGACCCATACTGACTATCTCGGTTGTGAGTTTGCACCTCCCCCATTACTCTTTAAATAAGACTAAAATGATGTTTTCCCGGGGGGAAAAAAATATTAGCCCAGCCGTTAAAAATTATTTTAAAATAGGAATCAGTTTTTGAAAACAGTGTTTGTATTAGTTTCTTGTTTTTAGTATATGTATTTTTCCTTGAGTTGGTTTTCGGCGGAACTAGGGTTATCTGATAATGGGAATTGGTTCAATCATAAAAATGACAACGGAGACTGCCATCTCTAAACAGAATAATATGATACTTTCCCAAGAGTGTTATAGGCAGACCCAGACGTTAGGGAAATATTTTTAAATTGTTTACAAATAGAAACTAGACTTTTGTAAACAATATTTTGTAGTAATACTTTAGTTTTAGTATATACATGATTTTCTCAAAATGATTTCTGCGGGATTAGGATTATTCACTTCGACCTATGTCTTCTCCGATAAATAACAACAAGGTCGCCCTCGTCATTAAATCAAGTAAAAGATATTTTCCCAGAATGTAAAAAGTTGGCCCAACCGTTAGAAAATAAATTTTCAAAAAGATTAATTTAAAAATAGAAACTACATTTTTAGAGACAGCATTATGAATGAATATTTTCTATCTAGTATTTTTGGAGATTTCTTAAAGGGGTTCTGCAGGATTATGATCATTTGCCTCGTTATATGTTTATCCCGTGTGGGAGCAGGTCAGTCCTATGAAAAGGTTCATACGACCACACATATTGCTAACGGACGTTAATACTGACTTTTTTGATGGAATAAATGTGGAATGCTTACACTATGAGTGACTAAGAACGTTAACTTGCGTATTGTGTGTTCACCGTTTTTTTTTTGTTTTTTGGGGGGGGGGACACTTTCATCGTTGTGCCGCCCGATTAGGAGATGTATTCTCGCACATTGTTCCTGATTCCTTTGGACTGCATTGGGACTAATTTCTTGTGGGTATGCATAGTAGCAACCATACCGTGAACATTTCTTGAGCTACTTTCTTAAGAGGTTTTCTTTTTTTTCTTCTAAAATGGCCTCAATTAGGGCAAAACCACATCGGGTATTGTCAGTCGTTGGTGTATAGTTCCCCTGATGAACTGTCAAGCAATAACCTGCTTGAGTAGAGAAACACGTGTAGGGAAAAATTCTTTGATTTTGAAAAATCTGTAAAATAAATAAACTATGAAAGGAAATAGTCTTTTGTTGTGATGAATGATTTCTTGAACGAAATGTTTTGATAAACCTTCAAAAAACACATATAAACGAAGACTTCATTCTGGAGAGAATGAGACTTCATTCTCTCCAAATATAATCTGAGGTTAAGATCGGATTCTAACTCTGCCTGATGAGATCTCAGTTTATAATATCTGTTGATCGATAACATCGACATGCCAGTGTCGCAGATTTTGTACATATATATATATATATACATATATATATATATATATATATATATATATATATATATATATATATATATATATATATATATATATATATATATATATGCAGCCACTTGTTTAGTTCAAACAATATGGCACAGAAAACAAAAAACAACAACAAAGAAGCCAATACCGATCTCTCAGATGTATTGCTTTATGCATCTAATTCGAAGAATGTGTTGGATACGATATATATATATATATATATATATATATATATATATATATATATATATATATATATATATATATATATAAGAGAGAAAACGAGAGAGAGAGAGAGAGTATAAGAGAAAAACAACTTAGTTGAATTTTGTGAATTAATTACAAATTACGGTTAATTAGAACAATTAAAATAGAAGTTGTTTTTCAAACGTAACGCAATCTAAAAACTGAGGAATATTTTAACATGCATTTTTGTAACATAGTGGGAGTGTTCTTCGATTAACCAGGTTTGTCCGTAATTTACTTCGTCGACAAAATCAGCTGTCTATCTCTCTGAAGTCGTAGTGATTATGTGACGGTCGAAATCTCTGTGTGTTCCGTCTCATCTGGTAGCTGCAACAATGGACAACATAAAAGAAAAACACACCAACAAACTTGTTGCTCTTTGATGCTTTATTGTCTTTATCATTTGCAGTGTTATACGTCAGATTTCCATCCCTTCATGGAGCTTTGCGAATGACCACCAAACATAACCAGCTTATCTCTTAGTCGATGCGTATCACTGCGAACTTCCTCCCATGACGTAACATCATGTACACGTAGCCCTAGTTCTACTCTCAATTTCTAATAGAATTTTCATTCGCCTATATAATTTAAAACTTATTTGGATGATTTCCGATACAAATCTTATTTTTTACACACCTACCACTAAATATTTCGGTTGTCCGGTTAAAATATATAAAAACGTTTTTAGTAAACAAATGTTGATTAACTCAGCTTTATTATAATAGATAGATACCAGTTATATCTCATTCTTTCTATATATCTTACCATCTACTTGCCCAACCCTGTGCTTATCTACCTTCTTCTGATGCAACAGCGTGATGCCATTCATCGCCGAGCCGTTCCTTCGACCGGAAACGCGTATCATGTGAATCCCGTTTCGCTCGATTCTCGGCCATATATTTTCAAAAATATCTGACTTTGCCAGGCAAGCAGCGTCCGTTTTTCAAACAGCAGATGTTTCCTTTTGAGCCTGTCAGCGACAATGTCTTTCTGCGCTGATTCGCTGGGGTTCCAAAACCATCGAAGATGTCCGCTATCTGCTTACAGAAATCTGTGGCGTGCGAACAAAAATGCGTCATGCACTTGAAAATAACGTCGTTGGATTTACATTAGAAATGGCCGAAAAATAAATGCATTATTCACTCGTGATGATTCCACCACCAACAAAAAACCGGCAGCACACACGCACATAGATAAACAAACTCAACCGAGGTGCAAGATTAAAAATATAACTATAGTCTATATCGCGTAGCTAACGGATAGTCGGGAAGTCGGAGTTACAAGTAAAAATTTAGTTTTAGTTTTTACGGTCGAAACCGTTTTAATGTTAATAAAAAAAATTCATGTGAAGACGACTTTAATTTAGTATTATCAATTCCTCATTATATATATATATATATATATATATATATATATATATATATATATATATATATATATATATATATATATATATATATATATATATAATTAACTTGTTACAAATATCCAGGGGGTATGAATCCGAAGGAAGTTGAAACCGGGTTTATGAGAGTGCTCAATGAAAATTCAGAGCAATATATATATTTTTTGATTTTATTCCATTAGTTGCGACAAAACAAGTTTTGTTTCGTTGGTGCAAATAGCGACCAACTCATCGGGCTGGCGGTGGAATTCAAATGCCATAAGTTTTAACTTCACCTTAACGGGAGATTGAAAATTGAAAATACATTGGAGGGGGAGGGGGACAGAGTTGGGGCTTTGTCTATAACGGTGACATGAGAGGGGAGGGGGGAGGACCCCAACAAGTCGTGTTTCAAATTATTGCGTAGGAGGTTTTCCCGTTTGTGCTGTGATGATCTCAATTTCGGCCGGGGTGGGAGGAGGGGAGATGGGGCGACGGCCAGAGTGAGTTAAATTTAAAATGAGAATAAAATTATGATTATAACCGTCAATCCTATTTTATTTTAATTCTAATAAGTAATTATCATGTGGATAAAAATGTTTGATAATTTTAATTTAGGGTATTAATTGCTACTTCTGCATTTTATTTATTTTATTTTAATGTTTTGTTTATTATTTGTAGTGAATTTTGTTGTGATTATATTTTTTAAATTGTGATTATATTATACCGAGATCAATACTAGTGGAATCATTTTATAAGAGAAGTTTCATGGTGTTACCAGTTCTATCATTAACAAAACCGATTATGATAACAATGATAACGCCTGCCAATCATACCTACGATAGTCGCAGTGATAATAGCCTTAATAAAAGCCTTAATAAAAATAAGAATAAAAATAATAATAAAAAAATAATAATAAAAATAAAAATAAATATAAATATAAATAAAATTAGAATAAAAATAGAAATAACAAGTTTATAAGTCCCTAGCCATCTGAGAAGGGGGGGAAGAATCTCATGCCTGTATTCTCTTAGGGAAATAAATCCCCATTTTTCATTTGAAGACACATAGAGAAATCGTCTGTTCGGCAGACTGGCAAAACATAGCTTCCCACACAAAAGCCCGTGACGCCACAGAGCTCCTATGCGCAGGTGCACATTGACCCATGACCTGAGGTCTCGTTAACGTGGTGGCCCTGTCAACGTTTGTGAGCTCCGACTGTGAGAACAGCCCCATTTTGCACTCGGTTGTACGGGTTAGCCCGCACTAAATCGCGCAAGCCAAACCAAACGATCCCTCACACATACGTCCACAGGACCATTATCTAACGCTTCTTTTTTATTTGTGATCTGACCCATTCCTTAGATAAAGTTTTATTTCTATGTTTAGTCTCGTAATTACTTATTTTCCCCTCCATTAAATCAATCATTTAAATATATACTGTTATCTGTTTATACTATTATCTGTATAGATATATCGGATGAGTCTTTCACCATTTATGTTTCCGATTTTACTTACTTCTATTCTTCATCCCTTACGGATAGGAGTTTAGTTTGGTCGTCCATCGTATTTTTTATGTGTTTGACTCCTGCTATTTTTAGAAAGTTCTGTGATATAATAGTCATTAGTTTCCGCAGTTTCGGTGTTTATGTAGTGTACAAACTCCCGTGATATGTTCCATAGAATCTCCATGCTATTCAGGCAGACTTTTTGTGTGGTGTAGCTTTTGTAAGAGCATGTATTTACATTATATTATCTTACCTGAAATTGGAGGGGCCAACATTCGCAAGATGTTGACCATGTCTCCCATGTTGACCATTGAAAGGAACACATGTCGATAATTACAAGCAGATATTTCTTTTGAGTCCCACAGCTTTTATTATTGTATTCTATCATATATACTTGTTTGGTCTATGTGTAAACATCAGACCTAGGTTTAATTTACCTGTAACAAGAATAGTGTTTATCTCTAACAGATGTGTGATATTAAGTGCACTATCACACGCATAAAATTAAGAAAGGACAGTAAAAAAATTATTAAAAAAATGAAATGTTATTTTAAATACAAACTATAGCTAAGAGCAACTTGATTATTGATATTAAATACAAATCTGTTATTTTTAATGAAAAAGAGCAACAATTTTAATTTCATATACATTTCAAATTGAAAAACAAAACAACATTTTATTTACACTTTAAATTAAAAAAGACAGTTAGAACTTTGATTAACTTACAATTCGTTTCATCTGAATTCCTAAACAAAAACACACGTATACATACAGAATAGAAAAAAAAACATTGTCAAATCAAAAGGGATTATGCCTTTTAGCCATGTCATTAGTAGTTTTCATGTGACATTATGAATCTAACTATATGTCACAATTAGACCCATATCAGAACCATAAATTATGGTGCTATTACAGAATCGTTGGTTTTAAGCATATAACGTGTTATTAGTTAAAAAATGTTGTCTTAAAAGGCACATCTTGTAAATTATTAAATAAGTAGCGCTAACTACGCCGCATATATTTACTAGGATATATATATATATATATATATATATATATATATATATATATATATATATATATATATATATATAGTAAGCTATAAAAATATATTTATGACAATTAAGCTACACAGAGGCTCCAGCATTTTAGCCTGAAGATTCCCCCCGGGGATGAAACGCGAGAGCCTCTGTGTAGCTTAATTACCATAAATATATTTTCATAGCTTACTACCTAGCTCTATTTCCGTATCGAGCACTGTTGAAGTAAATACTGAAAATTGATATATAAAAAATTATATCGCCTTATAAAATTTTATTTGGATACCTGAAATAGTTATATATATATATATATATATCTATATATATCTATATATATATATATATCTATATATATCTATATATATATATATATATATATATATATATATATATATATATATAATTCAGGTTCATATTATATTCCTATAACTATGTTTTTATTTTATTATTTTTATTTTTTTCATATTTCCAAAAAACATAACATTTCTGTGAGATATATTTTTTAAAGTCCGTTTCATTTGTCTTGTGCCAAACAACATTTTTATGTCAATATCGCCTCTGCAACATTACAAAATCATCAGGAAAATTCACAATGAGTAAAAAGTTCTTGGATTAAAGTGTCTTGAAAAAACCTACACTATACAGTGGTCCATTTTTGGGTGAAACCAAACAAAAAACAAAGAAAAGAGCAAACGTTTGCTCTGTTGTCACTAATTGACAATCATCGAGCTGAATCTTTTAAGGAGAATGCAAAGTAAAAGGGCACTGATAGTATATGCTAATACATATATTGTCATTAATAATTATATATATATGAATATATATATGTATGTATATATGTATGTATATATATACATATATATATATATATATATATATATATATATATATATATATATATATATATATCAGAGAGAGAGAGAGACACACACACAGAGGCTGACAGACAGATCACATAAGAGACAGAAAGATGAAATAAGATGCAGCAATGGAGATTGTGAAAGAAGAGAGAATGATAAAGAAATGGTTAAGAAGAGCAACTAAAATATGACAGTTAAATAACATGCAATTTCCTTCTGAGAAAATAATTGAATGCCAATATGACATGAAATGAAACATTTTAATTTGAATAATGGCAACCGGAAGTGATAAACGGAAGTAGAAAATCCTCAGATTTTGTAACATAACACACTGAAATATACGCATACGTGTATCTGCAATATCATATGAAAACAATGAACGCCCACTTTATTCATTTCATGTACATCGGCATGAAAAAGCACAATATTACAATTTATGTTTACATTTTTTTTCTCTAACACATCAGTATAACATTCATTACGCTCATATGATGTGGAAGGACGGCGAATCATTTATGCACAAAATACAGCAAGAATTTCAGTATAACTGACTAATCCACACATGGATTGACGCAACGGAACAACCGCCCCCGGTCGGAAGTTCTGTTCTCAATCATGTGGCGAAACACTCTAGAGAGGGTGTTATCGTCATTACTTGCCCTTGAAGACCAAATATAAAAAAGCTCACAACATCCGACTCATATGGGGAAAGCCAATATTTCGCTTTCTTATTTTTGTGGATGTCTATCCATGACTAAACATACCGCTAAAGAAGCATGCATATGTATATATATATATATATATATATATATATATATATATATATATATATATATATATATATATATATATTATGGTACACGTATTGTATTAGTTTCTGTAGATGTAAATCTGTTGAAACTCCAATGTTTATGAAAGTGCTCAATAACAAGTATAGCTGTTCTTTAGTATAATTTTTGTTATTTATACAAACATTATTGGTTACATATGTGCATACATGTTTCGGTTGTACTCTTCACAGAGAGTCAACCTCTTCAGACTAAAGAAGACAGAGAAATTATTCTCTGTCTTCTTTGGTCTGAAGAGGTTGACTCTCTGTGAAGAGTACAACCGAAACATGTATGCACATATGTAACCAATAATGTTTGTATAAATAACAAAAAATATACTATATATATATATATATATATATATATATATATATAGATATATATATATATATATATCGGTAAATAAATTATCAAAATAAAAATTGGATAAAGAACAATGTTTATCAATCATCAAATAGTTCAAACCAGGAATATACTGATAACATTTTTATCTTTTTTCTTAATCCATTGATTTTCAAAACTTTATCATCAGAGGAAACTAAATTGATAAACCATCAAAATCATATTACTGTTAAGCATTGAATTCAAAATATAAATGAAAAACGTATAAAAATATAAAAAGTATCTTTTGATCAAAAATAATTATCTTCACAGAAAGTAACATGTCTAAGTAAGTATATCCAGGAAATCAGAATTATTATTCTTAGGTGGAATTAAATGTTGAAGAGAATCACTTTTTCTAAAAACCAGTTTACAATTGACTTTTGTTTCATAAACAAAGCAACACTTTTTTTTAAAGAAGCAAAAGAGAAAAAGATTGTTCTATATATAGAAGAGAAAAAAGAAGAGATGGTTCTAGTGATAGAAGAAGAAGAAAAAGAAAAAAAGAAGAGATGATCCAAGAGATAGAAGAAGAAATAGAAGAAGTAGTAGAAGAAGAAGAAGATATAGAAGAAGAAGAAGAAGTAGACGGAGATAAAGAAAAAAGTAGAAGAAAAAAAAGAAGTAGAAAAAGAAGTAGAATAAGAAAAAGAAGTAGAAGAAGAAGAATAAGAAAGAAGTAGTAGAACAAGAAGAAGAAAAAAAGGAGAAGAAGAAGTAGAAGAAGAAGTAAAAGAAGAAGCAGAAGAAGTAGAAAAAGAAGTAGAAGAAGTGGAAGAAGAAAAAGCAAAAGAAGAAGAAGTATAAGAAGTAGAAGTAGTAGATAAAGAAGTAGAAAAAGAAGTAGAAGAAGTCGAAGAAGAAGTAGAAGAATAAGTAGAATAATAAGAAGAAGCAGAAGAAGAAGTAGAAGAATAAGTAGAATAATAAGAAGAAGTAGAAGAAGAAGTAGAAGAAGTAGAAGAAGAAGAAGAAGCAGAAGTAGAAGTAGTAGATAAAGAAGTAGAAAAAGAAGTAGAAGAAGTAGAAGAAGAAGTAGAAGAAGAAGTAGAATAATAAGAAGAAGCAGAAGAAGGAGTAGAAGAAGTAGAAGTAGTAGATAAAGAAGTAGAAAAAGAAGTAGAAGAAGTAGAAGAAGAAGTAGAAGAATAAGTAGAATAATAAGAAGAAGCAGAAGAAGAAGAAGAAGAAGAAGAAGTAGAAGAAGAAGAAGCAGAAGAAGTAGAAGTAGTAGATAAAGAAGTAGAAAAAGGAGTAGAAGAAGAAGAAGAAGAAGTAGAAGTAGAAGAAGAAGAAGAAGAAGAAGAAAAAAAGAAGAAGAAGAAGAAGAAGAAGAAAAAGAAGAAGAAGTATAAGAAAGAAGAAGAAGAAGCAGAAGAAAAAGAAGAAGAAGCAGAAGAAGAAGAAGATGAAGCAGAAGAAGAAGAAGAAGAAGAAGAAGAAGAAGAAGAATGAGAACCAGAGGGAGAGATAGAAAAAGAGAGAGGGGGTCGCAAGAAATATGTGCGCAGTGGAGTATTCTGGGAAATACATTACCCGTTGGAGTAGAGGGAAGTGTTGCACAAAGAAGATGGGTAGATATAAGTGGTGAGAGAGTAGACTGATTACAGAAATAATAATTAAAAGTCATAGGAACGTATGACACAAACAAGCGATAAATTAACATTTCAAATCTTACCATCGTTTGTATTCATCAAATAATTCCTAGATAGATTTCAACCACTAAAGAAGCAGATAAAAAGATTTTGTGTCCACACGTGGGGAATCAAATAAAGCCACATAACGCATCACGCAAAAGTAGAGAATCCTTATATAGAAGAAGTGAAGAACATGAATATGTTGTATTTATTTCGATTATGTTTGCTTAAAATGTTACCACAAAGTTATAAATCACATAGCAATACGACTGTCTTTGTGAATTGGGAGAAAGCATTAAACATTGAAAAGGACTTGCGTTCACGACAATTTCAGAAGATTTGGAAACATAGTCAATAGTAAAAACATAAGAGGACCCATACGATTGGGAATATCTAAAGTATACATTATAAGCAACTGTATAAACAACTTCGAAACATGAAACCTTACCAAAAGTCTTGAACACGATTGACTTCTATCAGAAAATTACTGTGAAAAAGTATTCGTTTGAAATGAGTCCGAATCATATCAAATGACAGTGTGCATGAATACACGAAAATGAAACCATGAGGCATTTGAACAAAAGACGTCTATCGTCTACGTTCGGTCACGTACTTCAGGTTTCATAGAAAACACCAACCCAACAAAAACAACAAACTACACTAACCTATCAAAATATCTGCTGTTCTAACCAAAACAACATGGTTCAGTAGAGTTATAGACTGTATATAAAAACGTACAGACATTAAACTAGTGCAGGATAACCTATACTATATAGACATGTTACATAGCCCTGGTGTGTCATCATCACGTTGATCCGACGAAATCATTTACTTCTTTAATTAGTTTAATCATTGATATCTTAATCATCTTAAAATGATATTTTATCTCCTGAAGTGTCATCATACGCGCGTGTGTTGTTGATTCATCTGAGGTATGAGATCAACTCCTTTAGATTTCCAACATCTTCTTACATTAATTATCAATTAATTGAATAACACGATATTAGAAGATGAATGATTTATTCCGTCATTGATTGTCCAGTAGGCTAAAAAGTCAATAAAGGGGTGAGAGGGACAGTCAATTACTTAAGTTTTAAGCCTATTGCTTACTTATATCCTCGTTAGATTAGCTATATAATTAATACGTCTTGTCCGATTAAAGCTCTCGTCAAGACCTATTTACCTATTATCGTTTTGTTTGACCATCTTAAACGCGTTTATCAGTTCATTCGCTTCATCCCAACTACCCTTTTCGTATGTCTAACATAATATCCGACTAAATATTATTGACTTCATTTTTCACAAATTTTAGCTTATACAGATAGAATGGCCAAACATCGGAACCCTTCGTTAACCCTTGTTAGAAATGTTTTCTTTTTTAACATAAAGTCAGATTTATCTCAATAAATATATTTTAGCTAATATTTATATTAGCAAAATATAAATATATTTATATTAGCAAAATATAAATATAATATTTATATTAGCAAACGTACACCAACAAAGAGACTTGAAACACACTTGAAAAATCTTGGAATAAAGTATTTGGAAGAATGATATTAAAACAAGTTAATCAAAATGCAATTATTATGCGACGACAGTAATTTCGAGAGAGAGAGAGAGAGAGAGAGAGAGAGAGAGAGAGAGAGAGAGAGAAATAGATTTTCTTCCTATAAATGTATCATTATGGAATGATACACATAAAACTGCTTTTACTCGAGATCCTTACGAAATTTAAACTACTGGAACGTCGAAAGGTTTGAGTAAATTAAAACCCTTTAAACATAACCTAATGGAAACTTAACTATAGAAAATAAAAAAAGATCTGTGTTAGCCCATCTCTATTTCAACACATTCTTTCACGTTCAGAGGTAACAGAGGAGGCGTTTAATGAAATAACAAATTGTTAACCAATTGAAGATGCTTATCGACCCAGAATGTACGGACTACCTAAGATTCATAAGGAGGGAGTTCCATTGAGACCCATTCTGTCTATAATTGGTTCTCGTCAGCATGAGCTGGCCAAATGGCTTGCAGATATCCTTGATCCTGTCTTACAGAGGTTTTCAGTTAATTGTATTGCTGATTCTTTCCGTTTCGCTTCATTTATTCGCGATTTGGAATGTGAGTCACAAACAAACTTTCTATGTTCATTTGAGGTTACCAGCTTATTCACTAATGTACCCCTGAATGAAACCATTGAAAGGTGTGCTGACATGCTTTATCGTAGCACATTAACCCCTCCCGCCTTTCCAGAAAGCACTTTTCTGGAACTCATGGGGCTGGCCACTAAGTCGGTCAGTTTCAGTTTTAACTATATAATATATCAGCAGATTCATATGGTGGCGATGGGCAGTCCTTTGGGTGCTATCCTAGCGAATATTTTCCTAGGTTTTCAGGAATCCTTGCTGTTTTCTCGAGTTACCAAACCCTTTCGTTATTGACGTTACGTGGACGATACTTTTACCATTTTTGAGTCCCGTAACGAGGTAAGTGATTTTTTCCTGAAATTGAATACGCTCCACCCAGAACTACAGTTCACCATGGAAGAGGAGCAGAATGGCTCTTTACCATTTCTAGACGTTTTAGTGGAAAGGACGGGGAACAAATTTACTACAACTATATATAGGAAACCGCCGTATACCAGCCTGTATATTAGTTGGGATTCTTTTGTTCCCATGAGTATTGATTTACTCCTTTCCAGGAGTTAGGCACAAGGCCAGTTTTTATCTTACTCGCACAAGTAAGATGTGACCTAAGGTCGGGTCGGGAAAGTGGGGTTTAAAAATTGCCTGGGCAGCCTCGTCAGCATTCCCCGGTAGGGGCGCCTCAGGCAGTAAGTAATAAACTTACCCCCCCCCCCAAAGAGGGGAGGCGAAGCCTGGGAGGGTGGACCTCCTAGAACTGCACAGGATAGACCCATAGACCGGCGTAAATCAAGCCCGAAGGCCAAGACAATACCAGTCTATGGGGTGCAACTTGTGTACCGCGCACTGATGATTTGCACTGCCAGCAAACTCGCGGCTGAACTTAGAAAGATAACTGATATTCTTACTAACAATGGTTTCCTTGAGGGTCTAATTTCCAAATGTATTGATCGAAAACTTGCGAAATTTGATGCTAACATTTTCTTTGGTCTACCCAAAGTGTGTCGAAGGTCGTCATCCAAGAAACAGAGAACCAACGCGACTGTCGACATTTCTGATCTAACCTAAAACCATACAGGTTTGCTTGCAACGAAATGGTGAACATTACAAGTTAGTTTAATTACTACCTAATTCGTGCTTTTAGTACATTACAAGTTAGTTTAACTACTACCTAATTCGTGCTTTTAGTACATTACAAGTTAGTTTAATTACTATCTAATTCATGCTTTTAGTACATTACAAGTTAGTTTAATTACTACCTAACTCGTGCTTTTAGTACATTACAAGTTAGTTTAATTACTACCTAATTCGTGCTTTTAGTACATTACAAGTTAGTTTAATTACTACCTAATTCGTGCTTTTAGTACATTACAAGTTAGTTTAATTGCTACCTGATTTGTGCTTTTAGTATATTACAAGTTGGTTCAATTACTACCTAATTCATGCTTTTAGTACATTACAAGTTAGTCGAATTACTACCTAATTCATGCTTTTAGTACATTACAAGTTAGTTTTAATTACTACCAAATTCGTGCTTTTAGTACATTACAAGTTAGTTTAATTACTACCTAATTCATGCTTTTAGTACATTACAAGTTAGTTTAATTACTACCTAATTCGTGCTTCTAGTACATTACAGGTTAGTTTAATTACTACCTAATTCGTGCTTTTAGTACATTACAAGCTAGTTTACCTAATTCGTGCTTTTAGTACATTACAAGTTAATTTAATTACTACCAAATTCGTGCTTTTAGTACATTACAAGTTAGTTTAATTACTACCTAATTCATGCTTTTAGTACATTACAAGTTAGTTTAATTACTACCTAATTCGTGCTTTTAGTACATTACAGGTTAGTTTAATTACTACCTAATTCGTGCTTTTAGTACATTACAAGTTAGTTTAATTACTACCTAATTCGTGCTTTTAGTACATTACAAGTTAGTTTAATTACTACCTAATTCGTGCTTTTAGTACATTACAAGCTAGTTTAATTACTACCTAATTCATGCTTTTAGTACATTACAAGTTAATTTAATTAAACGTTACCTCTAAACGTTACCTCTAAAAAAAAAAAAAAAAAAAAAAAAAACTCCGAAAGCAATTCAAAAAAAAAAAAAAAAAAAAAAAAAAAAAAAAAAAAAATACCTTCTCAATTGAGGATTATCATCCGTTCCCGGCAGATCTATTCAGTCATCACTTCTGCATCATCTCATCAAATTCTGATTCCAGTTCACTATGCCTGCATCTACAAGATCTACATCTGTGCGCTGTGTTTCTTCCAACACCGATGATGATGATGCAAGCGAATTAGATGTCCTGAGGGGTCTACTGAACGAACTCATTTCCGAAAACTGCCGCCTCAAAGAACAACTCAGTTGCTTACTCGCATCCAAACAAGAAAGCGATTCGCTTATCACTTCTCTCAGCCAAGACTTGCAATGCTTAATGCGGTGGAAATTGAGAGTTGAAGCGCAGTTAGCACCACCTTCTCGGCATGCAGAACTGTTACCCGAACTCTTTCCTTGTGAAGCTCCTCCCTGTGTCACTGAATCCTCAAGTCAAGAAAAGGGAGACGCAATTGCAAACGAAAAAGCTACGAAAAAAAAAGCCACGAAAGTTAAAGCTGCACCGAAATCGAAGAGAGCAGCCAAGCAAAGCCAACAGAACTCTAAGCCAAAGACATTGCCCGCCAACCAAACCTCTGCCACTCAACCAGCTCACGAGATCAAGGCCGCTAGTGTCAACCCCTCCACGGTTTCCCTCGAAAGTGCCAGGTCCAATGTAAATGACCTAGCTGCCTGGCAAACCTCCACAAACGGGCGTCATCATAAGCACAATATTAACCAAACCAAAGTCCCTCTAGAGATCCCAGTGCCTGAGAATTGTGCAGTCGTTATCTATGGGGTTGAAGAATCGGCCTCGGCCGACTACAAAGAGCGTTTAGAGCACGACAAAAACGCAGTTTCTCAGTGCATCGGTGCTACATTCGAGTCAGACGATCAAGTTGCGCACATCCGCAAGGTTATGCGAATCGGTACGCTCAACAACAACCCATCGTCCCAGCGACCAAGACCTATCAAGATCATCTTCGCCGATCGTGAACAAACTGACTTATTCCTGAAAAACGGAGACAAAATCCGCACTGTCAACCAAACGTGGGGTTTTCGAGAGGAATATTCCCCCGAGGAGAGAATAAAACGGAGGACTGTAAAACGCGAGTTAACCGAACGCCAAGCGAAGGGAGAGAAGGGTCTCTTCATCAAGGACGGTCGCCTTATGAAGCGGTTCCTTTGGCTCAATCCTCTCATAGTCAGAGCCCCCTCCCAATCCCCAACACGGGTGGAGTCCTAACTCACCAGCACTCCAAAATCTGCCAATCAAATGAGCTGCCCACCCATGAGTCTGCCCTAAAAGTATTATATACCAATGCTTGCTCCCTTCTTCGCAAATTTTCCGAGTTGCAATTGCGAATTCAAGAATCCAATCCAGACGTCATTGTCATAACTGAAACCTGGCTCGAGAGTTGTGTCGAGGACTCCGAGGTGGACATCCCCGGTTTTGTATCATTTCGCTGCGACCGCGAAGGTGCCCGAGGCGGTGGAGTTATCGTCTACATCAGAGATCATTTGAAACCCCTTCAGCTAGAATTGCCTCCTCATGCGCTCCCTACAAAATTTTTCAATGCAGTTCTGTGTCAAATAGAGACTCGCAGATCTTCCTTTCCTATTCTCGCCCTTTACCGTAGCCCACAAGCAAACGAGGACGATAACCAGAGATTATGCAAGGCTATCGAAGACTTTTCGAGTCCCTCTGTTGATTGTCTTGTTGTTGGAGATTTCAACGCACCCTCTATTGAATGGAGCGACCATGTATGTAACCCCGCTTCGAACTTTGACTGCCAACTTCTCCAAACAGCTGAAGAGCAGTTTCTCGTCCAGCATGTTGCATCAAACACCCGCTTTCGTGGTCAACAGGCGTCGACGCTCGATTTGGTGTTCTCAAAATACGATATGACGGTGTCAGATGTAAAATTCCAGCCACCCTTGTCGCGCAGCGATCACGCTGTCATCGATTTCATCCTACACACGGAACCTGTTACTCAATCACCAGATCAGTTGCCGATACGCAATTATGCTGCACTGAATCATACCACTCTTCTTGATGCAGCTTCGACAATCGACTGGAATGCCATAGCCAATCTCCCCTCAGTTGAAGAAAAATGGTTAGCCACCAAACAGGCTATTCTCTGGGCGACTGATTTGGCTGTTCCATTCACTGTTCCTCGAAGGCGCCTTCAGCCCTGGATAACTAGCAGAATCAAAAGAGAATGGCGACTGAGAGGCATTGCATGGGCCGAATACTTGAGGCTTGGGACTCATGCATCATATGAAGTGTACCGTGAACAGCGAAACAGGGCAGAGTACATGCTGAGAATTTCAAGATTTCGATATGAGCAACGTCTGGCATCCAAAGTGAACTCAAACCGTAAAAGATTCTACGCCCACGTTAAGCGGAACAAGAGACTTGTGAACCGTATAGCAACGTTGAGAACTCCAGATGGAAGAACGATTAGCGACCCTGGTAAACAGTGCGAGCTATTTGCCGACAGGTTCTCCTCAATATACCGGGTGGACAACGAGCAACAACCTCCTCCACTGCCGACTTATGATGTTCAGCCAATGCAAGCTATTGAAGTCACTCCTCAAGAAGTTTTTGTGACCCTTTCCAGCATTCAAACCAACAAAAGCCCAGGACCTGACCATATCCATCCAGCAGTCCTTCGTGTTTTGGCGCAAGTTCTGGCAACTCCACTAGCGGACCTGTTTAATCACTCACTTTCAGACGGTGTCGTACCAGAGGACTGGAGAGTGGCTACAGTATGCCCCATTTTCAAGAAAGGCGCTAAAACCGACCCTCTTAACTACCGCCCCGTGAGCCTGACTTCAATCATCTGCAAAGTTATGGAGAAAATCCTGAAAAATGCATTGATGAACCACCTTGAACGAACCAAATCTTTGACTCAGACCCAGCATGGTTTCGTCCCAATGCGATCCTGCCTCTCCAACCTCCTTCTTACGGAAGAATGGATAACCAAGATTTTGGATGATGGCGATGCTGCAGATATCCTGTTTCTGGACTTCTCCAAGGCGTTTGACTCCGTAAACCACCGCCTGCTCCTTCACAAGCTTGATCGGTACAGGATTCACCGGTCCATCATCAGCTGGATTAGGTCGTTTCTACAAGCACGAACTTTTCGAGTTTCTGTGAGTGGATGCACTTCAGCAGAAGCAAATGCTTGCAGCGGAGTACCACAAGGTTCAGTGCTTGGCCCGATTTTGTTCCTCCTGTTCGTCAACGACCTTCCAGACTTACTTCAGGGCAAAGTTTTGCTTTTCGCTGATGATGTCAAACTCATAGCGCAAAGACGCAATCATGCCATCCTGCAAACCGATCTGGATTGTACTGCAAACTGGGCCTCAGACTGGGACCTTCCACTCAACGCAGCCAAATGCAGTCATCTTCCAGTTGGCGCGCGACCATCCCAGCTCTTCACTATCGGTCCGAACAACCATGAAATGGCCTCAGTATCTCAGGCAACTGATCTTGGTGTAAGAGTGGATAGCTCTTTCAAACCGTCTCGTCACTGCGTTGAAATGTCCAGCAAAGCCCGGGGCGTCTTGTTTCAAATTCGACGTTCCTTCATCAACCTGACGGCCGAAGTGTTCCGTCCACTCTATTTGACACTTGTTCGACCTTTGCTGGAGTACGGTGTTGAGGCGTGCAGTCCCTATCTCCGAAAGGATATACTTCATGTTGAACGCATCCAGAGGCGTGCAACCAAAATGATTTCTGGCTTTGCTGATCTCTCGTATGAAGAAAGACTCCACCGTCTTCAACTTCCGACGCTCGAAATTCGAAGGATGCGAGGGGACCTCATCCTGGTTTACAAAATCCTGAATGGGCTCATCAATCTCCCCGCTGACGAATTCTTTACTCGTGCGCCAGACAGAGGCCTTCGAGGTCATGACCAGAAGCTCTACTGTCGTAAATT
>OY744539.1:65299310-65326810 GCA_963556195.1 Sepiola atlantica | reverse complement strand
AGAAGAAGAAGTATAAGAAAGAAGAAGAAGAAGCAGAAGAAAAAGAAGAAGAAGCAGAAGAAGAAGAAGATGAAGAAGAAGAAGAAGAAGAAGAAGAAGGAGAAGAAGAGGGAGAGATAGAAAAAGAGAGAGGGGGTCGCAAGAAATATGTGCGCAGTGGAGTATTCTGGGAAATACATTACCCGTTGGAGTAGAGGGAAGTGTTGCACAAAGAAGATGGGTAGATATAAGTGGTGAGAGAGTAGACTGATTACAGAAATAATAATTAAAAGTCATAGGAACGTATGACACAAACAAGCGATAAATTAACATTTCAAATCTTACCATCGTTTGTATTCATCAAATAATTCCTAGCTAGATTTCAACCACTAAAGAAGCAGATAAAAAGATTTTGTGTCCACACGTGGGGAATCAAATAAAGCCACATAACGCATCACGCAAAAGTAGAGAATCCTTATATAGAAGAAGTGAAGAACATGAATATGTTGTATTTATTTCGATTATGTTTGCTTAAAATGTTACCACAAAGTTATAAATCACATAGCAATACGACTGTCTTTGTGAATTGGGAGAAAGCATTAAACATTGAAAAGGACTTGCGTTCACGACAATTTCAGAAGATTTGGAAACATAGTCAATAGTAAAAACATAAGAGAACCCATACGATTGGGAATATCTAAAGTATACATTATAAGCAACTGTATAAACAACTTCGAAACATGAAACCTTACCAAAAGTCTTGAACACGATTGACTTCTATCAGAAAATTACTGTGAAAAAGTATTCGTTTGAAATGAGTCCGAATCATATCAAATGACAGTGTGCATGAATACACGAAAATGAAACCATGAGGCATTTGAACAAAAGACGTCTATCGTCTACGTTCGGTCACGTACTTCAGGTTTCATAGAAAACACCAACCCAACAAAAACAACAAACTACACTAACCTATCAAAATATCTGCTGTTCTAACCAAAACAACATGGTTCAGTAGAGTTATAGACTGTATATAAAAACGTACAGACATTAAACTAGTGCAGGATAACCTATACTATATAGACATGTTACATAGCCCTGGTGTGTCATCATCACGTTGATCCGACGAAATCATTTACTTCTTTAATTAGTTTAATCATTTGTATCTTAATCATCTTAAAATGATATTTTATCTTCTGAAGTGTCATCATATGTGCGTGTGTTGTTGATTCATCTGAGGTATGAGATCAACTCCTTTAGATTTCCAACATCTTCTTACATTAATTATCAATTAATTGAATAACACGATATTAGAAGATGAATGATTTATTCCGTCATTGATTGTCCAGTAGGCTAAAAAGTCAATAAAGGGGTGAGAGGGACAGTCAATTACTTAAGTTTTAAGCCTATTGCTTACTTATATCCTCGTTAGATTAGCTATATAATTAATACGTCTTGTCCGATTAAAGCTCTCGTCAAGACCTATTTACCTATTATCGTTTTGTTTGACCATCTTAAACGCGTTTATCAGTTCATTCGCTTCATCCCAACTACCCTTTTCGTATGTCTAACATAATATCCGACTAAATATTATTGACTTCATTTTTCACAAATTTTAGCTTATACAGATAGAATGGCCAAACATCGGAACCCTTCGTTAACCCTTGTCAGAAATGTTTTCTTTTTTAACATAAAGTCAGATTTATCTCAATAAATATATTTTAGCTAATATTTATATTAGCAAAATATAAATATATTTATATTAGCAAAATATAAATATAATATTTATATTAGCTAACGTACACCAACAAAGAGACTTGAAACAGACTGAAAAATCTTGGAATAAAGTATTTGGAAGAATGATATTAAAACAAGTTAATCAAAATGCAATTATTATGCGACGACAGTAATTGAGAGAGAGAGAGAGAGAGAGAGAGAGAGAGAGAGAGAGAGAGAGAGAGAGAAATAGATTTTCTTCCTATAAATGTATCATTATAGAATGATACACATAAAACTGCTTTTACTCGAGATCCTTACGAAATTTAAACTACTGGAACGTCGAAAGGTTTGAGTAAATTAAAACCCTTTAAACATAACCTAATGGAAACTTAACTATAGAAAATAAAAAAAGATCTGTGTTAGCCCATCTCTATTTCAACACATTCTTTCACGTTCAGAGGTAACAGAGGAGGCGTTTAATGAAATAACAAATTGTTAACCAATTGAAGATGCTTATCGACCCAGAATGTACGGACTACCTAAGATTCATAAGGAGGGAGTTCCATTGAGACCCATTCTGTCTATAATTGGTTCTCGTCAGCATGAGCTGGCCAAATGGCTTGCAGATATCCTTGATCCTGTCTTACAGAGGTTTTCAGTTAATTGTATTGCTGATTCTTTCCGTTTCGCTTCATTTATTCGCGATTTGGAATGTGAGTCACAAACAAACTTTCTATGTTCATTTGAGGTTACCAGCTTATTCACTAATGTACCCCTGAATGAAACCATTGAAAGGTGTGCTGACATGCTTTATCGTAGCACATTAACCCCTCCCGCCTTTCCAGAAAGCACTTTTCTGGAACTCATGGGGCTGGCCACTAAGTCGGTCAGTTTCAGTTTTAACTATATAATATATCAGCAGATTCATATGGTGGCGATGGGCAGTCCTTTGGGTGCTATCCTAGCGAATATTTTCCTAGGTTTTCAGGAATCCTTGCTGTTTTCTCGAGTTACCAAACCCTTTCGTTATTGACGTTACGTGGACGATACTTTTACCATTTTTGAGTCCCGTAACGAGGTAAGTGATTTTTTCCTGAAATTGAATACGCTCCACCCAGAACTACAGTTCACCATGGAAGAGGAGCAGAATGGCTCTTTACCATTTCTAGACGTTTTAGTGGAAAGGACGGGGAACAAATTTACTACAACTATATATAGGAAACCGCCGTTTACCAGCCTGTATATTAGTTGGGATTCTTTTGTTCCCATGAGTATTGATTTACTCCTTTCCAGGAGTTAGGCACAAGGCCAGTTTTTATCTTACTCGCACAAGTAAGATGTGACCTAAGGTCGGGTCGGGAAAGTGGGGTTTAAAAATTGCCTGGGCAGCCTCGTCAGCATTCCCCGGTAGGGGCGCCTCAGGCAGTAAGTAATAAACTTACCCCCCCCCCCCCCAAAGAGGGGAGGCGAAGCCTGGGAGGGTGGACCTCCTAGAACTGCACAGGATAGACCCATAGACCGGCGTAAATCAAGCCCGAAGGCCAAGACAATACCAGTCTATGGGGTGCAACTTGTGTACCGCGCACTGATGATTTGCACTGCCAGCAAACTCGCGGCTGAACTTAGAAAGATAACTGATATTCTTACTAACAATGGTTTCCTTGAGGGTCTAATTTCCAAATGTATTGATCGAAAACTTGCGAAATTTGATGCTAACATTTTCTTTGGTCTACCCAAATGTCCTGTTTATTTGAAACTTCCTTTTATTGGTTCTATCAGTAAAGGTTTTTCGGATAAAATTTCATCGGTTGTATCTCGTTGTGTTTATGCAGTACAGCTCGTGTGGTGTTTGGCACCCGAACTGCCTTCCCAGCCTTTCAGAAAGATGTACTTCCAACACTACAGAAACGTTTGATTATATATAAATTCAAATGTCAGTGTGAAGCTATGTTGGTCGTACTCTTCAGCGCTTGGAAGTCAGAGTAGCCCAGCATATCCCTGCATGTTTTCGCAAATCACGTATTGTAAAGAGGAGTATATCGACGGACACATCCGCGTCTTTACAAAGAACATCCGGGCGTTTACAGAGCACATTCGGGCGCTCACAAGTCCACGGGTCATCCATTGGACAGCACTTGTATGATAATAAAAAGTGCGGTGAGGCGTACTCCGATGGATGTTTTCGCATTGTACACAAGGCCCGTTCCAAACACCATCTCAAGATGTTAGAGGCAGTGAGTGTTACAATGCGAAAACCATCGCTCTGTAGGCAAAAAGAGTTGTCTCACAAATTAGACTTATTTAGAGACTTCTGAAATGGTAATGGACTTCTGGCACAACCTCGCCTCCAGCCATAACGTGATTTTCTGACCCAGAAGTCCATTGCAATCGGACGATGAAGAAAAAGAAGAAGAAAAAGAAAAACACTCTTTGACAAGGAGAATTGTAATTATCGAAAGCTAAGATTAAAATAAATTTTATTTATTCTAACACCACACATTGTTATGGTTATTTGAAAAAAATAATACTATTACGAAACAATGGTTCAAAAAATGTGTCTAAATACCCTTTCTAATTCAAATTGGCGCAACCTCGCCTTCAGACATAACGTGATTTTCTGACCCAGAAGTCCATTTTAATCGGACGATGAAGAAAAAGAAGAAAAAGAAAAACACTCTTTGACAAGGAGAATTGTAATTATCGAAAGATAAGTTTAAAATGAGATCGTCGGCGTGTCTACGTGTCTACTTACATCAACACTTGGATTGTTTTCGTCCGTCGCTTTATGAGTGGTTTAATTTGGTTTAAGTCTACATTCCCTGGAACTTTTCATGATCTAATAAGGTCGACTATGATGATTCCCTATCTCTTTTTTCCAAGCAAAGAAGTGTCATGCTTTTGGAGATCGCCTGTTTTTAGCTACAACATGATTAATGAGTACAATTCGAATGGAGTAATACCATTCTACGCCATTTGATGTTTGAATCGATCGCTATCTAAAAATATATACAAAATAACAATAATTAAAAATATAAATAATAACATTGTCTATGCATCTTGGCTTATATTAAGATATAAGATTGTCTCTGGTTGCCTCCTTGTGTTTTCCTTATGTTACACTATATATATATATATATATATATATATATATATATATATATATATATATATATATATTAATTATTTTAATATCTACAGACATCGATGTTTCATGCTAACGCAATCTTCAGTGCAGGAAGCTAATTCTCAACGGTCGGCGGGCGCGAACCCTTATCTGTGGTCAAGAGACTTAACCCCTCGGCGACAGACAATTAGGTAATAATTAGGGAGGAATTTTACTTTGTAAATAGCGAATCGGCGGCTAAATTTACACAAGCAGTTAGAATGATCAACAAACGTATTCGGATCGTGCATGCAGCTATTAGTGCTGCTTGTTATTAAAGTCACTCAGAGTGTCCGGCCTTTGGTGAAGGGAGCTAATAATAATATCTATAAATAAATATTAATTATTTAAATACCTACAGACATCGATGTTTCATGCTAACGCAATCTTCAGTGCAGGAAGCTAATACTCAACAGTCGGCGGGCGCGAAGCCTGATCACAAATCGCCACTGATCTGTAGTCAAGAGTCTTAACCCCTATATATATATATAATAAAGAATGGAAAAGTGTTCTGACGTAATGGAAATTGAAATTGAAATATTTTTTTGGTTTTCCTTATTCAACATATATATATATATATATATATATATATATATATATATATATATATATATATATATATATATATATATTTATAATATTTATAAATAAATATTAAATTATTTATACCTACAGACGCTAGCGTTTCAAGCTTATTGCTCTCATCAGTGCAGGAAGTAACAATTTCAGACGGTCGGGAGGCGCAAACCCAGTACACAGAGTCAGCCATATCCACTTGGCCCACGGAAACTGTCACGTAATTTAGGGAAATTAAGATCTATATGTACCTAGAAGCGGGCACAGATAGAAGACTAGTCGAGAGTGTTCGACGAACGTATTCGGAACTTTGCATAATATATATATTTATATATATATATATATATATATATATATATATATATATATATATATATATATATATAATAAGGAGAGGTGGTTTGGTCGAAGCATTGTGTGTAATACGTATATAGAGCAGTATTAGAAGGCTATTCTAGGATTTTTTTCATTAATTAGGATAGCAAAAAAAATTTTTAGTTACGTTTTTTTTTACATTCAGTTGTTGTTAAACTTGTTACCAGCACGTAAAAGAGTTCTACTGTTTTAGTAATTATTTTGATTTTATTACTGCTAAATTTATTACTATTATTATTGGTGACTATTGCCTCTGGAGGATCTATCACAGACCCTGCCTCTACCTAGGGTTCCAAAATTGTCTAATCTATATTGAATGTCTAATCTTAAAATTTCCAATAGCTCATTAAAATTGTAACTTAAATTCTTAATTCCAAGTTTTAAACTTTGTGTCACAATCTTAACTAATTCTGAATGTAATTTAACCATATGCTTTATCCTTTAATTAATCTTTCGATTTTCGTTTCTACCACTTCTAATCTGTTAGTAATAGTTTTTGATAAGGCTCCTGACTTTAGTTTTTATTGGCCAATTGCTCTACCACTGATAAGTAAACTTAAGAATTGTTATAAACTTTTTCGCATTGTATGATTATATGTTACTAATTCTCCCTTTTACTGACTTTTATAGTTTGTATAATATGATAAATGTTTTGCTTTTTCCTTTTAATGTACTACTTGCTACATGTTGCATCAATTTATTTCAACTTTGAACCCCTATACACAAGCTGATCTACTGTGATTTGGGGCCTACATACATAAACTCTTCATATTTTTATAAACTAGGACGATTATTATTATTATTATTATTATTATTATTATTATTATTATTATTATTATTATTATTATTATTATTATTATTATTATTATTATTATTATAATTATTATTATTATTATTATTATTATTATTATTATTATTATTATTATTATTATTATTATTATTATTATTATTATTATTATTATTATTTTACTAATACTGAAGAAAGAATAAACCACCTCATATATATGGATGACCTCAAACTATTTGTGAGAAACAAAAAAGAACTAAAAATTATGATAAACACAACTAGAATTTTCATCTAGGACATCCAAATGGATGTCCTGGATGTAATAGATGCCCTATTCGTCGTATTTTACGTAAGATTTACGTCGATTTACGTAAGATTACGTAATTACGTAATTACGTAATTAATGATTACTATGTAATCTGATTACGATTATATACGAGTAATATAATTAAAAGTAATATTATTATTAAATATATTAGTAATATAATTAGTAATTAGTAATATAATATAAATTATATAATTAGTAATATATAATTATTAGTAATATAATTAGTAATATAATATAATTAGTAATATATAATTATTAGTAATATACTTAGTAATATAATATAATTAGTAATATATAATTACTAATATAATTAGTGATATAATTATTTAAAGTAATATAAAAGTAATATAATTACAGATTTATAATTATAAAGTAATTACGATTATATATGAGTAATATGATTACGTAATTACGTAAGATTTACGTAAGATTTACGTCGTATTGTACGTAATATTTTACGTAAGATTTACGTAAGATTTACGTCGTATTTTACGTAATATTTTACGTAAGATTTACGTCGTATTTTACGTAATATTTTACGTAAGATTTACGTCGTATTTTACGTAATATTTTACGAAAGATTTACGTCGTATTTTTACGTAATATTTTACGTAAGATTTACGTCGTATTTTACGTAATATTTTACGTAAGATTTACGTAAGATTTACGTCGTATTTTACGTAATATTTTACGTACGATTTACGTAAGATTAACGTCGTATTTTACGTAATATTTTACGTAAGATTTACGTAAGATTTACGTCGTATTTTACGTAATATTTTACGTAAGATTTACGTAAGATTTACGTCGTATTTTACGTAATATTATATATTCATCCAAATGGATGTCCTGGATGTAATGGATGCCCTATTCGTCGTATTTATTGCAAAAAAAATCTTACTTCATTTATCCAAATGGATAAACACAACTAGAATTTTCAGCCAGGACATCCAAATGGAATTCGGAATGAAAGGAGAACACTGGAGACATCGGAAAGCATGGAATTATCAAACCAAGGGGAGATGAGGACACTAGGGGAACATGATATTCATAAATATTTGGGAGTCCTACCCTTTTTTTGATGCAACAAATAATGCTCATATTACTGTTTTTTAATGCCCGCAGACGAAGATAGAAATTATTGTACTGATAATTGCCGATGATTAAACTTTAGAACCATTATAACCTTTTTCTCATTGTATGATTATACGTTACCGATTCTCCCTTTTAATGACTTTCATATTTTGTATAATATGATAAATGTTTTTCTTTCTTCATTTTACTACTTCCTACATGTAATATTGCATCAATTTATTTCAACTTTGAACCTGTATATACAAGCTGACTTACTGTGATTTGCGGACTACATACATAAACTCTCCTCATCGTTTCTCGTTTGCATAATTAGGGATGTTGGTCTCTATTCCGTTGATGCTGTCGATATGCTTATAATGCTGTGTCAATACCCTGTGCTGACGATGATATATGACATTAATAATAAAAATATATGGTCACGGAAACGATTGTACACAATCTGTTGAAAACTAGCTAAATATTAAGGAAAATATTCGAGTGCGGAAGCCATAACAAGATAACGCCGACCATATAAACTGAAATAAATATTGAATATTGGAACGCAAATTGATCATGTAATTGGGTTTACATAGATATATGCTATATGCTATATATATATATATATATATATATATATATATATATATATATATATGTATATATGGTACATGTATTGTATTAGTTTCTGTAGATGTAAATCGAATGAAACTCAAGTGTTTATAAAAAGTGCTCAATAACAAGTAGATCTGTTCTTAAGTATACATTATTATTTATACAAACATTATTGGTTCTAAATGTGCATACATGGTTTGCTTGTACTCTTCACAGAGAGTCAACCTCTTCAAACCAAAGAAGACAGAGAAGTGAGCTATTGTCGCCGATCCATCGCTTCTCTGTCTTCTTTGGTCTGAAGAGGTTGACTCTCTGTGAAGAGTACAAGCGAAACATGTATGCACATATGTAACCAATAATGTTTGTATAAATAAAAATTATATATATATATGTGTGTGTGTGTGTGTGTGTGAATGTATGTATTACTTGTCTATGTTAGAAATTTTGTAAGCCGTAATAAGGGCAATGTCTGAAGGTTTCCAATAAATTAGAAAAGTGAAATTGATCTGAATACGCAGGCAGAGCTTGCGTGAAGCTGTGTACAATGGCGGCTTGTTGTGTGAATATATGTTGCGGATTTCGTGACCAGACAAATTACGAAGGTTCATTTGTGGTGTGGTGCTGTCGTTAGGAATATGTAATTTGCTGTTGTTGCTGAATCATACACTTGTAAGCTGTGGTCGAGTATGTCTCTTAAAAGCTGGCATTGAAAGCCATGGTAGACGTCACGCTAACACAAACACAATTCATTGGGACGATACACATGCTCAATTATCCTGCAGCTGGTGTGGTGACGATACTCTGCATATTAATCATCTCCATCTAAATTAACGAACAGTGCCCCTGTTCGTTTTTTTACGAAAAGCTTTGCATAATTGGTAATAGTAGCTGGTGATTCTCCTTACGGCATTGCTCAACTCACGCGGTGGTGTGGCATGTGTAGTCATCCACTGATAAACTGTTTCACTATATCACAGAATTTCAGTGTGGCTGCATTAGCACGTGTTTATATATATATATATATATATATATATATATATATATATATATATATATATATATATATACACACTCACACACACATATATATATATACATATATATATATATATATATATATATATATATATATATTGCGAGATCCAACACAGTTTGTTGTTGTAGATCACTATTCGCTGCTCGTTGTAAAATACCCGCCGACTTGGCATTTACAAAGTTAAATTCCTCCTTAATTCTAAGCTAATTTGTGGCGGCCAACGGGAGACACTCTTGACTGCGAATCAGTGGCGATTTGTGAAATGTCTGAAATTAACTTCCTGCACTGAAGATTGCGCAAGCATGACACATCGATGTCTGTAGGTAATAAATAATTAATATTTATTGGTCCCCCGATTTAAAAAATTGAGAGACCTATGTTTTGAGGGATTTCCGTCCGTGTGTGTGTCCGTCCGGATTTTTCTCCACAACCATCCATTGAATTTCTCTGAAATTTTGCATGAAGTTGTAACTTTTGTCAGATTAGAAAGTGACATTCTCCGATTTTTGAAAAAAATCTGGTTATTCCCCCAGGGGGTCAAAAGTCTCCAAAATGGCAAAAAAAAATGACATTTTCTGCCCCATAACTTTTCATCCATCCATTCAATTTCTCTGAAACTTGACCAAAATGTGCAAGCAATTGTTCCTAATAGAAACTAAGTATCGTTGACCTTGGAAAAAATCTGGTTCGCGCCCCCAGGGGGTCAAAAGCCTCCATAAATGGCAAAAAATTACCCTTTTCTCCCATAACGTTTGATCCATCCATTGAATTTTTCTGAAACTTGGCCAAAATGTAGAGGCAATTGTTCTAGATATAAAATGAGCATCCTTGACATCAGAAAACTTCTGGTTCGCGCCCCCAGGGGGTCAAAGGGGGGGGGGTAAAAAATACCTCAAATTGCCCAAATTTATCGCATTTTACACTCGTCACATACAGAGGGGGACCACGCATGCGCGGCTTGTTTATAAATATTATATATATATATATATATATATATATATATATATAATATTTATAAATAAATAGTAATTATGTCTGTAGGTAATAAATAATTAATATTTATTTATAAATATTATATATATATATATATATATATATATATATATATATATATATATATATATATACAGGGTGGGCAAAAATAAGGGTCCTATTTTTAAAAATTAATAACTTTTTTATTTATTGATTTTTTTTTTTTTTTTAGAATAAGTAAAGGACCCCTTCCGAAGCAAGCATGAGCCGTATTAGCCCTAAGGAACGTACCCTCATTTAGAAAACATTATTTTTGCTTAAAAAACTCAAAACAGTGTAAAAAACAATACTTTAGTTTTTGTAAGTTTTAAGAAGTGTTTTTCGGCTAAAATTTGTTTTGTTTATTTCAAAAAATCCTGGAACGGGTCAGTCTACACACACATAAAGTTTTTTGAGTTTAACTTTTATTTTGTGGAAGTTATTCAAATTCAAGTTATTCAAATTTAAAGATGGGACCCTTATTTTGGCCCACCCTATATATATATATATATATATATATATATATATATATGTATATATATATATATATATATGCTAGCAAAAATATACTCCCTTGGTCGCATATTTTTGCTAGCTGGGGAGGATAATAGCATGGTTAAAGAACATATACTACACTGACACTTTAAGGAGGAGCTACTTACTGAAAGAATGATATAATAACTACGAAATAGATAATACACTACCCTTCTAAACGAATAGAGGAGGTAATACGTGGGAGGATACTGCTAAAAAGAAGAATGTAATGTCTGTAAGTATGGTCTTATGACAAAAGACATATATTACATAATTCCTTCCCCAAAGGAGGATATAATATCTCGGAGGATTAACCCCTACTCTTATAAAAACGGGGGAGGTTATTCCTGGGAGAATCATCTTATTACCACAGAACCGATACTACACTACCAACTCTGATTAAAAGATGATGCAACAATAGATTAAATCAGGGGTTTTCTTTCATTCGTTAAAAAATAACTAATCCTATTTTGTGGTCTCTTGACTTTTTGTCTAAAATGAGTATACCAGCCGCATAAGACACTTTACTATGGACAAAATTATTACGTATAGTATAAGTAAATATGATAATGGAAATTAAAAATGCATATTGCAGAATATTAATTTATTAGAAGCTGTTTATGAAATTAAAAAAAGGCTAATTAAGAATACCCAAAATTGATTGTGGGTGTTTGTAGATGACTATATATACGATATTTCAACATCTTATGTTGTATCATAAAATAAGCATACACAGTTTTGACGTTGATATAGTTAGGATACGTGAAAATAACTTTAGCATTTAATCATTTAGATTTATTGATATAGGTAGTGTTCAAGATAATTTTTGTGATGTATTCTCTTTCTCTCGTGCAAGTTGTCTGGTGTCAACAAAGAATTAAACACTCTCTACCAAGGAACACTATTTTTTACCGGACACTGAACCCAAATACACACACCGCTCTTATAATCAACTTATTGAACCACAAAAACAAAATTTTAACCTTCACACAAATATGGCCCTACCTACAAAAAAAAACAGAACTCGAAATACTATACTAGCAAATACAAGACCTATAAAACAAAAACCAAATAACAATCAAAAACCTCTGCCAGTTTCTAAAAGCAGAAGAAATAAAAAACCGCTTTTACGTGAGTGTGTGTAAGAAAGAGAGAGAGAGCGAAAGATGGGGCGAGGGAGATAGGGATAGAGGAGGGGGGAGAGAAAAGAGAGGAAAAAGAGATAACCAGCAGAAAGTGACTAATTTTGTCTTTATAAAATTAACTGACTTTGCAAACTCACTTTATCCTGATTCAAACAACTATACATATATACTAGCCGAAATTGTCGACAACATCAGGTTTCTCAACCTTTTTCTGTTGCACGGCAGGTTATTTAAAACCGTAATAAAATAATTCAAAATTAGCAACTGCATTATTCAGATTTATGATCAGGAGCAATATCGCTTAGGAAATAAGCAAAAAAAAAAAGAAAGATACAATTTTATAATGTGAGATTCGAACCCAAAAAGATAGCACAAAATATTGGAGCTGAAGGCAAACGCTTCATCCACACGACCACCGATAAATGAAAATCTTTTGTCTGTAATATTTAAAGCTGTTTATGTGTTCATCGTAGGGATGAGAACTCTGCAGATACATAGTTCGACTGTCTAAAATGAATGATTTAACTAAACAAAAACAATCTTCACTTATTCTTAACTGTTTATTTATTTATTTTTCTTACTGGACGCGAAAAGGTTCAGAAGTATGTTGTTCGGAAATGGAACGTTAAAAATGTTGAACCGTTTGTTTTTAATTTTGAATAATGAGTTTTTAAAAAGGTTCAAGAACTTCTGACATCAATAAGGACATCAAATCGAATGTGCTGATTCCAAATCTGTGATTATTTTGGCTCTTAGATCTACCGTTTAACTGGGATGCAACGACCACATACATACATACATACATACAGACATACAGACATACAACTTTGCTTTAAATATATATATGGGTGCGTGTGTGTGTATGTGTCTCTGTTTGTGCATGAATATATATTTGCCACCTTCTTGGGTTTAGATTTCACTTGGTAACGGCCGAATGGTTAGAATCGTCGACTGTTAACTAGACGGTTTACGGTCCGATCCCGGCTGAGAGCACACTGAAAAGATGTAATACAGCGAAACGGGCTGTCTGTGAATGACTTTATATATATATACACACACACAAACACACACACACACACACACACACACACACATATATATATATATATATATATATATGTGTGTGTGTGTGTGTATAAATAGTAGAAAATATATTATCCTGTGTCTATTATTAAGTATATTTTGAGATTACAATTCGATTACTAAAGGTTTTATGCTTTTTAGTTCGGTTGCTTGTTATAATAATAATAATAATAATAATAATAATAATAATAATAATAATAATACTATATAATAATAATAATTATAATAATAATAATAATAATACTATATAATAATAATAATAATAATAATAATAATAATAATAATAATAATAATAATAATAATAATATGTATAATAATTTTAGATATTCGAGTAGTTATATCGAATATTAGATTGATTTATGTCGATTTTATTCACGTTATTTAACGAAAAACAATCTTTTTCGTTAAAAGCGAATAAACGAACGCTTTTGGGAGTTTTTATGATTTATGAATGGAAAAAAACACTAAACGAGAAAATATTTAGAAATTGCATTTGGAAAATATGTGTGTTTTTGATCGTAAAATGAACTGGAAATGAGATTTATTTAAAACTTGCTGGACATTTACTTTGTTTTTCAAATTAATAGGAAAACAGAAAAAAACGTAAATTTGCCAAAGGTTTTAAAATCATTGGAAAAAATAGTGCACTTATAAGATAAAACAGTTCATCAACGACATTTTAGTTTAAATCACTCGTTTATTTATTAAATTCAAGGATTTCAAATAAGTATATTCCTCTTTCATTTCATAAAAACCGTCGACTTTTCGTATTTAATTTATTTTTCTTCTTAATTCCTATCCCATATTTCTGTAACTGTTTTAAATTGTAACCGAGAAATTTCATTTGAAAGCATATTTTCCAAGTTGTCCATATTTAATTGAAAAACAAACAGACTTATTACTCCTCTCTCTTGTAACTATATTCCTGTACTTGGATAGGTATATCTCACTTTATTATTATTATTATTATAATAATAATAATAATAATAATAATAATAATAATAATAATAATAATAATAATAATAATAATAATAATAATAATTATTATTATTATTATTATTATTATTATTATTATTATTATTATTATTATTATTATTATTGTATAGTAGTCTCAATTTTTGGATGTTTTTAGTTGGAGTATTCTTTTCTGAACATGAAGTCAATTCCCTTGACCTTAGATAGTCAAGTTGTACCTTAACACTTTCGCTGTTCCTAACAGGCAAGCCTTTTGCAGAATTGGAAAAGAAATTGTCTCGTCAATCTGTTTAAGCCATTTAGTGTGGCTTTTCGTTATGGTTTCAAGCGTTCCAATTACAACGGGAATAACCTTGACTTCTTTACATTTCCATAGTCTAACTAATTCCCATTTTAGGTCTTGATATTCATTTATATTGTCGTGTTATTTCTCCTGCAGTATGGTATCGAAGGGGCAGGCTATATCAATGATTAAGCAAGTTCTCTTGTTTTTGTTTAGAAAGATTAAGTCGTGTTTTGAATGCTCAATAACCTTATCAGTCTGTATGTGCATGTGCAAAAGAAGTTTGACATTGTCTTTCTCCTGTACCACTTCTGGCTTAGGCTCATACCACTTCTCATTGTGGTTCAATTCATAAAGTTTGCATATATTCCAGTGTAGTACATGAGCGACTTTGTCATGTCTCCATTTTTTATACTGGTGTTGTGCTAGTATTGGGTATTCAGATACAATATGCGCTAAGGTTTCTTCCCTTTCATTGCACAATCTGCACATCGGTGATTCTGCACTTTTGTCAATGTAATGTTTGATGGACCATAGTGCGAGTGGCTTGTTCCTGGGCTGCCATTAAGGTGCTCTCTGTATATCTTTTGAGATCACCCCTGACCAACCAATTCCAGCTGTCATCATCTCTAAAGAATACACAGTTTAGTTTCTTTGCAAATAATTTTAATCCTCTCTCTTGTAACCTTTGATTTGTTTTCACCCCAGTTCTTAGTATTTACTCTCTTTTCAATTCACGAAGGAGACTCTCATTACTTTCAAAAATATATTTATATAGACAGCGTTTTTCTATATTCACAACATCTTCAACACTAAGTATACCTCGACCACCTTCTTTTCCAGGTATATAAAATCGATCTGCATCTCCTTTCTTTGCAAAAGCTCCATAAATTGTTAGCAATTTTGTGTATTGGTATCCAAACATTTAAGTTCATCTACATACAAGTCAAGTATACCGGCAGTATATCAAATGATAGCTGCTGCTCTGGCATTAATAGTCTAGATTGCATTTCGACTGTGGAGGTGTGATTTAAGAATAATCCATACTCGTCTGTTGTACTCAGCTGTGGCCTGGTTTTTCATTCTCTTGTTTTTAATCTTATCCGTCTCATGAATTCTCAAGTATTTTTACCCACTTTTATCAGATCTGTTGTTGGGAGTTCAAGGACATTTGAATAGACAAGTTTACCCCTTTTCATAACAACAATGGCACATTTATTGATGCCAAATTCCATTCGTATGTCGTCATTAAATACTTTAACCGTGTGCATTAGGGTATCAAGTTGGGTTTCATTTTTTCCAAAAACCGTAAGGCCATCTATGAAAAGTAAGTGGTTGACTGTAGGATACCCTTTCCTAAGTCCTTATCCTGCCTTCACATTACGTAAGAGAAGTGCCATTGGGATCAAACTAATTACAAAAAGCAAAGGGGAAAGACTATCGCCCTGGAAAATCCATGTCCTGAATTTCACTTAACATAATGCAGCACCTCCTGCAGGTAAATTGGTTTCCCGATTCTTCATGCTTTTCTTTAAAGCTGTTTGAATGTTGGGGCCTATTCCGAAAATCTCCAGGCATTTCTGTATCCATTAATGAGGGACCATGTCAATAATTAACCCACTCCATAGCAAGGTTAGTAGTTCTTCGTTTGCAGTTTCTCAAGATCATTTTATCGATCAGAAGCTGATCTTTGGTGTCATCTGATCTTTTTCGGCAGATTTTTTGTTCATCAGGCAGCAAATTGTTTTGCTCCAAATGACCATAAATACTTTCAGACAATATGGTTGTGAAAAGTTTCCACATAACTGAGAGGCAAGTGATCGGTCTAAAATTTGTCACTTCACCCCCTTTTGTTTTATCTTTTATGATCAAGACTGTGGTGCCATTTGTCAACCATTTAAGGAACCTACCTGTTGTCAAACAGCCATTTATCATTTCTGCAAGACGTGGTTGAACAGCCGGAAGGTTTTTAAACCAGTATCCCGTCAGGTCTAGGTGCTTTCCAATTTGAAAGCTTTTTAACCCTCTCCTTCAGCACCTCAACGGTGACTGTTATATTCGTTTGTCGTTCTACTCTACAGGACACCTCCTTTTCCATATCTTTGATCCATTCTGCATCATCTTGATGCTTTACTTCCTTTTCCAAAATGCCTTTCCAGAATGCACTAGATTGGTCAGCATCGGGTATAACGCCATTCACATTGTCAATTCCTTGTAGTTGTTCAAAAAGAGTTTCTGGTTGTTCTCAAACAGTCTGTTTTGCCGATACTGCTCAATTCTGTCACTGTAACGTTTAACTGTAGCAGTCTTAGCTACGACCTGCTGTTTCAGTTCTTCAATTACACACTTGAAACCTTTTCGGTCTATGTCGAACTTACAGATTAGTCTTTCACTAGCGCTCTGACTTTGGTAGTTCGCCATTTTCAACAGCTTGCTCTTTGCTTAAATCCTTTCTAAGTTGTTTTGTCTTACCATTTAAACGTTTCCTCCACCAGGGATCTTTCTTTACTTCTTTTTCCGTTTTTCTACCCCGAGTAGATTTGATACAGTATTAGCAGCGGCTTTACTAACTTTAGTACACTGATCAATATGATTTATTTATAAAAATGGCAAGACATCATTCACTTTGGTCGTGACAGTTTTAAGTCTTTTCCTATTGATAAATCTCAGGTTTGGCGGCTGTTCTAAATTGTACGCTCTAAGCTTCTCGTCTAACAATCTGAAATATCAATTATTATTATCATCATTATCATTATTATTATTGTTTATAAATATTATTTTAATTAATTTTTTTATAGAATGGGGAGAAAGTTTTATTTAATATTATGTTATTATGGGTGGGCGAGGTATTTTTGTTAGTTTTTTAAATGTATTATTATTATTTTTGAAAAATTCTTTAAATTATATTTGAAACTATTAAATCTATTTACATATTAAATTATTTAGTTTCTATTTAGTCTTAGTCAATTGATATCAAAATCCAACATCCAACTGAATCTAATTAAATATTCAATTTTAACAAGGGCATATGATAACTTGAAACTTTCTATAGTGACTTATCACCTTGTATAAGTATGCAATTCAACAATATACATATATATATATGAACATCCACAGAAATATACATATATACACATATACATATGTATACATGTATCTATTCAATCGTTCAAAGGTAATTGTACATCTAAATACTAAGTTTGTTATTCTATTGTATTATTATTATATATAATGTTTTCTAACTTATTTTATTTATATTTTTGATTTTTTATGTATTTTTTATTTACATTTCTTGTCATGTGTTAGCCTTCTACCCCCCTCTCTCTCTCTCTCTCTATATATATATATATATATATATATAGAGAGAGAGAGAGAGAGGGAGAGAGAGAGAGAGAGAGAAGACAGAAAAAATGCTGTTTATTCTAGTTTTAAAAGAGGGTAAGTAAATCTTGATGTGTACTTGTTGCTTTCTTTCTCCCCTTTCTTTCGTTGCCTTTTGCTGACAAGGAAAGAAAAATAAAATAAAGAGAGAGCGAGCGGAGGAACACAAAAACGAATACTGCGTGTTCTGGTTTTAATCAACATCGACTCTGAAAGAGAGAGAGAGAGAGAGAGAAAGGGGGAAGTTAGAGAGAGGGGATGGAGAGAGAGAAAAGGGGGAAGGGAGAGAGAGAGATAAAGGGGGAATGGAGGGAAAGGCGGAATGAAGAGAGAGAAAGGGGTTGGAAGGGAAGAGAGAGAGAAAGGGGTGAAGGGAGAGAGAGGGGGAGTGGAGAGAGAGAGAGAGAGAGAGGGGGGATTTATTCTATGCCTCAACCAGTTAGTATGCCGTAGTTAGAAGTAGAGGTCATGGATTCGAACCATACCCGGGCATGTGTATGGTCACTCTAATTTTGACTTAAAATAAACGTAAACATTTCAAATTACACAGATTGGTTCGTCTTAGGTTTATGTTTTTGTCTTCTGTAATCGACGTACTTTACAGAAATTAGAATTCCGGGCGAAAATGTATTCAAACTCGTTTAGAAAGACTCGCTTAGAGCTATCTATACACTTTTTGTTTCTACTTGCAAAGAAAAGAAGCTCACTATCTTATCATTCAATAAGGTAGAACTAATATACAAGTGTTTATGGATTTAAAATGCATTGAAATCAAATTTCAGAAAGAAAGATTCGTGTAACATATAGATATACAGATATAGATATATGGTTATGAATACATCACAGGCAGCAAGTTTGAGGAAAAAACTTTTAAAAAAAGACGTTAAAACGATTTTTTTGTATTTTTAATAAAATGTAAAGTGTCAGCAAACAACTGCATCATATTTTGTGTTCGTTAATAAAACCACCTGCTTTATACATTATTGGCATTTTTTAAACATGTTTTGAAAAAGAGAAGAATATAGCAGACTTGATAAAGTATTCTTCAAGAATTTAAACAAATATCTCCCACTTATGGGTATTTCTTCGAACTCGTCTATCAAAGTGATTCCATACTAATTCAATGGAGAGAGAGAGAAGGAGAGAGAGAGAGAGAGAGAGAGAGAGAGAGAGAGAGAGAGAGAGAGAGAGAAGAGAGTTATGAGAGAGAGGGGGAAGGTTATGAGAAAGAGAAGGGGGAAGAGCACTGTTTGGAATACGCACATGATGATGGCGAGCTGCGCTGACGAAAATCTCCGACCTGATATTTATTTATTTACTCCTTCGCTAGGAGTTAGGCACAAGGCCAGTTTTATCTGACTCCTACAAGTAAGATGTGACCCAAGATCGGGTCGAGCAAGTGGGGTTAAAAGCCAGCGCTCGAGAGGTGAGCACTCTGGCCATTTAAAAATTGCCTGGGCAGCCCCGTCGGCATTCCCCGGTAGGGGCGCTTCAGACAGTAAGCAATAAACTTACTCCTCCCCAAAGAGGGGAGGCGAAGCCTGGGAGGGTGAACATCCTAGAACTGCACAGAACAAGCGTGCAGTATCCATCGGAACAGATACTACACTTTGATCTTAGCCAAAAGGCCGAGAACTTCAGCTTCTAAGACGGCCAGAACATGACTACAGTTGGAGTACGATCAGTATTTACATAAATCAACAAATTGGCTGTGATTATTTACGAAAATAGATGATACGCAAACGGAATTTAAAATAAAAAGTGTAAGGAGTAGAAAACGCGACTTCTATTTGCAGTGGCGTGAAGCGTGCGTGTAGTTACTGAATTCCTTCAGTGTATACGAATATTGAGTCGATTAAGTTATAATTTCGAAAGTTATGTTCCGTTTTGACTCGAAGTAGAATTTTGACAGAAGCGTTTTGCTTCGTTATCTTGGTCACATTTTTTTCCATGTGTAAATCAGATCGTGTTCTTTTTTAATGATTCCTTTAAACTGAAAACAATCTCAAGTATAACCTTTCTAAAAAAATCATCACATTATAACAGACCAAGCATCATGCTTAACTGCTGACTGAATCTCACACCCAGTCTTTCTACACGCTTCTTTCTTATATACACTTTCATCTTACTACTAATGTGTTAAAACTTGGTCTTCTCTGGCAATAAGCCTCACCAACGTCCACGCATTCTCCGCACTCTTCCAGTGGAGGTCTGGTTTGTGCTGCCCCTTCTCGATCTCCTAATCCTACTCGACCCTCTACAATGTTTTTTTTTTAAACATAGTTCACCCCAAACAAGACAGGCCGCAACTGTAGACGTAAGGGGCTACTGAGAAAAAAAGGGTGAAGGTTTGTGGGGTGTCAACCTAAATTAAAAGCTACGTAGCGAGATGTCGGTTTACATGAGTTTTAAATTTCTGCATGTCAGTACAGTCGCGGAAACAGGGAGCAGAGAGGGAGTTCCAGAGTCCAACAGCACGAGGAAATAAGCTTTTAGAGTCGAAAGCTCTTTGGCATCTGGCTACCTCCACAGTGAATGGATGGGATTTGGCAGATTGTCGGGTTAGTTTAGTGAATTTACGTCGAGGGGGTACCAGAGCAGCAAGCTCATCAGAGCACAATCCATTGAAGTACTTGTAAACAAAGGCACAAGGAAGCAAGATTGCGGCGATGGGATAGGGGCTGGAGCTTGGTATATAGTGAAGGACCTATCAAGTTGGTGACTCTTTATTTAACCTTGTCTAAGAGGGGGAGACTAGTGGATGATGCCCCAGCCCAGATGTGACAACAATACTCCATGCATGGGCGGATGGTGGCTTTGTAGATATATAGGATAATGTCAGGTGTAAGAAGTTTACTGGCACGGAAGAGAGAGCCCAACATCTTTGCAGCAGCCCTAGCAATGTTTTCGATGTATTTATTCCAATTCATTCAAGTTATCTGTGAAAGTTAAGCCGAGGAGTTTGAATGATGAACTCTCAAACAAGGTGCTATTTGCCATGATAATCGGTGGCTGATGAGGTTTCTTGTAGTTATTGAAGGAAAGTAGCTTTGTCTTTGCGGCATTAAAAGTTACCATCCATTTTTGACCCCATTCCACTACAGACTGGAGGTGATTTTCTAAGGATTCGGCCATGGTCTCAGATATGTGTGCGTCGGTTTCGCCCACATGATGAGAGTAGAGTGTGGTGTCGTCAGCAAATATTCCTATCTCAGTCGCAATGACATCAGGGAGGTCATTTATGAAAATCAGGAACAGTAGAGGTCTAAGGATAGATCCCTGGGGCACACCAGCATTTGTGCCATGTTACTTAGATAAACGGCCATCGAGGAAAACCTGGATCTTTCGTTTTGTTAGGAAGGATTTAATTATATCAAATATTTGTCTAGTAATACCATATGAGTGCAGTTTTAGGAGAAGCTCTTCGTGCCAGACCTTGTCAAAAGCCTTGGATATATCGAGCGCTACCGCTCTAGCTTCACCTGCCTTATCCAGCGTATCGTATATTCGTTCAGAGATGACCGTTAGGATATCTGCAGTAGATCGTGCTTGTCTGAATCCGTATTGATGATCAGAAAGAAGTTTAGCATTAACTAGGTGCTTGACTATCGCTTGATTGATTAATGATTCAAAGATTTTAGCAAAGATTGGGAGTAGACTGATTGGGCGATAGTTTAGAATATCAGTTCTATCTCCAGAATTCTTGAAGACTGGTACCACAGAGGCAATTTTCCAACTATCAGGGAAACAAGATTCAATAAGGCATTTGTTGTATAGTTTTGAGAGGACAGGGGACAGCTCAGCAAAGCATTTCTTTATTACTATTACTGGTATAAGATCAGGCCCACAGTCTTTGGGGGTGTCAATGTTTTTATGATGTCTCTGACTTGAGATGGGGTGATGACCAGGTTCTCAAGTGTGGCTTCAGTCTGCAATGGGAAATAGGGGGAGAGTGATTCGCTGAGTCCAAAGTAAAGTTTTAGGCGAAACGCTGGGCAAGTAGGTCAGTCTTATAAGTTGCCGTGCAAACAACATGGTTGTGTTTTGATATCGGGGGAATCGTTGAGTGTCCATTGTTCATCACACTGTTGTATATTTTCCAGAAATCACGAGTACCAAGTATCTGTGACTGAATGCGTTTTTTGGGTTATCTTTGTATACCTTTTCTTTGCTTCATCTATCACTACTTTGCTATCATTTCTTGCCTCCACAATTTTTTGTCTGTTCGAAGTTGACTTATGGCGGCCGAATTTTCAGAATGCCTTCTGCCTCTCAGTAATAGCGGCTGCACATTCTGAAGTGAACCATTGAGGAAGGTGGTGTTTGATGAAGATTTTTCGCGTGGGGACATAAGTATCAATGTCTACTTTGACCCTTTCAGTTAGCTCATCTGCACACTGATCAGCAGGGAATGAGAAGGTTTCATCCCATAGTGCGTCGATGATGTGATCTCCGAGGGATTCAAAATACGCCTGCTGATAGTTTCTCGTCCTTTTAAGCAACGGCTCTTCAGCTTTTGGACAAGTTTTTAAGGTGATAAGTATCATTACCACCATGTGATCAGAATTTTTGAGCGGGCTATGAGCATTCGCACACAAGCCTCGAGTAGTGAGGTAAACAACAGGTCGAGAAGTGAGGCTTGCTGATCCGCGCGATCCCAGCTGCATCAGTAACGCTGGAGAATACCAACCAGTCACGGTGGTGTGCATTAAAATCCCTAAATACATGTATTTGGGCATTCGAGTCGAGTGAGAGTGCTCTATCTAAACTTTCAGAGACATAGTCAAGCAGTGTACAGTCCTGGGTCGAAGGAGAACGATATAAGAAATATAACTCTGTAATGTATGGTCAATCTAAAGCACATGTAGGCTTGGTCATCTGATTCTAACCTATTTTCTCTAGTCAAGGGAAGGGCGTTCCGAACATAAACTCCTAGCCCGCGCATATGTTTGTCGGAGTCCTTACGGTAGAGTAGAAGGTAATCAGTCATGTCAAAGTGGTGAGAAGAGATCGAGGATTGAAGGTTCGTTTCACGTAGTGCTAGGATATATAGGGAGTTTGTCAAGAGAAAAGTTTCTACATCGTTAATTTTGGTTCTAAGTCCTCGAATATTTGTGAATGTGGGCCTCAAGGGCAGAGGCGAAGTTGTTTTTGTGGGGTGTCTGGTTTAGGTTTGGTTTTCTTATTATTTATATTCATGTTTGTTTTGAGATAGAGTGGGGAGGGCAAAGTGGGTGCTTGTTTGGCGCTAATAAGCTAACACGACCAGCTCATTAGTCGTGACTTTGTCCATGGGGGTTGTGGCCTCGGGAAAGTCCACCGAGAATATTGTAGGGTCCCTTTCCATGCGCGACATGGCACGTACAGTTACCCACGATATTATGCAACTGTTGACGGATCAGTCGTTCTTAGTGCTACCTAAGAGTTAGGGCTCCTTACTACCAGTCGGAAACAGCAGCCAGACAAGCTGTCTAACCTGTACACTCAACCTGTCGAAACAAGAGCGACCCAGATTAGTCATGTAGGACTTAGTGACAAAAACTTTCCCCAAGTTGCCCAGATAGAGAGAAAGAGAGACGGCGTTCATTGCCCTAGTCAGAAAAAAGGCCATGTACTAGGCGTCTTTACACCTGGCTAGAAGACAAAGAAGGAGTGCGAAGGCCGGCCGATGGGAAGAATCCATCTACTCCTTAACCAATTATAAGTTTGCAAACCGGATTCTTTGCTCGAGATTCCAGCTCTAGGAAATTTGTCGATCAAGGCTAAGGATGCCTCCCTCCCAACGGTTTGCTGCCAAAACGTAAGTGGTTAGTAGCTAAGTTTTATTGTCAGAGTTTTCCTTCTCTTAGATGGATGACCTGACAAGGTCTACGGGTCCAACACTCCGAGAGAGGATAGCTTGCGCACGTCTACTTGTCTGGTATTTCCGAGCCCCCGCAGGTAAAAATATTTTCCATCAACATACGCACACATCTATATACATATATATATATGTAGATAAGAATGAGTCTAGTCACCGTCTTCTAAATATAATGAAAACTAAAGATCAATTTCTCTCTCACTCTATTATAAGAAACATTTGTTGTGGGGACATTTCACCGGTCATTATGGTGTGTGGGAGGCCTTAATCTTCTATTGGGTAGGTCCAACGAGGAGGCACTTTAACTATGACGTTACAGTATGAAAGGCAATTTTGTGGTTACGCTACGTGGAAAAATATTGTTTAACTAACTAGTCATAGCAACGTAAATACATGCAATTATTATTATTATTATTATTATTATTATTATTATTATTATTATTATTATTAGTTCTTTCTTATATTATTATTTTTATTTACTTCATGAAGTTTTAATTTACTTCATGATATTATTATCCTCATTAGTCTTTCCACAATGCCTTTTGCAATTCGTTCAATTCCTTATGGTTTCAGACGCATAACAGTTTTTTCCTGCTTATCCATTTTCTATAACCGATCTTTATTTATAGCTATACATCACTGGAGAAGTCCCGGGCCCGACATATAGATGGTACCACTGATAAAAATCTATATGAATTTTACAAAGTACTGGCCTTTAAATGGTAAATCTCAAAAGTTGATCCCAATCGGATCATAAGTTTAGAAATTACAGTTATTTAAGTGCAGCTACTGTTGCAAATTTTCAATTCAATAAAAACATTTGAATGTCGTGTTTTGATAAGACATTTTTTTCTAATAGGGAAATACTGCTTAAGCTAAGGCAATGCCTTGATAAGTGTTATACGGACTGTGTACCGTAGGAAAAAACATTTAAAAATGTGTATGCTGACTTTGAACGTAGTCGAACAGACACAAATGATGCTGGACGCCCAGGTCGCGCAAATTCAGCATTTGTCCCAGAAAACATCAAAATCGTCCACAAACACATTTTGGTCGATCGTGAATAGAAGTTGCGTAGAATAGTAGAGTAGTTAACGATATAAAAAAAGAGTGTATTCACCATTTTCCATGAACATTGGTCAATGAGAAAAAATATTATTGTAATGTTTGCAATCACAATAATATATTTTATTGTTTTTATGCACATAATTTTCAAGGCAATAATTGAAGCGGTTGGTTGATGTATGATAAATATTTGTAATAGTCAAGTCCTTGTGTTTTTCTTCAGGATGAAAACAAATAGTGAGATTTTATCTCGAAAGATATTTGGAGGCATTTTATTTACAGAAATGCATGTTTGCCCCAAGCTATTTAGTTGTTGTATATATATATATGTATATATATATATATATATATATATATATATATATATATATATATATATATATATATATATATATAAGACTCTTGATTACAGATCAGTGGCGATTTGTGATCAGGGTTCGCGCCCGCCGACCGTTGAGAATTAGCTTCTTGCACTGAAGATTGCGTTAGCATGAAACATCGATGTCTGTAGGTATTAAAATAATTAATATTTATTTATAGATATTATTATTAGCTCCCTTCACCAAAGGCCGGGCACTCTGAGTGACTTTAATAACAAGCAGCACTAATAGCTGCATGCACGATCAGAATACGTTCGTTGATCACTCTAACTGCTTGTGTAAATTTAGCCGCCGATTCGCTATTTACAAAGTTAAATTCCTCCCTAATTATTACCTAATTGTCTGTGGCCGAGGGGTTAAGACTCTTGATTACAGATCAGTGGCGATTTGTGATCAGGGTTCACGCCCGCCGTTGAGAATTAGCTTCCTGCACTGAAGATTGCGTTAGCATGAAACATCGATGTCTGTAGGTATTAAAATAATTAATATTTATATATATATATATATATATATATATATATATATATATATATATATATATATAAGTACTGTGTGGTAGGGCAGGGAAAGCCCAGCAGAGTGCTCAATTAAATAAGAAATCCGAGATTTCGAAGGGTTTGTCTTAGTCATTATTGTGTCGGTCAGTCCAGTTTATGAGGAGTGCTTGATGTCTGTGGATGCAGCCCCGGAAGACCTCATCCCTTGAGTTTAAGCAAGTGATATGCGGGTCCATAATGGCTCGTAATATATGATATTTGTCCGCATCGCACAAAGGGCACTTGTTAATGGCTGGGGAGAAAGATGGTCTTCTCTCGATGTTTTTCCATTTGATGGTGAATGGGGTCCCGTCGTCTTTTAATTGCCATATTCGGGTTGCGAATGTATGCCTGTGAACATATAGTCTGTTTTTAAAGGGCTCTTGTGTCATTCCGATATATTTTTCTGTTACCCCGCTGGGGAGGCGTGTGACGTTAGCCTCATAAATTAGGGAGTTGACTTTGTAATTCGCCTCTAAAGGGCAGGCGTTCTTGTTATGGCACGAGCATCCTGTGGGATCTGGTATCTTGGGTTCTGTAGAAATGATGTTCCTTATGGATGGGGCGGTGGAATAGCTCACTTTAACTGTGTTCCTGTTGAAGAGCTTGTGCAGGCTGTGTGTAGGGGAAATGTTTATCGAGTAAGCGGAGAAAGGCATGGCCTACCCTCGTTCTGGTATTGAGTGAAAGTGGAGGTGAATACCAAACAATCGATCTCCCCCTATTGCGTCTGCTTTGTGCTGGGTTTCTGGTGGGTATGAATTTAATGTCTTCTCTGAAGTCACTGTCTCTCAGTGCTCTGTTGTAGTAAGGCGCAGCTTGTGTGAAGATTTCTTGGCTGGATGACAGATTATAAATTCTCTGGCTGATGTTATTCACCAGGTTCTTAAAAACAGTGGGGTGGCATGATTCTTTGTGGATATATTGTAGGGTTTCATTAGGTTTGTGGAAGGGTATGTGGGTGTTATTGGCTAGGTTCAAGGTGGAATCCAGGAAATCCACCTGGTCCAAGTTAGTCCTGATGGTGATCTTAAAACCGAGGCTATGGAATATCTTAGTTAAGTGTTTCCTTAATCTATCTAAGGTGATTCCGCTACAATTCCGTGATAGGCAGAGTCCGTCATCTCTGTAAAACCCGAAAAGGTGGTCAGGATATTTCTTCATGAGGGTGTCTAGAATAAATAAACCTACTAGGTCGCAGATATCCGCACTATCAAAAGCTCCCATCGCCACGTCAAATGGGTCCTCAGGGTTAGATTTTGGAACCCAAGCCCTTCCTTCGGAGAAAAGAAGGGTCTGCCTTGCCTGCATGATCGTGTCTCTCTCTATTTCTTTGATATTTGCATATGAGAGTGCAAAATGAAGGGCCTTGTCCAGGGTGTCTCTGGTGATGGATGGGTAAAAGTCAACAATATCTAGTTGTGTGAACTTACAGGCTTGTTTATCGTTAATATTATGGAACCAAGTAAGGACTTTTCGCCCGGGAATCGTTGCACCACATAGCCAGTGCTTTTTTAATAACACGCTTATGCCAACAGTATTTTTCCCAGCCACGCGGGTTTTTTTTATTTTATTTTTATTTTTATTTTTATTTTTATTTT
>OY744539.1:65274310-65294310 GCA_963556195.1 Sepiola atlantica | reverse complement strand
GTTTGCAACGGTTTTTATAGTCAGAAGGGCAGATAACTCTGGCGTCGCTTTACAGCGCCACCTGTCGGTGAAAAAGCGCCACCTAACGGCCAACCGGTGTAGTTATGTTTTGAAAGGAGGAGGTAACTGCTACAAATGAGATTACTATATACTAGCTGAAATACCCGTCTCCGTCGTAATGACGTATATTATACATATTATCTAACAGTATACATGCTTCGAATTTCGTTTAAATATATTTACTGAACAGAATAATAACCTTTATTATTAACTAGCAGAGTTATCCCGCGTTGATCGGGTGGATGGATGATAAAAATACGAGTTTAAAAAGTGTGTCTACTGTATGTGGCTAAAATAAAATATCAATTCATGCGTATAACACAAAAAATAAAAAAATAAAAAATAACAAGCCGCGCATGCGTGGTCCCCCTCTGTATGTGACTCGATGTGGCGAGTGTAAAATGAAATAAATTTGGGGCATTTTTGACCCCCCCCCCTTTGACCCCCTGGGGGCACTAACCAGAATTTTTCTGAGGTCAAGGATGCTCATTTTATATCCAGAACAATTGCCTTTACATTTTGGCCAAGTTTCAGAAAAATTGAATGGATGGATCAAACGTTATGGGAGAAAAGGGGCATTTTTTGCCATTTTAGGGGACTTTTGACCCCCCGAGGGCGTGAACCAGATTTTTACAAGGTCAGCGATACTTATTTTCTATTAGGAACAATTGCCTCCACACTTTGGTCAAGTTTCAGAGAAATTGAATGAATGGATGAAAAGTTATGGGGCAAAAAATGTCATTTTTTGCCATTTCGGAGCCTTTTGGCCCCCTGGGGAGCTAACCAGATTTTTATAAAAATTGGAGAATGTCACTTTCTAACCTGACCAAAGTTACAAGTTTATGCAAAATTTCAGAGAAATTCAATGGATGGTTGCGGAGAAAAATCCGGACGGACGGACGGACGGAAATTCCTCAAAACATAGGTCTCCCGATTTTATAAATCGGGGGACCAAAAAATAAACGTGGATCAGCAAAAATGAACTACCGTCTAGTTGTAACTATATTGAGTGTGAGTGTGTAAAATAGTTTAAAAACGGAACTTTCCACATAAAGTTAAATTATGTATTGAAACGGAAAATTTCCATTAGAAAGTAAGCTACGAGTTAGAATGACGTATACCGGAAGTTGCATTATGTGAGGAAGTATGTGAGCGAAGTGATATCGAGTCTGCCTCCTCGTCAAGAGGAATGACGTCTTTTATTCAAGGCGGTTCCAATTAATAGGTTCCCAGTCTCGTTACTTTTTGAACCTACTCACCATTTTGAAAAATAGACGTTGAATTCATTGTCTTTGATTAATGCATGCTACATAATTACATATTAAACATGATTCACTTCTTGTTTAAGACTACTTTTATTGGTATACCACGACCCCCCCTCTCTCTCTCTCTCTCTCTCTCTCTCTCTCTCTCTCTCTCTCTATATATATATATATATATATATATATATATATATATATATACACAGATGTTTTAGAAAGAAACATACGCAATGAGTTGACCAACTTACTTTTGTTCGTACCAGTCGGGGATACGTCATCGACAATCAGTCCGATAGTGACTTTGTGCTGTCAGGCTGAGGCATAGTTCTGTTCAGTCTCAAAGCGCCCTTATCAGGAAATGCCGACGGGGCTGTTCAGGCATTTTATTGGCCAAGGTGCGCTAATCCTAATGTACTGGTTTTCAACTTAACACCTGACCTTGTGTATAAACTTCCTGAAGAGATAAATAAAATAACGGTTGGATCTTCATTCAATTTTTCAAGGGATACAAACTCGTTTCCAAATTCTTGAGTTAAGGAATAAAGAAACATCCAAGTTTCATCCTGTGCTGATCCAAGCTTTCCACATACTTATGTGATCACCAGAGGAACATATGATATTTTGTGGACAGACCTGTAAATAATAATAATATAGTATCATTATTTTTTTAAATATTTAAACTTGCGGGACCCGTAAATCGTTGTCGCCCGGGAAAACTAAAAAAAATTCAAGAAGCTCCTGCTCCCACCACTGAAACCCCATATAAAAAAGTGTTAATCGAATTTGTGAGTATTTTTAAGTATTAATTATTGTGTTCTTTAGTTATTAAAATTATAAGTAATTAGTGGACCGGTGCCCCAGCGTTGCCCCGGAAAGTTGAGTAACCCAATTAACTTATGGCTCCAATCTTGAACTATTAAATTATTTGTTGTTTAAATGAAACTAATTATTATTTTTCTTGAAGGAATGATAAGCGAGAGAAACGCGTACGAAAAAGAAATGTAGATGCAGTTTTTATATGGAAAGCTATAATGGTCAATGAAATATGGGGAAAATTCACATAACTTTATATATAAGATAACAGAAGAGACGAATGTATGGTCGATTTTTATCCTCGTAAATACCTCATAGATCAGATGAAACTGTATTCTGGGAAGATAAATCCTATTAACAATCGTAGTAGTAGTAGTAGTAGTATTAGATGATGTGTTTTTCTTATTTTTACATATACCATGCCCACTCCTATTTGCATTTGTCTTTCCTACCTAATTTAGTCGTGAATGTTTGAAATTTAATTTTGAATTATCTAATGCATACGAAGTAGATAACTTTTGTATTATATAAAAAAAAAACAATAGTAAATTAAAAAAAACTAATTACTCATGTGTGAACTACGAAAGATAAAACATCTTGGGTCTATTTTGCTAGGTATATTCCAAGGATTTTCGGAAAAATGTTTATTTTTTCTATGTAATTTTAATCAGAGAATGAAATGTTGTTAATTATTTGTGTTAGCCGCTTAATCGCGAGTCGGTGTACTAATTAAAATGAAGTAACGCACGGTGTAATACAAAAAAGCAACCCTAATTAGATTCATACCCTATTTTCTTTATGGAATTATGGGTCGAAGGATGAGAACTTGCACATGTTTCATATTATTTTGTATTTTTATATAAAATACTATATTATAGCAATATAACTAGACATGATGGGAATCAAAAAGTTATTGTTTTTAAGGTAGTATGCATAGATGGAATGTCGATAATTTCTAAACATGAGTCCTTTTTGTACAATTCGATATTTGTAATATATTAGAGATCATAAATGACATGTTATTCTTCTAAAAGTGCTTGTATGGCACATATAATGTTGCATAGCCCTCTACTTCGGCTGCAGCGGTACTAGTTTCGTATACTAATCCCGGAAAGGGCCGTGGCAGTTCTCGCTTAGGGACGAAACGGTTCTTGTTTAATCACTCGTCATTTTTAAAACATCATAAATCACATAGTTCATATATTGTTTGCATACTTTTAGATTTCTCCCTCGCCGTGTAGAGAGTCGCCGTCTCGATGTCGTCTAGTGGTTGAATTCTTTCTTCTTTCTTTCCTGCCGTGAACCACGTCGCTGCAACAAAACTCCATGATCGGGTCGGAAGACAAACAATCTCTTTAAATAATTAAATTTAAAGAGATTGTTTGTCTTCCGACCCTTTTTATTACAAGCGTTAGTTATCAAATCAGCTGGAAGATATTCACTAACGTCGAGAGAGAGAGAGAGAGAGAGAAAGCAAATTACTACTTTATCGTAGTTACTTATCAAATAAGTCTTAACCATTCGTGGAGTGGGGAAAGAGATCTTTCGCCTGTATTTTCTTAGGGAAATATTTCCCTTAATCGATTGTAGACTACATGCTAAAAATCACGTCTCATCGGTTCGCCTTCAAAACGTAGACTGACTAAAACTCGCTTCTCACGAAGAACGAGTGACGTCACGGACCCCTCTGTTTCCCACGCAAAGGCCTGTGACGTCACAGAGCCTCTCGCAGGTGCACATTGACCCTTGATCTGGGGTCTCGTCACGCGGTGACCTTGTCACGTCTGTGATTTCCGACTTTGAGAACAGGCTCCATTCTGCACTCGATGCCGGGTCCATACCGCGTTAATTCGCGCAAGTCAAACCGACGATTTCTAACAGATACGCCCATTCCCATAGGGCCATTATCCAACAATAAGAGTTTTTGGTGCAGTAGTTGTTGTTGTGTTTTGGGTCATTTTATGCCGAAATTGTAAATATTTTTACGACGATTAATTTGAATTTGAAGAGATGTTTGTTACCTACAGCACCTGCTTAGGGTTAGGGTTATGGTTAGGGTTATCCTAAATGTTCACCCATTTAGTATTCGCCAAGCTTAACGCCGCTTAAATTCGGTGATCTTACAGGAGCCAGTGTGTGGTTTATTAGTTTACTTCATTCTTATTTGTTTCATATGACTTTATTTTTTTTCTTTACTTAAATAATTGAGAAGACACATAACATCAATATAAAATATAAAAACATATGTGTATATTTTCCAATATTAATTTCAGAAGTGCTCAACGCCAAGTAGAGCTTTATAATAACACAAAAAAAATAGAATGACTGCAGAAATGCAATCGTGTTTATATCTCAGATCTCTTTACGACAAATGACTGTTTTTCTTGCTGTTGATGTTTTATATATTTTTTATTCTTTGTTTAAAAAGGGGATTTTCATTTTTATGTTAATATATTTTCATTTCTACTTTTATCATTAAATTGTTACTCTCATCCATATTTCTCAATGACGTCACAGGACAATGACATCATGCATATTTCGAGCAGATAAATATTTTAGTCATTTTACCACGTAAAAAAGGATTGGGCCAAAAACAAAAACATAAATATATTAACAACAAAATAATCAGATCAGTAGGCTTAAGAAATCTACGATAGATACCAAGATCAAAGTGTAGTATTTGTTCCGATGGATACTACACTCTATAGACCGGTATCTTCTTGGCCTTCGGGGCTTGATTCCGCCGGTCTGTGGGTTTGTCCTGCGCAGTTCTAGGAGGTCTACCCTCCCAGGCTTTGCCTTTTCACCCTTTAAGAAAGGGTTAGTTTATGTCTAATCGCCTGAGGCGCCCCTACCGAGGAATGCCGACGGGGCTGGCCAGGCAATTTTTAAAGATCATAAGTGCTCTTCTTCTCGGGTGCTGACTTATCGAATCCCACTTTCCGACCTTGTGTCACATCTTACCGCTGTAGAAGGTAGATAAATACCAGGTATTCCTGTGTAGATAAATTAAATTGAAGCACTGAATTATAGTTGTAATTAAATATATATCTATTATTAGACTAAAGCTGAGTTAATCAACGCTTGTTTCCCTAAGTTTTTTTTACTATGTATTATAATCACACAAAATACGTGCTAAAATATTCCTTTATTTGGGGATTGAGTTATGTTTCAAAATTTGTCCATTTTAACTTTTCTAATTAGTCGTAATTTGCAATTAACTCACCAAGAAACTCCTCTGGCACTACGTTTCTGTCTATCACTCGTACCCTCACTCACGCTATGTTGTATGATTCCACGCCATTATTTTTTATGTTATCATTCTCGCTTCTATCTTTCTTTAGGTTTACTAACAGTAAAAAAATAATAAAACTAAATATAAAAAACAAGATTGAAATATTTCATTACATAAAACAAAATATCACTAGCAATACTATTTAAGCCGCAGTTTGAAGGATAGGGGAAGGAGAGAAGAGAACAAGAAAGAGAGAGAGAGAAAAAGAGAGAGAGAGAGTGGGGAGAGCAGAAAAAAATCGGTTTATTATTTTTTCTTTTCATTTCGTTATATTTAACTGGTTTTGCAAGCTCACTTTTTCCAAATTCAAACAATCGAACCAGAACTCAATGGGTGACCCCAACACGCCACATTTTCCCTAGTTTATTTATAAAGTTACTCCACAATTGTGTCTGATATCCTTACGATTGGTCTTAAAACAGAAAAACAAAATGCCGGTGTGCTCATCATGAAGACGAACGCAGCAGTTCGCTTTTTCAAACGGCCAATGAAAACATCACCGCTTTAATCTTTTGTGGTATTAGCACTTCAATAAATCATAGAAGCTTTCTTCTCTTACCGGAAGCCATTCGAGCCTCCAGATCTCGTCCATCTTGAACTGTTGCTGACAGATACACGAATGTATGTATGCATCTAAACAGCAAGTGGATATCTTTTACGTGAACCGAGAGCTAGAATTATTGAGTGCTATATTATTATTATTATTATTATTATTATTATTATTATTATTATTATTATTATTATTATTATTATTATTATTATTATTATTATTATTATTATTATTATTACAATTGAGATGTGGTGTCTGTCTGTAATATAGTCTGGGGCGTACTTCAATCCCCACAGTTTGTCTATAGTTCAATTCGTCGACCAAAACCAGCTTGTTGTTTCTCTGTAGTCGCAGTATTGATGTGGAAGCCGAAATTTCCGTCTTACTCTCTTGCCTGGATATAAAAGAAAAACACTCCAATTATTATTATTATTATTATTATTATTATTATTATTATTATTATTATTATTATTATTATTATTATTGAGATGTGGTGTCTGTCTGTAATATAGTTTGAGGCATACTTCAATCCCCACAGTTTGTCTATAGTTCAATTCGTCGACAAAACCAGCTGGTTGTTTTTCTGTAGTCGTAGTATTGATGTGGCATCCGAATTTTCCGTCTTCCTGTCTCGCCTGGTAGGTGCAATAATATCTAATATAAAAGAAAAACACCCCAACAACCATATTATTCTCATATTTCTTGCTTATTATTTCATAGCTTTATAGTGTTACACATAAGCTTCCCATCTCGGAGAAAAGGTAAACGAAGATGGAGCTTCGAGAACTGCAACACAATGGAATAAACTCATCTGCAAAAGAAAAAGGCACTTTTCTCTTCTTCGCTACGTGACACTTCTGACTTCCTTCCATTATTCAACTTCATGTACACGTAGATCTTGTTCTACTCTTGACTCTTAATAGAATGTTCCATTCACTTACTTTTTAAATTTTGCAACACCTATAACTTAATCTACGTTACATTTCTCAAAGATTACTTTAAGTCTGAAACATATAAAATCGAATGTTAATAGGGCCCGTGGAAATTCCACGATGAATGAACATTTTAATTGAATCGTTTTATCTACTTCGAAACAAAAGCTAATAGAACCTAAATTAAATGTAATCGCTAAATAAAGGTACATACATTCTAAACATACAATCGTGTAGTCAAATCGACCCTACTCAATATACACCTTTGACTTCTTTATGTATGATGTGCCTCTCTCGCAACTTATACAACACGCTCTTTCTTATCCTTTCTCCATATAAAAATATGCTCGAATTACTCCCTCTTCCGTCCCAATCCTCTTTTCTCCCACCTGTTTCAACTCTTCTCCTCCTTTTCTGTCTGTCTGAATGTATATCTGTTGTAAAATGTTAATGAACAGCTAAACTCTTCCTCATAAATCAACATCTATTCCGCACTCACATGTACGCAACCTAGCCCATCTCCATCTGGACGTATGTCTGTTGTTATTACACCGAGAGTGGCAATTGTGTTTTTATATGGTGGTCGGTTGTAAGGTTTTACGGCATCTCAACCGTGGGACATATGATTTGTATACGATTGGTTTGTTGATTAATTTCTTTTATAGGTGTCTGTTTGTAAACAAATTGTAATGGAGAGCGGCCGACTGATGTAAATGCAGACACTTGTCGGCGTCGTTCAAAGAGGCAGCGTCTGTTATGCTGTGTGTGTGGGGCGAACCCGAAAACGCTCGCTGACAACAAAAAAGAAAAAGGAGTGGGAGGAGGAAGGCGTCAGGAAGTCAAATAAGGTTTTTATTTGAAGATCCGAGCAGCGGTGTCGAGAGAGAGATTTATGCAAATTAAGTTGGTTTGCATGCGTCGCATTTTTTTAATGTTGGACTGAACGACGTTTTTTTTTACACTGGAGAGAGATATTAACATTAATTTGGACTTGATCTTTGCGACACCTCTGTTTAACTGTTCCGATACTATTTCTTTATTTTTCTACAAGCTATTTCGACCGTAACATGACCAACAGGCAATTCGACATTCGTCTGATTCCAGAATTTAGTGGCACTATTACTGACCTTTCGATAGTGGAATGGATCGATTAAGTGGAATTTGTTTGCGAATTATGTGAGTTTCACGAAGTAGCGCGAGTTATTCCCTTGCGATTAAGAGGGGGCGCTCTTGCTGTGTATCGACAGCTAGGTAAGGAACAGAGGGCAGATGTAAATCAAGTCAAGCAAGCGTTGATAACTGCGTTTTCCACTGATTCATTTGTGGCGTATGAGGACTTCACGACGCGACGGCTACTAGCTGGAGAGACTGTAGATGTGTTTTTGGCTGAGCTTCGAAGGCTTGCCCTCCTTGTTGGGGAGACACTTCCAGAAAAATGGATGGTGAGCTCCTTTGTAGCAGGACTGCCGAGCCACGTAAGGCAACATCTCCGGGTGTCGTCGAGAATGGATGACATAAGTCTAGGGCAGATTGTAACGAGAGCACGGGCTATCATGGCGGACGACAAGGAATTAGTTGCGGCAGCTATACAACCGGTTCAGTTTAAAGCTAATCAAACATCACGCACTGTGCCGGCTAGTGGTAGCATTATGTGCTATAAATGTTCTGGACCAAACCACTTCGCAAAAAAATGCCAGTATCAGTATGGTGAAGGGCATACTGACCCGAAACATAAATCACGAGGAAAGATACACTATTACAGATGCCAGAAGATAGGCCACATTGCATCTGAGTGTGCGGGAAACGAAAAAGGAGGCAAGATAGCAGTGCCGGTTTCTCCTCAGTCAATTTAAGAGAGGCACCCCTACCGTTGAAGTACGGATCGATGGAAAGAAACGCAGAGCACTGATGGACTCTGGATGTTCCCGGTTTATAGTAACTGGCTCAATATGTAGTTCTCGGAATTGTCGGAGATAGAACATTATGACCGCTGACGTATCGTCAGCGGTCATGGTGTTGGAACCATTTCGTTGGCAATAACCGATATGAGACCTGTAAAGGTCGATGTCTTGGTCGTACACAGTCAGCTGTTAGGTTTCGACATGTTACTTGGGATGGATGTTATCAAGATGTTGGATGGGGTCAGCATTGACCAGTCTGGCGAAGCCATCTTTTACAAAACGGATCCAAATGCTTGCGCTGCGATCACGATAGAGGAACCCGATTTTAGCGCCGTGTTTGACGAACAGGCCAAAGTGTGGACGGTGTCGTGGAAGTGGTCAGGTGATCAACCACCTGGTAAACTCAACAACCGGGTGCCTGAATACTCAGTACCCGCTCAAATCCGCCAGGACTATAGACATAAGCTTCAAACATGGCTGAACAATGGATGGCTACTTCCCTATCCTGAAGACAAACTAGGACCCCCAATGGGCCTAATTCCGCTAATGGCAATCTTCCAGCAGAACAAATCTAAGGTGCGGCCAGTTCTGGATTTTCGCGAACTGAATAAGCACGTCGATGCCTACACGGCACATGCAGACATATGCACACAAGCTGAGAGAGTGGCGAACGAAAGGCTCTAATGTATCAGTGCTCGATCTGCGGAGGGCTTACCTACAGGTGCATGTGCATCAATCCCTGTGGCCATACCAGACTTTCATATTGGAGGGGAAGGGGTACTGCTTGACGCGCATAGGTTTTGGGCTCAATGTGGCACCAGCCATTATGCGAGCTATTGTAGACGCTGAATTGTCGAGGGACGACTCTATTGAACGGGCAACATCAGCATATATCGATGATGTCTTCATAAATGAAAACAGTGGTCGCAACTAAAGTGAGGCAGAATCTGGCCGACTTTGGATTGTTGAGTAAGGAACCTGAACAGCTGCAGGACGTTGAGCGGCTGTTTATTCGATTTCGAATATGACCACTTTTAGCGTATCGATGTGATATTAGTGTAAATGTTTCCAGTGAGAGGCACGGATGTGGACCTTTGAAGCCTGCCAGACTTTTACAAACAGATCTACAGAGGTGCTAGGTGTTGTTATAATCTGATGGTATGCCATAGATGAAGCCACTTAATGTTCGTGCTTGATTTCGCCAAACGTGCGCTCGTTGGTGATGCAACAAACCTGCACGTGACATAGCTACCAAGTTGCAAGCTTGGCATCTTAGGTGTTCCAAGTTCCACCATGTACTGGAAGTGTCACGTTCCGTCTCTTCCTCGCTGCTCTCTTCTGCTGCTGGTGTTTCTTCCTATTGTTTAAAAAAAAAGCTTGCCGTCTTCAAAAGTCGCTTGACCTATATACAGTCACCCCATCCCATTCTCACACATACATTCCAAAGCACTTCAAATCGTCTTTGAGACAATCTTTTAATTGCTTACGAGGTTTGTGCTGTGGGAGAGTATTTCCCCATAAATCACCTGCTTGGGCTATCTGTCACCAGTAAGACGAATAAGATGACCAGCCCAACGAAGTCTGCGTTTTCTTATACGAGACCCAATGCTTAGAACAGCAGCTTGTTCCAACACATTGTTGTCAGGGGTAAAGCTATCCCAACGGATGTTAAGCAAGTGCCTAAGGTAATTCTGCTGGAAACACTGTAGCAGGCGAATATGAGCTCTATAAGTGGTCCTTGTCTCACAAGCATATAACAAAGTTGATATCACACAGATCTCATACACAGAACTATTAGTTTCTAGCTTGATATCACGTGGTACCCACACTCGCTTCTCCAAATAACCAAAAGACACACCAGCCTGTTCAACACGTCCATTTATCTAAGCATTCAACGACCCGTCCCTCAAAATAACACTACCCAGATACATAAAACGATTCAGGACAGACAGTTTGTGGCTTTCAACAAATATATCCTGTTCCTGATACGGGTTGCCAGGGGCTGGGGAAAACATAGCCTTTGTCTTGCCCAGGCTTATTGTGAGACACATGCTTCTACACGCCAATGCAAAGCGATCTATAATATCCTACATATCATTCTGCGAGTGAGCCACGAGATCCACATCATCTGCATAGAGCAAATCTCGAACAACAGTGAAGAATGTCCTTGACAAAGTCTTAAAACGCTGTAGGTGATACAGCCGACCCGATGTGCGAAATCGAAGTTATAGCAAAATAGATGAAAAACAAAGTAGGTGCAGGTATATCACCCTGTTAAACATCATTGTCAACTGTAACTGGTTTAGAGAGACAACTATTGCAGCTAACACGTGCTTTCATGTTGTCGGTCAGCTTACGAAAGAGTCTAACAAAGTTAGAAGAACATCCCAACTTACCCAATACCTTCCACAGCACATTCCGATCAAATGGATCAAACGCTTTCGTCAGATCAACAAAGACTTGATATAGGTCGAGACGAGTTCAATACACTTTTCCAGCATTTGACGTGCTGCAAAGATCATATCAGCCGTACTTCTATTGCTTCTAAAGCCACACTGACTCTCAGGAAGCATAAAATAACAGATGTTGGCATTCAGACTATTCAACAGGATTCTGGTAAATACCTTTCCTGTCCCATTTAAAAGAGAGATGCTTCAATAATTGCGGCACTCATTTATCCTCCCTTTTTCCTTGTACAATGAGGCTATAATCGTGTCACGCTAATCTTGGTAAACATCCCTGTACAAACCAGATGTTGTCAATCAACCCTTGTATTTGAACTGCCAATGGTCTTCTACCACAGCGAAGCACTAACACATGTATACCATCTCCACCACGTGCTCCGCATCTTAACTGTCATATAGCCTCCCCATGTCTTTGAGGGAAGAAACAGAATCCTCTGAGGCAAGCTATCTATCACATCAGTACTGACTCTCGACGGATTAGTGACCAGATCAGTATAATGCTCTGTCCATCTATCAAGTAGGTTGCTTGGATCCCTAATCAACTCTTTGTCATCATTGAATTTTAATGGGGTTACACTAGAATGGCTAGGAAGATAGACTTCATCAGGTCATACATTGTTTTACTGTCCTTAACATCAGCGGCACGTTGAATATCACAAGCCTTCTGTAGCCACCATTCATCTTTCATCCGTCTAAGTTCTTTCTGCAACTCTGATTTAATAGCTAACTATGACTGTTCGACAGACTTCAGATCCTGAGGTTACAAGCCGCTATCCATCCGCTTTTGATGAAGTTTATACTGTTTCTGTAACAGTTGAGCGATGTGAGCATTATTGTCATCAAACCAGCCTTGATGCTTTATCTTTGTTAGCCAAAGAACCTCTACTGCCGTTTCATAAACACACTTCTTAAAACACTCCCATGTACCATCAAACGATATTTTCTCAAGTCTATTCTGTAGGACTAGAGCAGTTTTCTCATCCTTCAGCTTTGCAACAGTTATTCTACGAGGACACTTGACGTTGTCGAATGGCCTCTTCAGCCTAATTACGAACCTCATGTCAGCACACATCAGACGATGATCTGTCCAGCACTCGGCATTCCTTTTGATTCGAACCTTTCAGACGTCCTTTAGATCGCGTCTACGTGTAATGATGTAATCGATTAAATGCCATTGCTTGGATCGTGGATTATATCCATGTGTTCTTATACTTTACTTTCAGGTTGAAACACGTGTTAGTTATCACTTAATTCAGTTCCGAACAGATTTGCGGTAAACGCAACCCGCTTTTATTCAGACTTCCAATTCCATAACGTCCGAGTTGACGCCATGTTTGGTATTCCCTAGCCACCGCCGCATTTAAATCTCCAAATCAGTGATGATAACTCTTTTAAGATTTCATAAAATGGTCCTACTAGCGCAGGTGGGCTGTCCAATGTAGGGGCATAAACAGAAATAAGAGTTGCATATCACTGACCAGCTAGAGGCAAACGTAACGTTATAATACGCTCATTTAGACCACAAGCAAGATTATCGAGTTTAGAAACAACCCATTTCTTAAGAACAAATCCTACGCCATGGTCGTGTCGTTCGTCTTCCTGTTTTCCGATCCCAAAAATACATATTCAGAACCCTCCTGTACACGACTATCCTCCTGTAACAGTCTCTGGCAAGACTGCTATATCAATGTTGAAACGTAAAATTTCTTGTCCAACAAGTGCTGTTTGTCTCTTCGGCCTGTCAAAACCATGACGATCAATTCAGTTTCTGACGTTTCAACGATCCATTTTCAAATTAAATGTCGTATTACTCATTACATTCATCCCGCTAAGCTAGTCACATAGTTTGTATCTACATATGAATCACATACGCCAAAAGTATATATATATATATATATATATATATATATAGGTTTCGTCATTATTGTAAGACTTCCTCAGGATAATAATTTGAAGAAAAATGTCATGCAAGTACATCGAAATATTGGGTTGACATGATGGGTTGATGAGAAAAAGTAGTAGCCGTGACTATTAAGAGCGCTGGACCAAGGTCCGGGCTGAAAGAAGTCAGTCAGTGGCAGAGAGTGAAATGAATGAGTCAACCCAATATTTCGATGTACTTGCATGACATTTTTCTTAAAATTATCATCCTGAGGAAGTCTTAAAATAAAGACGAAACGTTGATGAATATATAAAAAATATCTCTTGTTTTTTCCTTTTTCATTTCCCATTACGTCGGATTACTCTCATCCTTCCTTTCTCTTATATATATATATATATATATATATATATATATATATATATATATATATATATATATATATATATATATATATATATATATATATAAAACGCACAGAATTTAGCAAATTTTGGATACAATGGTTTCGCGAGAAAGGAGAGCCTCCAGCAAGGAAACCAACTGGGCGGAGTTCACCTACCCGGTTATCAGTCCGATAGTACCAGGTAAAAAACATATTCTTTATATTTATATACATCTCTCTCTCTCTCTCTCTCTTTCTCTCTCTCTCTCTCTCTCTCTCTCTCTCTCTGTAAATGTTTACTTATCTATCTATATCCGTCTATATATAATTATCTATCGATCTATCTTTGGTAGTTCTCATTTTTGCAACTTGTTCATATCTATCTATCTATCTATCTATCTATCTATCTATCTATCTATCTATCTATCTATCTATCAGGCTGTTCATACTTATCTTTCTATTCACATCTATATCGATCTATATATTTATCTTTGTGAAGCCCGCAGTGCAATGTTGGCTTCCTAGTGTTGAGTGGCGGTGGTGCGATGTTTCTCCTTTTTAAGAATATTCGAAATCAATCGCTTCAGACGGTGTTTATTTCCGATTTCAGTATTCGATACTTCTGTCTCCAGGAAATCATCCGCTGTTGTGGTGGTCTTCAGTTCAATACACTCCCCCGTCCCTTCCCCTCTCTCTCTCTCTATTCTCACTTTCTCTCTCTTTCTCTCTCTCTTTCTCTCTCTCTCTCTTTCTCTCTCTCTCTCTTGTTCCTTTTCACTGAGACGGAGAGAAAATACCCGAATGATGTTCGTCCCTTGCTTAATATTAATGGCACGACCAGCCATTCATTCCGTCCAATTTTTGGCATTCTCTCAATTGTCCACAGGATAAAAGGATTAAACAGATTAATTTTTCATATACACGACTCGATTTTTATTTTTATTTGTATTTTTATTATTATTATTATTATTATTATTATTATTATTATTATTATTATTATTATTATTATTATTATTATTATTATTATTATTATTATTATTATTATTATTATTATTTGAATTTTTATAGTTTTTATTCTTTTATTTCCATTATTCATTATTCATCCTGTTTGGAAATTGATTCTCCGTCCCTTTCCCCTCGACCCAACTTATTTTGTATTTATACATCGTGTTTCTCTGTTCTTATTTTCTTTACAACTGATAATTGCTTTTTATTTACTTTCGATTCCCATCCATCTGCCCCTTCCTTTGTTTATTTCCTCCTTTCCTTCTTTCATTGTTTCTTTCTTCTTCAGCTTTTTCGATTTTCTTTCTTTTTCTTTTGTTCTGCTTCCTTCGTCTTTCTTTATATCTTTCTTTCTTTTACCTATCTCATTTCTTACTTTGATTTTGTTTCTTCATTTTCACGTATTTCTCTTCTGCTTTTTTTTATTTATTATTATTTCGTTCGTTTTTTTTTTGTTTGTTACTTTGTATTTTTATCTATTTTTTATTTTGTTTCTCCTTCATTTTCTTTTTTTCTTCCTCCATTTCTTCCATCCTGTTTTCCTTGTTTCTTTCTTTCTTTCCTTCTTCTCATTTCCGTATCACCCACCTTGCAGTTCTATTTCACTCTCCATGCATTTCTCGTTTCTGCTACTTTTCTAACTTTTTAAAAATTGCTACCTTATTTACTTACTTTTTACTTTCTTTCTCTTTATTTCTTTCGTTTATCCTTTTCTTCTTTTCCTCTTTTTTCATTTCCTTCATTTCTATTTTTCTTCTTTCATTCTTACCTCTATTTTCATTTTTCTTTTCGTTCAATTGTCCCCTATCACTGTTTCTTTGATCGCATTCATTTTCCATTATTTTTACTGTTTTTATCTCATTTTTCACCAATTATTCTCGTGTAATCCTGTTAGATATTCACTAGTATTTTACCAATTTTATTCTTCTAATTTTATTCTTTTTATTTTCAATCTTTTTACATATTTCTTATTACATTTTTTTCTTTCTTCTTCTTCTTCTTCTTCTTCTTCTTCTTCTTCTTCTTCTTCTTCTTCTTCTTCTTCTTCTTCTTCTTATTATTATTATTATTATTATTATTATTATTATTATTATTATTATTATTATTATTATTATTATTTTCAAACTACTAATTTTCCTACTAATCCAGAGAAGGCAAAACTTGTCACACAATTCAGTTTTAGGTCGGTCATCATTTATTTTATTTTTGACTCCTTCATTTCCATTTTCCGGTTTCGTTCCGTTGCCAATTAATAGAGACAATAAAGTTGGCGTTGAATCAACCGCAATCGACGCTTATCGACGCGAAAAGAATGCAACGTATTGAATGAACAAAAAAAGATTAAAAAAACGAAGTGACAATTTTGAAGGAGAGATGAAGACAGAACATTGGGAAAGAAGAATGGAAAGAGATAGAGAAATAAAGTAAAAAAGGAAGAGCCAAAACGAACAAGTGAAGAAAAAAGTAAAAAGGGGAACTTGGAAAGTAAATAAGGCGAGGGGATAGGGAAGAAGAAGAGAAAACAAGAAGAAGAAAAGAAGAAGATAAAGAAAGAAGAGAAGATAGAGGAAGAAAAGAAGAAAAAGAACAGAAATACGGAAAAAAGTAAAAATTCAAAAGAAATAATTAATAGAAGAAAGTTTTGAAATTATCTGCAAATGCTAAAAGAGTCAAAATAAGAATGCAAGTTCATTGACCTTTAATAATACACTCCTGATCAAATATTTAAGACCACTTGAAAATCTTTTGAAAGAAACCTTTCTTTTTAAGGATAGATTTTAAACTCATTCCACGTACGGTTACCAATACTACAATCTAAAAGGTTATGGAAACAAAAGACTACATTCCAAACATTTTATTCAGAAATTTACATTTTTATAAAATGAGGCATTTTACACTTGATCAAAAGTATAAGACAAAGCAACAAATTCTACGAAGTTATACGAAAAATGTATGAAAACATTCAACAACCAAATTTAATAACGAGTTCTACCTCCACTGAAATTAGTTGGGGCATGGTAGAAATAAGCCTTTTCATTAAGGTGCGGTGGATGTTGCTCCATTTTTGAAGATGGCTTCACCAAGTTCATTTTTTGTTGAATATTGTTTGCTATTTCGACAAACATCTCTTGTCATCCATCACCAAACATTTTCAATTGAGTTTAAGTTCGGTGAGCATGCAGGATGTCTCAATAGATGGACCCCATTTTCTTGTAGAAAGGTCAAGGTCCGTCGTGCAGCGTGGATTGCAGCATTATTCTGTTAAAATAACCATCCAGCCCCACACAAACAATGTGCCTTCGTCATCAACGATGCTTTTTGCTTGCTAACAGTACTAGCCGCTGTCTGACGACCCTACCCAACCTGGAGCTCCATCGCCCCTCTGTAAGAAAAGGCACCCCATACCATTAGAGACTTTCCACCACTATGACGTGTGAAGAAAATTTCAAGAGGAATGTTTTTGTTATGTCAATATCGTTGGAAGCCACCAGGACCATCTAGATTGAATTTTTTCTCATCAGAAAACAGGACCATCTTCCACTTCTACACCTCCCATGTTTGGTATTTACGACCAAACCTTAAGCGGTCCACATTGTGACGTGGAAGCATCCGAGTAATTTGTGTACGCTTTTTATTTACCATGTCTTTTTGTCGTAAGTGTCGTCTGATGGTTACTGGACTGCAATCAGCATCTGTAACTGCCTTAATTTGACTAGAAGAAAGCCCACTGTCTTTTACAATAACCCTTCTTATTCTCCTACTCAATGCAGGAGAAACCTTTGGGGGCCTACCAGTGGATTTTGCTTTTCCATAATTCTCACTATTCTTTAGAAAGTTGCAAATCACAGTTTTACTGCGATTTACCTTAGCTGCGATCGCATGCTGTGACAAACCTTGCTTATGGAAATGTAGAATTCGAGCATGCTCAACTTCGGTAAGTTTGCTTGCTTTAAGCATGGTGACACCTTTACGCAGTGATTGCTAATCTCTAACTGAACTAAAAACATTGGAATTACCATAGATCTAAAATTTATACCCCCGGTCTTATAATTTTGATCAAGTGTAAAATGCCTCATTTTATAAAAATGTAAATTTCTGAATAAAATGTTTGGAATGCAACTTTTTGTTTTTCATAACCTTTCAGATTGTAGTATTGGTAACCTTTAATGAGAGGAGTTTAACATCTATCCTTAAAAAAGGTTTTTTAAAAAGATTTTCAAGTGGTCTTCAATTTTTGATCAGGAGCGTATACCTGAGTAAGAAAACTGAAATAATCTCTGTAGCAATAACCAGTAAAAAAAATGAAATATTTTATTAAAACGCGCTATATATTGGGTTGGCTAAAAAACTTCGTTGTTTTTTTTTATGTCATCTTTCTGGCTTACTAAAGATCGTTTTATATTGAGATATCTGACAACACTTATAGAAATGTAGTTAACTTGCAGAAACCGTTATTATCTCTTTATTATAAGAGTTTTTTTTATTTTTGCTAAGAAAACTATGACCACATAAGACCTTCTAATCTGCAGCAACTAAGATGATGCGGCCTCTCAAAACACATAAGAAAGAAGTCCGACTCAGACCCATATTATATTTCATAGGATCTGCTAAGCATTCGTTGGCCCAATGGTCCCGAGAAATGTTGCAACCTGTGCGTTATTTCTATAATGCGTTTCCGATTCTTTTCGGTTTGTTGACCGTTTACGTGAAGTGAAGTCTGGTTTCGATAACCTATTTATATGCTCGTTTGATGTTGTCAGTTTTTTTTTACAAATGTACCGTTGAATGAGACCATTCGTATCTGTGACAACACATTATATAGTGGCTCCATGTTCCCTTTGTTTTTAAGTGATTTTTTGTGTGGAATATTGTTGTGCACAAAGTCTGTTGAATTTTGTTTTAACAACATCATGTATAGCCAAATTGATGGAGGTTCCATGGGGAGTTCCTTAACCTGGACATTAGCAAACATATTTGTCGGCTATTATGAAGGTTTATTATTTAACTCGATCCCTGAGACAAGTTTCTCTGCTATATACGTTGACGATGCATTTGAGACTTTCTCCTCTCACGTTGAAGCCTTGATTTTTCATAAAAACTTAATTTATTTCACGAAGCTTTAAGTTTCACTATAGAAGTTGTATAGGAGAATTGTCTCCCCTTTTTAGATGAGAGATCTAGAGTGGTCATCTCAACTAGCGTTTATCGTGAACCAAAATTCACAGGTGTTTATCTGAACTGGTGCTCTTTTGCACAAAAGGCGCGAAAGTTAAGTCTAATCTACATGTTAGTGCACCGATGCTTCACGATTTGTTTTCCCAACAAACTTTATTCGAAATTGGACAAAATAAAGGCACCCTTTATGAGTATTGATTTACTCCTCTCCAGGAGTTAGGCACAAGGCCAGTTTTTATCTTACTCCCACAAGTAAGATGTGACCCAAGGTCGGGTCGGGAAAGTGGGGTTTAAAAATTGCCTGGGCAGCCCCGTCGGCATTCCCCGGTAAAGGCGCCTAGGCAGTAAGCAATAAACTTACTCTCCCCCAAAGAGGGGAGGTAAAGCCTGGGAAGGACCTCCCAGAACTACACAGGACAGACCCATTGACCGGCGTAAATCAAGACCCGAAGGCCAAGACAATACCAGTATGGGGTGCAGTATCCATCGGAACAGATACTACACTTTGATCTTAGCCAAAAGGCAAATAATCTAGGAACCCTTTATGAGTAACAGCTATTCCGATCTTTTAATTTTCGACTGTATTAACAAAATGTTGCAGATTTTAGGTTCCCCAGATCTCTTAGCCCTCCAATTCAATGAGTGGTATTAGTCGGGAGCTGGGTTTACAATTTACTAAACGTCGAACTGGTTGTTTCTTTTCTGTTGCCTTTTTGTCACAAGGCATGGCGCTACTGTAGACGTAAGGGGCTGCTGAGAATTAGGGAGTAGGCTTAGGGGGTCATCCTAAGTTGGGAGCTGTGCAGCGAAATGTCTATTTACATTAGTTTTAAACCTCTGCATGTCAGTAACGTCGGGGAAACAGTGAGCAGAGATGGAGTTTCAGAGGCTGGCAGCACGAGGAAAGAAGCTGCTGGAGTAGAAGGCTCTCCGGCATCTGGAGACCTCCACAGTGAATGGATGAGATTTAGCTGATTGTCGGGTTGGTATAGTGTATTTGCGCCGAGGGGGGCACTAGAGCAGCTTGTTCATCAGAGCACAATCCATTGAAGTATTTGTAAAACAAGCACAATGATGCAACATGCCGGCGATGTGAAAGGGGCTGGAGCTTGGTAGATAGTGAGGGACCTATTAAGTTGGCGACTCTTTTTTGGACCTTGTCTAAGAGGGAGAGACTAGTGGATGATGCACCAGCCCAAATGTGGCAACAATACTCCATGCATGGGCGGATGGTGGCTTTGCAGATATACAGGATAATGTCAGGTGTGAGGAGTTTA
>OY744539.1:65224310-65271810 GCA_963556195.1 Sepiola atlantica | reverse complement strand
TTTTAAGTTTTAAGATGTGGTCCCATCTTTGGATTTTGGATGTTGGCCGGCATGTGCGCGGAGATGACTCTCCACCCCACTGCATAGTTAGAATCACGGGAAGGGTGCGAAGAGTATTGATGTTTGCTCCACATCAAAGGGGTTTGGAGTTAATTGGGGGTGCAGGGCGACTTACCTATGCGTGTCGGGGACAGATAAAACCTTGGAGGTGGTCGATTTAAAAATGTGCCGTGTTAAAATGCTTGGATTAGACGATAGCAGGGTGGACCTGGTTTGGTAACCCGATGCTTTCCGGGAGTGGTGTTTGAAATAATCGTCACCTTTTCACTGTACTGTATAGTTAGAACCATGGGATGGGAGCCACTATGTCAAATGGGGCTGGGAGTTAGAAGAACAGGTGATGATTCTCGGACATTCGCACCGGAGTGCTGAAGTGTATGGAACGCACGGTCCAGTTGTAGCAAGTGGTAGGGAAACGGTACCTTATATAATTTTCGCGGGCTGACCAGATAATGACATGTTAAAAGGAGGGGGTTTCTGTTTTTTGTTCCCCTATATCGCGGTAATACGCGTAAATTGACAATCGGTCATATACTGATTTTAGAAGAATGATATGTGTGTGAGATGGGTACCCAGGTGTAGCATACGGCCAATTCGGGGCAAAGGTCGCCTGATTATCGATTTTGATGGAATGGCCGGAGAGCCGACTCAGATAGTAAGATTACTTGTCTTAAATCCCAGGATTAGAATCGTGTGATGCCGATGGATTTCCGGCTCTATTCGGAGGATTGGGGCCCAGTTATGTTTGGTTCCAGATCCTGACAAGTCCCAGGGATGGGCGTTTAGAAAAAATCCAAGGATAGTTTTTTTTTGTTGATAAGAGAGGAAGGTATGTTACATTTTAACGGGCCCTGTATTTTGAAAACGGGTAAAGTAGCTAGTATGAATTATGAACTGATTGAAAGAAATAGAATGAAGTGCAATTTAGGTGCATTGATAATTTGGTACAAACAAAATGATTCCTTCTGGGAATCATAACATACTGGGGATATGCTGGCCGAGATGAAACGCTAAGATCAACAAGGTTAGACAAAAAGCGATATTGAGTTCTGTTATGACATTCGTTGAAGGATCAAAGGGCTCTGACGTCACAGATCCCTGGTGAGAAATTAGCTTTCTAGACAGTTCACCATGGAGGCGCGCCATGTACAGACGTCCATAAACTGAGCTCTGCAATGCGTAGTCTGGGTGACATCGCCAGATATGGGCTAAGATGTAGAAGAATATAGTCGATTGCATCCGTCACATTCCACCAAAGCAGTATGAAAGAAGAAGAGAGTTTGAATGAACGAACCGACGAATGGGAATCTCTCCGATTGAAGTGTGAAATAAACGAATGGAATCTCTCTCAAGAAGTCTTGTCTTCGAACGTTTTTGCCTCCGTGCATGAAAACAGAGTTTAACCATAAGACAGGTACACCACTACGATCACGAGCCAACAACGGAGATGAGTGTGCCAGCAAACCCACGACCAACAGTGAGCAAGAAAATGTAAGGTAACTTTTTTGGGCATAACATTTTTTTTGGGTCCTAATCTGTAAAACTGAAAGAACTAAAAATCGAAAGAAGAGATGAACAATGGTAAATTTGATATGCTTAACGAATAATGTTTAAAATATTTAAAATGTTTAAAGTGTTTAAATGAGATACACTGTTTAATGTAAAATGGTTAATGAACTGTGTTTAATGAGTAAGACTTTAAAAGAGAACTATGTTTAAAATGCGTAATTTGAAATGTTTAAAAAGAGAAATGTTTTAATAACGAGAAGTGTTTAAGGGGTAATGTGAAAATGGACTGGCAGTTTAAAAGCCCAAGAGTGCCATAAAATGTCCATAAGGAAATGTCGCCTAAAAGTGCCTTACAGAAAGTGTTAAAAAAAATTGAAAACGCTTCTAAACTTTCGTTATTGCTTTCGTTTTATTGGAGACGTTTAATAGACTTTCGTGGCTTTAGTTTTCATGTGTGTTATGCAACATGTGCGTTTTTCAGACTGTGACCAATTGTTTAAGTGGTTTAAGAGAACTGCCGTGGTGCAGGCAGGAGTGGTGGCTATGCAACAGTTCCCATTTTGGTGCCGCACCCATTTCGGTGTGTTATGCAACATATATATATATATATATATATATATATATATATATATATATATATATAGTAAGTTATTAAAATATATTTATGGCAATTAAGCTAAACAAGGGCTCCCGCGTTTCATCACCGGGGGAATCTTCATACTAAAATGCATTTTAGCCTAAAGATTTCCCCAGGATAAAACACGAGAGCCTCTGTGTAGCTTAATTGCCATAAACATATTTTCATAACTTACTACCTAGCTCTACTTTCATATCGAGCACTGTTGAAGTAAATACTAAAAACTGATACATAAAAAATTATATCTCCTTATGAAAATTTATGTGGATGTTATATATATATATATATATATATATATATATATATATATATAAGAAGTTGTTTCACATCTTAATAAAACGGTTATTTATAGAATTTATGAAACCAAGAAACATATTATAAACTCTCTCTCTCTCTCTCTCTCTCTCTGGCTCTCATTGTATATATATATATATATATATATATATATATATATATATATATATATATATATATATGATATAGAATAGGAAAATTTTTCCGACGTAATGTAAAATGAACTAAGGAAAACCAAAATAATAATTAAATATCCATCTACGTTTCACCTTAATTAGAAGGTTTCATTACCACCGATTTCCCGCTGATAAGGGCCATTGGTCCCCTTTGGGGCCCGAGTGGCAACAAGCCTCCCCAAGGTCCCAGAGCTGTCCGCGCTCTTCCAGTGGAGGTCTGGTTTGCGCTTTCCCTCCTCGACCCTCTGTCCATAATTTTCGTGGCGTCAGCCTATGCTTGCGCCTCTCTCGTGCGGTTATCATCACCACCACCACCACCACCACCACCACCATCATCATCATCATCATCATCATCATCATCATCATCATCATCATCATCATCATCATCATCATCATCATCATATCTATTTTGTTTCTCCACTCTTTTTACGTTTTATTTTAATCTAAATTAATTTTAAAATGTTCAAACAATGAAATCCGGGCTACGCCGGATATGTAGAGCGAATATATATATATATATATATATATATATATATATATATATATATATATATATATATATATATATATATTGAGCGCAAGAAGAAGTCTATATTCATTTTTTCTTTTCCTTTTTTTCTTCTCATCTCTCTTCTCGTTTTGCTTACCTTCTTGGCCCAAACTGCTTTTTGATGGGGTGCGAACGTAACAAAAGGATGAGTAAACACGTGAAAAATGATACGTGAAAGAAAAAAAGGTTCTCTGGAGGTACTCAACCTCCACCCTTTGTAGATCATCTTGCTTTTTTTTTCACTCATCATTTTCCCCGTTGTTTCCCCATCGTTTCGGTTGCGTTTTTATTTATCCTATCTATTTGATAGAAGCTTTTTTTAACACGCAGATAATGACCAATGGAAATGCAAACAATCCGTCTCAATATGGCGGAAGTCATTTCGGATAAGGATTGATATTATCTGACGTTTCGCCCAATGCGCATGTGCAATGGTCTCTCCTAAAGATTAGGATCTGACACGAGCGACCAAGCAAGTCTTGTTCCGCGTGACAACAGTCGAATTAAGTTGCACGTGTGAATAACCATTGTAAAAACTACAGCAGATGTTGAACCAGTCTAGTGTGACTACCGGAAAAGTAAAATACTTTTGCATGTGATCTGCGCGGACATACTTGTTCCAAAGAAAAGCGCTACCAGAGGATTCACTGTATATCGCTAAGTGTTTATTCTGTTTTGTGCAAAAAAGTTGTCACTTTTTTCTTTTAATTTTCTAATCTTTTTTTGTTGGGGACGGAGCATCCCACCGGATGCCAGCCATTCACCCACACTTTCAGAGACTCTAACCAAGATATGTTTTAAGGATTCTAATTGTCCCCTAAAGCGCAATCGTTTGTATCTCTCTTGCACTTTGTTCACCAGGTAGTTTTTAAAATTATTTTTCATGAGCCTGGTTGTTCTTATAATTACATTTCAATGATGGAGATCGTCCTAAAATGCCAGCGTCTTTTCACGTCGTACATAAGACCTTGGTATTTAGTTATCTTCTCTCTCTCAGCTCTGTTTAAGCAAGCGTCATTAGGGACACTGGTTTAAACAAGGGTTGCTACATGCTTCCTCTTCTCCCATATTACTATATCAGGTTTAGCAGCTCTGTTTTCTAGGTATGTAGCTGTAGGGATTGCATAGTCATAATGTATGAGGTACGATTTATTTCCAACAGTTTTTTCTGGTATATATTCCCAGGACTTGCTGCTAGATTGGATATTCAATTTTTTACAAATGGTCGAGTGGAGATATTATGACATAGATTGTGTCGCATTGTATAGTAGTCATCCTCCAGCAGAACCTTATAACTGGATGTCAGGTGGCTCACACTCTCTACTTCTGTGTGGCAAAACTTGCACCTGTTGTCATTGCTGAGACCATCAATTTCTTTTAACCAATAGTCATAAAGCTTTAATCTTGGGCAGCCATTATCATCCTCGCCTGATAATAGTGGAGCAATCTTCATTAGATCCAGTCTACAGAACCTTCTTTATCTATATCCTAGCTCTAAGTGAAACTAAACTTCAATCCTCAATCTCCTCTCACCACTTTGACATGATTGACTACCTCCCACTACCGTAAAGACTCTGACAAACATATGCACGGGCTAGGAGTTTATGTTCGGAACACCCTCCCCCTGACTAGAGAACATAGGTTAGAATCAGATGACCAAGACTACATGTGCTTTAGATTGACTTTGTATCACAGCGTCAGTTACTTATATTTCTTATACGGTTCCCCGTCGACTCAGGACTGTACTCTGCTAAACTCTGTCTCTGAAAGCATAGATAGAGCACTCTTAATTGACTCGAATGCCCAGATACATGTATTTGGGGGTTTTAATGCCCACCACTGCGACTGGTTGGGATTCTCCAGCCTTACTGACGCAGCCGGCAACTCTACGTATAATTTATCTATAGCTCACTCCCTCTCTCAGACTGTCGATTTTCCGACTCGCATCCCCGATCGAGTAGACTAACAAGCCTCACTTCTAGACCTTTTCTTGACCTCAATGCCCGAGGCTTGTGTGACGAAAGCTCATAGCCCACTCGGGAATGCTGATCACATTGTTCTAATGATACATATCACCCTAAAAAGTCGTCCAAAAGCCGATGAACCGTTGCTTAAAACAACGAGATACTACAAGCAGGCTGATTTTTGAGTCAATCAGAGATCACATCAGTGACGCCCCATGGAGACAAACCTTCTCACTCCCTGTCGACCAGTGTGCAAATAAATTAACTGAATAGGTAAAATCAGGCATTGAAGCCTATGTTCCTATGCGAAGATTCTTTAGCAAGCCCCACTCTCGCCAATGGTTCACCTCGGAATGTGCAGCTGTCATTGCTGAGAGGCAACAAGCATTTCGTAAATTCAGCCGCCATAAGTCAACTACTAATAGAGATAAATTTATAGAGTCAATAAATAATTGCAAGGCCGTGATAGGCGAAGGGAAGAGAAGGTATGATGAGTTAACAAAAAAACGCATTCAGTCACAGAAACAAGGTACTCGTGATTTCTGGAAAATCTACAATAGTGTAGTGAATAATGGTCAATCAACGATTCCCCCACTATTAAACCACAATGATGTCGTTTGCACGGCCACTGATAAGACTGAACTACTTGCCTAGCGTTTCGCTTCTAACTCTACTTTGGACTCAAATAGCCACCCCTCCCCAATTTCCCATTGCGGACCGAAGCCACACTTGATAACCTGGTCATCACCCCATCCTAGGTCAGAGACATCATACAAAACCTTGACACATCTAAAGTTGTAATCCTGATCTTATACCTGTAATAGTAATAAAGAAATGCTCTGCTGAAGTGGCCCCTGCCCTCTCCAAACTCTACAATAAATGACTAGCCGAATCTTGCTTCTCCGATAACTGGAAAATTGCCTCTGTGGTACCAGTCTACAAGAATTCTGGAAATAGAACCGATCCTCAGAACTACCGCCCAATCAGTCTAATGTCGATCTTTGCTAAAATCTTTAAATCTTTAATCAATCTAGCGATAGAACGGCACTTAGTTCATGCTAAACTTCTTTCTGACCGCCAGTATGGATTTAGACAAGCACGATCTACTGCAGACATCCTAACGGTCATCTCCGAACGCATATTTCATACACTCGACAATGCAGGTGCAGCTAGGGCAGTAGCGCTTGATATATCCAAGGCCTTTGACAAGGTATAGCATAAAGGGCTTCTCCTGAAAATACGCTCATACGGTATTACTGGGCAATTACTTAATATAATTAGATTCTTCCTAACCAAAAGAAAAATCCAGGTTGTCCTCGATGGCCGTTCATCTAAGCAACATGACATAAATGATGGTGTACCTCAGGGATCTATCCTTGGACCTTTGTTGTTCCTGATCTATATAAACGATCTCCCTGATGACATAGAGTCTGAGATTGGTTTATTTGCTGACGACACCACGCTTTACTCTCGCCATGTTGGCAAAAAAGACGCGATCATATCTGAGGCAATGGCTGAATCCTTAGAAAATGACCTCTAGGCTGTAGTTGATTGGGGTCATAAATAGTTAGTAACTTTTAATGCCGCAAAGACAAAGCTCCTTTCCTTCAATAACTACAAGAAACCTCTCCAACCACCTATTGCCATGGCAAATAACACCCTACCTGAGAGTTCATCATTCAAACTTCTTGGCCTAACATTCACAAGTAACATGCATTGGAACAAATGAATTGAAGACATTGCCAAGGCTGCAGCAAAGAAGGTTGGCTCCCTCTACCGTGCTAGTAAACTCCTGACACCTGACATTATCCTGTATCTCAACAAAGCCACCATCCGCCCATGCATGGAGTATTGTTACCACATCTGGGCTGGTGCATCATCTACTACTCTCTCCCTCCTTGATAAGATCCAAGAAAGAGTCGCCAACATAATAAGCCCCTCAATGTCAGCCAAGCTCCAATCCCTGTCCCATCGCCGCTATGTAGCATCCTTGCGCTTGTTTTACAAATACTTCAATGGATTATGCTCCGATGAATTGGCTACTCTGGACGTAAATTCACTAGATCAACTCGACAATCAACAAAATCCCATCCATTCACTGTGGAGGTCCCCAGATGCTGGAGAGCTTTCTACTCAAATAGCTTCTTTCCTCGTGCTGCTGGCGTCTGGAACTCCCTCCCTGCCCCCTGTTTCCCCGACAGTACTGACATGCAGAAATTTAAAATTAATGTAAACAGACATCTCGTTGCGCAGATCCCAATTTAGGTTGACCCCCCAACCTTCTACTCTTTTCTTTCTTCTCAGTAGCCCCTTACGTCTACAGTGGCGGCTTGCCTTGTTTGGGGTGAACTACGTTAAAAAAATAAAAAAATATATTCCTGGGATAGTTTTTCCAGAAAACATTTCGCATGTTGTTGGTTGGACAATACTTCCAGTTTTCTATCATGGCGACTATGTTGGGCTATTTTCGTGGCATGCTTATCTGGTGTTTTTGCCTCAGCTGTGAGACATTCTTGTCCAAAATTATTGGCCAGTTTTGTAATGAGGGTTGTTTTACTGTTTATTATTTTTTATGTTGATGTACCATCAAAAGGTTTGGGTTTTAGGATCTTATCAGATATTGGTCAGTGCCCACAATAGTGACTCGATGTTGATGGTTTATTTATGAGGGACCTATACCTCATGATCTTCTGGACATATACAGTCTTCGTCGGCACTGATTTCTGTACATTACTCTGCACAGTGTCAACACTTTACTTGTTTTAGTGTATAACCGGTTAATGTCCTTTTGAGACCAGTTAATAATGCCAGAGCTGTATGTTATCACTGGCATGGCAAGTTGGTAACAGTTCATTTGTTTTTGTTTGTAACCAGATTTTATTTTTGCAGATTATTCTTTCACGGCGTAATACTCTCTGCCAATTGTATCTCATCCTGGCGCATGGATCTTCTTCCTACCTCTGAGTGAGCACTTGACACATTTGTCTAGGCCAAACTTCATTCTGATAGCTTTGAAGAAAGTAAGTACAACCTCCAAGAGTTGACTTAAGTCAGCGTCTGAGCTGGCATACCACTTGAGGTCATCCATGAAGAGCAGGTTGGTGACACTTTTGTTTGAGTCTTGTTGGCGGTCCTGGTTCATGTTGTAACTACGCTGGCATTTATTCAGTAGCTTACTTAGCGGATCTATCTCTAGGCCAAACTGTAAAAAAGATTCCTCTTCGAATCTTGATATCAGAGATTATTATTGTCCATTGGTGTGGCTTAATGCCATGGTAGTTTACCACATCTTTATATAGACAGCCATAGTTTTTTATTACCAGATTCATCTTATATAATTCAAACCACCGTAGTGGCCACGAATGGGGCACATTATCACATTCCTTTTGATAATCAATCCATGATATGCTTCGATTTCTCTGCCTCTTCCTACAGTTTTCCAAAATGGGCTTGTTAATCAAAAACTGGTACTTGGTGCAAAAACACCTCCGCCTGCATGCCGCTTGTTTTTTTTTTTTCGAAGTACTGTAGTGGCCATGAATTTCCGTTAGTTTATATGGCCAACAATTGGTAGGCTGTCTATTCTATTTTTTGTGGTTCTGGAATTAATCCAACGTTCTTTTTTATCATTCCAGGTGTTATTCCTGGTTCTGGTATTTCATGCTTGTTTTTATTTCTTTGAACTATATTCAAGATCCACTAGGCCTCTTGATTATATGGTCCCTCATTCTCAACATAGGCTTCTAGTATACTTCTTGCTGTTGTTTATTGGGTGTCTTTTCCACAGCTGATGTCTCTCTTATGACATTCCTGCAGAACAGTCGCCTATTTTTATAAACTGTTTATTTTCGACTTTTGTCCTGTTCATATTGTCTTTTGTTTGCATTTATTTGACAAGTGCTGGCATCTTGCCTTCTAGCTCCTTCACAACGTTTATCATTCCCTGTATATTTGTCATATTTTGAACTAAGTCTAGAGATGATGTTCTTCGGCCGCCTCTGCACTGTAGAGGCTGCAAGAAATTGTTTGATCTGAGATAATTTCTTTCTGCATAGGTTAAGTTGCCTTTGAAGCTTCATTTTCCAAGGTAGTGTTTTTCTTAGTGCTCTGGACATCCATTAGTTTTGAATCGAGGGGATGTTTTCCTGACAATGTAGTCTTGCAGCATACGTAACCTGGTTCAATTCTGTGAAGAATATGTTGGATGGCACAAATCTTTGGAGAGCGATGTTTGTTATTTTTATTACTGCCTTTTATTACTGAGTTTGTTATTTTATGCAGCTGAGCCGTTTCACCCAGCCTCATCATCTGGACTTGCTCAAGTTCTTCTTTCGGAGCCAACTGTTCATTATCTAGCTTCGGCAATTCCGGAGCAGAGATAGTGGTGGTGGTTCAAGTGAAGGTGCTGTGGTTGTCTTGGTGATAGTGGTGAGGAAGAACAACGGTTCAACGAGGGGCTACATGCTGATTGTAAATAGACAGCTGACGGTGGTGGGAGAACTGTCGGGAAGCCACTTAATAAAGGTGATCCTGGTGGTGAAGAGAATATATGGTGAGGACTCATTGACCCAGAGCGTTCAGCTGGATCTTCGGGTGAATGGTGATGTGGTTCTGGTTGTACTTGTGGTGTAGTGTGTTGATCGATGATTGGAATTATGATGGAACTTACAGTGGATTTTTTAAAAATTTCATATGGTCTAACTAAGACTCATTGAACACGTTCATGCTGTTATACCTATTGCAGATTATTTTTCGGAGTGGAGTCATTTCCTTTGTCTTGAGAAAAGTAGCAGAATATTTCTTTCCAGGTTTCTGTCTTCTGCTTTTGTTTGGTATCTTTGGCGTGAGCATATTCTGTGGTCGATAGAAGTATCTGTCTAGTGTTGTTGTCTTAGATAGGAAGAAAAATTCCCTTTCTGCTTCTCTTACGGTTACATTTTTAATGATGGTGTTATTTTCTGCTGTTTATATATATATATATATATATATATATATATATATATATATATATATATATATATGATAATTTTATTTACACAGACATGTACAAAATCTGCGACACTGGCATATCGATGTTATCGATCAACAGTTACTATAAACTGAGATCTCACCAGGCAGAGTTAGAATCCGATCTTAACCTCAGATCATATTTAATTCTAGACCAAGACGCTTGTCTAGAAATACGTACGATTTTAATCACCTAAATATTTAATGTATTTTTATGTAATTATTTTTATTGGTGATTGAAGCGTTCGTTGTTTTTTTGCTTACTATTATTTCGATTGCATCACTTCTTAAGTGATTAGGATGCAGAAAATTCCATATATATATATATATATATATATATATATATATATATATATACATATTATAATATAAAATGAAGTAATAAAATAAGGTGTCAATCAAATTTTATTAGAATTCAAAGTTCAAGCAAAGTATCCTTAAGTCCTTAGCTCATGAGTTTTCAAAGATAATTCTTCTCTTCAGAGGACCATTACCGCAGTTATACTACTACAGGTAATAAAATTACGCTTTGAAAATATATAAAATTATATACACAAATACATAAAAATACATAACATCAAATATATCAAGCCAAAAACATACTTTTTGTTGAATCCATACAATCTATCCAGTATATTGAGCTTCAGTTTTTATCCGGATGTTTCACTAATTATAAGATATTAGCTGACACTTAGATCTTTTGTTGGATTGCTTCATATATATATATATATATATATATATATATATATATATATATATATATATATATATATATATATATATATATATATATTTGCCCATCTGGGAAACAAGCGATCGTAGGCGCTTGTGTTACTGTGTGTCCAGATAAAGTAAATATTTTTCAAAAGACTCACATACAAAGCTGATATATTCTCTGTCAGCAGTTCCCTGATAAAATAGAAGCACATTTGTTTTAATATTCACTTTTCTATTGTTACCGAATTACTTAGTTGGTCGAAATTTAGAGCGATTTTATAACTTATTCTGTAGTAATTCGTCACAGAAAGCGAAAGAAAGGATGATAGAGAGACAGATAAGGTAATAGAGCAAGAGGGGGTGATAGAGAGAGGAAGAGAAAAGGAGAGACGGGTGGTGGGAGAGAGAAGGAGGGGATAGAGAGTGGTAGAGGAAGAGAGAGAAGGTTTAAAAGAAAGCTGTTAGCCACACTTTTTAAGACTTCTATTTTGTTTGCCATCCTCCAGGGCAACACCGGGTAGCCCTGCTAATATAATAAAACGGAATGTTGAATCAGGAGGACATAATTTATTGAAGTAAACAATAAAACCTATAAAATATAATTATCCCCGGAAGCTATTTGATTAATCTGAACATTTTACAGCAGTTTTATATTTTAGCCATTTTTCAGAAATTTTTTTATGATGTTTTTCAACAATGAAAAAACAATGAGAGATAAAGTAATTTTTAAATTAAAATGTAGATTAACACTTTAAAAGCCTTTTAATGGAATCTGTTTTACTTTCAGATTTCTGAAATCTGAAGGCCGTCTTGTTGTTTGTAGATTTCTCTAAAACTTTCGATTCGATACACAGAAGAACGATGAAGAAAATACCGCTGATATATAATATTCCAGATGAGACTGTTGGTACAATATCGATCTTGTACAGCACAACATAGTGCGATCACCTAACGGAGACATCGAATTATTAAGGTCACTTCTCGGTGATACTGTAGCTCCTTATCTGTTTATAACCTGTTTTGACTACATCCACCGTACCGTATATCAATCGACAAGTTGAAAGAAAAGGGCTTGACATTGGTATCTGCAAGAAGCAGAAAGTATACTGCAGAGAAAATTACTATGTTGATGACGTTTTAATTTTTGTTGACACAAGTAAACAAGTGGAAGCCCTACTACACTGTCGCGGAAGGAACGACAAATTTCATTGGGCTTGATATTAACGCAAACAAAATTGAACCAACATAAATCTATCTCTTCCCTAAATGAGACTCGTCTGCAAAAATGTCGACGAGTTTACCTATCTTTATAGTAAACTTGCAATCAAAATTCCACATAGAGTGAACTAAAAGTGTGAATCAGCAAAGCCTGAACTTGACTGAACAAGATGAACGCGATCTGGAAGTCAAGATAAAACGTGACATCTTTGAAGCCATTGTCACATCAGTTCTTGTATATGGAAGTAGAACCTTGACTTTCATCAAAAGATTAGAGAAGAAAATTGATGGTGTGAACGCCAGAACGCTTAGAGCTTCTATTAAACTTCCTGGAGACAGAACTCCGCGAGAGAGCAAATCTATGGACACCTTTGTCAGATCTTAGCCTCGATCAAGGAAGGGAAAACCAGAATACTGCTGAAGAACTAAAGATGAACACCTCAGCTATTTTGTTTTGTAGATGCCAAAACAAGAATGTAGCTCAGTGGAGAGTGGGGAATCTACATCAAGGAACAAGCAGAAGACTCAAAATGCGCCTATGAAGACATATCAGGTGTGATGGATGATAGAGCTAGTTGGCGTTAGTGAGTTAGGTGAATCCATGACACTATCCCAACTAGATGATGATGATTTCACTTTGGTAAACATAACATAATATAAAGAAAAAAAGTATCAAACTGTAGCCGCCACGTGTTTTATCCCCCAAGAAAAGACCTCCTGTACTCTGTGCAAATATTTGTTAATTGTAAACAAACACGATTGATTCATAAAAAATGGACTATCAGCTAAATTTCCTTTCTATTAACAACGAGAATGATCAAGATGGATACATAATATATATATATATATATATATATATATATATATATAGAGAGAGAGAGAGAGAGAGAGCGAGAGAGAGAGAGTTGAGAGGGAGTCAGTAGAGTATGCGTGTGTGTGAGTATATGTATGTATGGACAGAAGCTATCACACATGTATGCGAGCGGGCTCGCCTACGTACACAGACCAAAACTAATCACACACACGAACACGCAATGCAGACAGAGTGCCGGCAGAGTCATACAATTTGAAGGGCAATTCTAAGCATTCTGAACAAAATGTACTCAACCACCGCACACGAAGATAACCGGAAAGATAAAAATCAGAATCACACATACTTAAAAAATACATATAACTTTGACCCAGAGAAGCAAAATACACATACACACAGAATAGATTATATTTCAACAACATCTCATGCATAACGACTCTGATTTTTGGTAGACACTCGTGTACATTTTATATTCGCCATTAACAAATAAGACATGGTTTAATAAATAAATAAACAGATATCGTTCACAAAACATACATTATAAATTATGAATTAAAGATATAAAAATGAAATTTAGTTCGCTTTGACCACAAAAGTAAACATTCATAATAAATCAAGGGGGCTGTAACTATGGTAAATATATGAAATTTACCAAACCGCAGAGATTAATAATAACAACAAGTAAATACATCAATAATGTACACTGGCATTGATCGCAATGTAATAAATAATAATAATAATAATAATAATAATAATAATAATAATAATAATAATAATAATAATAATAAATAAAGAAACATAGTTTTTAGAAGACACATAATAATATTAGTTGGAATAAACCAATCAGCATTATTCAAACTAAGCTTATAGTTTAGTGTCTTGTTTACTTATCATGTTTTAATAAGCAAAATCATTTAATTTATGTCATGTACATAGAATCTAATTTATCATACCTATAGTACATTTTGTTAAATATTATGAGCTCAACGAGCGTTTATGACCTAGAGTAGTCATAAAGAGAGTGTTCAACTGCTGAAGGAACGTACGTTTAAGCTAGGATGACGGCTGTGTTAATACTACTCACTACAGTGCCCAGCTTAAATTTGGGGGCGACAAATAATTATAAATATTTGTTTTATCTACATACGTATACGTTTCATCCTTACGACAATCGTCAGTGTAGAGATGATTATTAATACCGGTCGCAACACTCGAACCGCAGAACACGAGTCATGTTTATAACACAAATTCTGACGCTTTAGCCCCCACGGCCACTATCAGAGTTTAAACCTATTAAAGACAACGTAATGAAATATATATATATATATATATATATATATATATATATATATATATATATATATATATATATATATATAGATAGATAGATAGATAGATAGATAGATAGATAGATAGATAAATGAAAAGAGAAATAAAAAATGTAAAAATGACAAAGCTATTTCATCTTCAGTTGTTCAATGCAAGGTGTATTCAATGAACACAATTTTATTGAATACACATTGTATTGAACAACTGAAGATGAAATAGATTTGTAATTTTTACATATTTTTTCTCTTTTTTTATTTATCTATACTATTGCTCTATCCCTTATATTGAACTTAAATCATTTCACGATAGGTTCAAACTTCTAAAAGTATACGCTCTACTTTTAGTTTCATACGTTATATATATATATATATATATATATATATATATATATATATATATATATATGAATAGATGAAAGGATAAAATAATCCGGCGGTATGAAATTAAAATGGTATAAGCGAAAGACCTAAAAAGCTCAACGTTTCGCCCAAATGTTATATGGGCTTTGTCAAGAGCGAACGAAAATAATGCAAAAAATGACAGAAGACGGGAACGTCTATAAATCATGAGAAATATATATAGTGGTAAGGTTCATGTAGAGAGGGAAGATATGTAAATATGTATAGAGTCAAAGATAAATACATAGCAAAAAAAATAGTAACGGGAAAGAAAAGAAAGAATAAAGAGTAGAAAGGGGGGCCAAAGGAAGACTAATTCAAAACTCAGGGAATGAACCAGTGTCTAGATATATCTTATTTTCATGAACAATTGCTTTTGATAGGTTAGGGGAGATAAAGTAGAAGCCCATTCTTTGTTTAATTTTATTTATGGAAAGGGCTATGAGTGCAGATTCAATTAATCGACGCGTTGATTTATTATGTATTATCTTGATTAAAGTAGATTTATCAAAGTCAAAACAATGCCCATACTCCATAGTGTGAGCATATAAGGTGTTGTTTGTTGTTCGAGTTAGTCGGTAGAGCTATATGTCTATTTATTATAGGGCTGGTTGATGAGTTGTCTTGTTTGCAAATTCACTCAAATCTCAAATCGATTAGTCATTGAGAACAGCGGTTTCAGATGGTACGGAAATATTTCCCGTTTTGGCTAAATGATAAAACAAGTTCTTAGTTCTTCGGTCAAAAGTCTAATATTGAACATTCTGGACCTTGGAACTGTTCACCAATTTAAAATAAGAAATAGTCGGAATTTGATAACTGAAACAGATTAGACAAATAAAATAAAAATAGAAAAATAGAAAGCAAAATAAATAACAGAAAATAGCAATAATTAAATTAATTAATTAATTAATAAAACAACTAAATGTAATCAAAATTCATATATTTCCGCTTTCTCTTATTTGTTGTTTTCCAGCAAATACGAACTCGGCTGGATAAATCCATCTTCTTTCATTAAGTATGTGTTCTTTGATTGCTTAATTGACCTATCATCTTTTGTAATTGTTATGCCGACTTGCGATTGCTGATCTAAATTATCCACCGTAGGGCAAGGTCACTGCGAGACGCATGAAAGTCGAGACAACGACGGATGGCTAATAATATAATAAGTGAAATGTTGGTTGCCCGAATGACTTTATTATGGGAGGTCGACAACGTGAGCGTCGGAACCCAAATGGACTCGTTGCTTCTGTAACACATTTTGAAGGGTGGTAAAGTCGAGAAAACAACTTATAAAAACACATTATTTTCATTTTCATTTTTGTACGTTTATCGTATCTTAATCATTTCCCACTTTTAATAGGAAAGAAGTCGTAATCATGACACATTTCACTTAATATTGACTTTTTAAAATGTATATAAAATATTAGGTATTTACTTCCGCTTAATATAAGTTGCGAAATCCCTTCTTCTTATATAAACGAGATTGAGACATTGCCGAAAGTACATTTGTACCTCTTGGCAGGTAATGAGTAATATGTAATGGTGGTGGTGGGTGTAGAGCCTTCGATTCATTCTCTTAAAACTGAGGAACTAGAACGGACCCTATTGATATTGGGAGATGGTTATTTTTAGTAGGGCATTGTTCGAGAGTATATCCTTACAGATAACCAACTTTCATTGTTATACAGAATAAATAAAGGAATACTTAAAGAAGATATAAAGAATATAAAGATTTTATATATTCAAACATACAACATTATCATATAAACTTGGAAGCAAGAAAAATATTCTAGGATAAATTCTTTGCAATGATTGATTATTTTTGCGTGTGGTGAATGTTAGTTAGGCGCGAGTGTCTATAGTAAAACGAAATTGTGGGTGACTAAAGTCAGACGTATGTGTGATAGTGCCATGTAAGTATGAAAAGCTTAATAGTAGTCAGAAGGTGTGATTAAAAGGGAAGAAGGAAAGGATACTTAAGTATTCTTTAAAGAAAGTCGTCTGTGTGAGTTAGATGAAAGCTGTCGCACCGAGTGACTGTTTCAAGATGGTCGCGCCGAGTATTTGAAATTTGAAGTCAGGCAGCATAAAAATCATATTGATTTAATTTAGGGATTTTTGTCGCCAATGCACACCCCTTTTTTGTTATTTAAGTGTGTTGCATAGCACCTCTCCTGCTTGGACCGCGGCAGTACGCGTTTTGTACACTCGTCATTTTTAATACATAAATCATATAGTTTGCATACCTTTAAATTTCTCCCTCGCCGCGTAGAGGGTGCGCCGTCTCGATGTCGTCTAGTGGTTGAATCCCTTCCTCTTTCTTCTGCCGTGAACCACGCCGCTGCAACAAAAGCTTCATGATCGTGTCAAAAGACAAACTATCTTTTTAAATTTAATTATTGTAATTACAAGCGTTGGTTATCAATTCAGCTTGGGGATATTCACTAACGTCGAGAGAGAGAGAGTAAATTACTACTTTATCGTAGTTACTTATCAAATAAGTCTTAACCATTCGTGGATGGGGGGAGAGATGTTTCACCTGTATTTTCTTAGGAAAATATTTCCCTTAATCTGTTGTTGACTACATGGTAAAAATCACAATCGGATAGGTCCGCCTCCAAAACTCAGACTGCTAAAACTGGCTTCTCACGAAGAACGAGTGACGTCACGGATCCCTCTGTTTCCCACGCAAAGGCCTGTGACGTCACAGAGCCTCTCGCAGGTGCACATTGACCCTTGATATGAGGTCTCGTCACGCGGTGACCCTGTTACGTCTGTTAGCTCCGACTGTGAGAACAGGCCATATTCTGCACTCAACTGCACGGGTTCCTCGCACTAAATCGCGCAAGCTAAACAAACGATTTCCAACATATACGTCCATTCCCATAGGGCCATTATCCAACAAGTGGAGATACATTTGATTTGGGTCAAAATATGAACATTGTTGCGTTTATTAGATTTTATCGGACATTATCCGTAGATCTACATTTTAGGTACTTTTTATTTTGACGTCTCACGGTGAACATCCGGTTTTCTGTACGCAACTGTACGTTCAATATTACCAATGTAAAAGTCTAAAAGGAGCGATGGGGAATTTATTTTGTTTACTTCCTCCCCAGGAGGCTAGACACAAGGTCAAGTGTGGTTTTGAAAAGCCCGTGTACTACGATTAGCGCACTCTAGCCTACAAAAATGCCTGAGCAGCCCCGTCGGCATTGCTAGGTAAGGGCGCCTCAGGCGAATAGCAATAAACTAACCCCTTATGAAAGAGTAGGTAAAGCCTTGGAGGATGGCCCTACTAGAACTAAATCCCGACAGCAACAAAGCCACTGTCGGACTGATTGTCAAGCACGTATCCTCGACCGGTATGAACAGTGTCAAGTAATGGAAAATGTATTAATTTCATTAAAATAACAGGAAAATATTCATCACAAAAATGGTTTCATGGGGTCCTCAGAAGAAGTTTGAAACCTTTGAGCAGCGTTTGCCAGTAGAATAAATATAAAAGTGACAGATTTTGTATATAAAACAAACCAAAACTAGATCATGCGTACATTTTCAAAACAAATTGTCATTAAAAATGGAACATTTCAGGCAGACGACGTCTTAACATATAAACTATCACTCTGTACAAAATAATGCCATTCCGTACATTCGTAACAAAATTGAATCAATTATTTCTAAAATTGTGAACTAGTTTTATAAAATCCGCAATCAATATACGTGTACAGAATTCCGGTTGACGAAGATACGACCAGAATGGCGGTGTTTTCGGTAATCAGTTAACCTCTCTTTCACCTCCTCTCTCTCTCTCTCTCTCTCTCTCCCACACACACCCACACCCTCTCTGGTAAAATATTAATATGCTAGCGGGACCCCGTGGAAATTCCACCGTGCTTTCTACACTAATCTTTATAATTTACTGTTGGTAATGACATTTCTTTTTTAAATAAAAAATGTCTGCGAGGGTAAATACTATTAATGACTCTTACTTCTTTCGTAAAAATTAATTGCCATTGTCAGCTAAGTATTCTTTAAATAAATAAGAATACGTTCCTTGTTTATTCATTGTAAATTGTTATATTTTAAAAACTATAACTAGTTTTCTTAACGTTAAAAAAATTGTCAGTTAAATATTTTCAAATCAGTAGAACAAATCTCACTTTTTAAAAAGGTATTTATTTAAAATTGTACTGTTTTATTCATTTCAAATTGTAATATTTTTTTAAAACTATCACTATTTTTCTTAAACAATCGTCAGCTAAATATTCTTCAAATCAGTAGAACAAATATTACTTTAAAAAAAATGTTTTTATTTAAAATTGAACTGCTTTAGTTTTCTTCTTTCGTGTGAATCAGATGTTGGCATTCGTTTCCCCAATGTTTTTTTAGTTAGAAATCTTTCAGGAAAGACATCGGGTATTTACGAAAAGGACCACGAGAAGGTTGCCAACATCCTTAAGTGAAAGTGGTACTGTGGAACCAACTGGATTTGAACTTGGAACACCCAGGTCTTCAGTCCGTGTCGACATCCACTTAACCACGGTCACCTCCCACTGTTTTAGTCGACGAGCCGACATAATTTTATTTTGGTACAATTCATTGTAAAATAGGTGAAGTCGGAATTTTCTTCCCTGAGCGACATCAAATTAATCACTAATCAAAATCTTTGCTAATCGGACGATCTTATTTTTTTTAATGTGTGTGAAAGGTGATAACGTATGTACGAACATAAAATTCCTTAACGTGTTATTATTATATAGATTATATAAATTACTACTTTTTCATGTGTTGAAGGCTTTCATTAAAATATCTACTTTTTATCTACTAGCCTGTTACATATTTGTGTACGCATCTCTTAGGTAAATTTGAAATATGAACTATAAGATGCCATCAAGAAATACCACCTATAAAATCGTTAATAAAATTCGTAATCCAACCGTATTTGGTATGAAATCACTTCAGTCTATAACTGAATTGTCCCCCAGATTCCAGTCATGAATATCCAACATCTGCTTGCTAGTAAATGTAATGATTACTTTAGATGTCTTAATGCTTGCATACATTGAATGGACAATTGATTTACATTGATAAAATTAAAAAAAGCAAACGAAAAGATTCTCAAAAAATTGGATATTCGGTTGAAATCCCTGAAATACTTTTGTTTAAAATATTTTAGGAATATTAACGATCAGGAGCTACTTTTTTCCAATTATAGCACATTTTATTTTGATTATTTAATTAATTTTTACAGGAAGAAGTTTGCTATATAAGTAAATAGATCACTCTAATGTTGCTATTCCCCGAAAATTTATTCACCACCCTCTAAATTTGACTTAAGATTTTTAGAGTGGCATGCATCGTAAACGGCCATAAAATAGTATTTCTAGACACATATTTTTCCGGAAAATTTATTCACCACCCTCTAAATTTTTACTTAGTATGCATCGTAAACGCCCACGAAATAGTGTTTGTAGACACATATTTTTTCCAAAAATTTATTCATCACCATCTAAATTTTTACTTAACATTGTTAGAGAGTCATGCATTGTAAACACCCACCAAATAATGTTTGTAGACACATATTTTCCCGATAACTTATTCACCACCCTCTAAATTTTTACTTAACGTTTTTAGAGTGGCATGCATCGTAAACACCCATAAAATAGTGTTTCTAAACGCATATTTTTCCCGAAAATTTATTCACCACCCTCTACACTTTTACTTAACATTTTAGAGTTGCATGCATCGTAAACGGCCACCAAATAGTGTTTGTGGCCACGTATTTTTCCCGTAAATTTATTCATCACCCTCTAAATTATTACTTAACATTTTTGGCGGGGCTTGCATCGTAAACGCCCACCAAATAGTGTTTGAAGACACATATGTTTCCCGTAAATTTATTCACCACCCTCTAAATTATTACTTAACATTTTTGGCGGGGCTTGCATCGTAAACGCCCACCAAATAGTGTTTGAAGATATATATGTTTCCCGTAAATTTATTCACCACCCTCTAAATTATTACTTAACATTTTTGGCGGGGCTTGCATCGTAAACGCCCACCAAATAGTGTTTGAAGACACATATGTTTCCCGTAAATTTATTCACCACCCTCTAAATTTTTATTTAACATTTTTACAGGGTAATGCATATTTTTCCGAAGATTTATTGCAAAAATAAAAAAAAAACAAAGGGAAAAATAAGGAGTTAAAAATTATATAATCGCGTTAAAATATACTATAAAAATTTTCGACACATTTTTACAAATGCATTTTGGAATATCGAGCAAAAGGGTCGTTTTTTGCTTTCTTTTTTAATAATCTTGGTATTTGGTCTCTATTAGAGACTAAAAAATGAATAACAAAACATTTAGAGGGTGATGAATCTACCCTAAAAATATCAATTTAAGGTTGGGATAATCCTATAGGCAAAAAATAACTTCATTTTATTATGAAATAATTCAATTTAATTAAGCACATTTTCCAATGAAATAGAAGTGAATGGGTTGCCAAGTGTTTCAATTCAAGATATTACCTTATGTCGTACACACTTTTATGTTTGACATAACTTTAAGGCAATAATGTTTAATTATTTAAAAAATGATTTATTTTATTTGATTGATACTGGATTTTAAAAATATTTATTACAAAAAGTGTTAAAAAGTATAGAACTGACTTTTTAGCTTGTTTCTTATGTGTGCGTCGTAGTAGTCATTAATCTTGGGACGATTAATCGGAATCGAGATTCAGAATTCTGGAAAATCAGAATTTTTTGGAGTATCAGAATTGGAAAAAAATAGCTTTATTTCCGATTCCAAAAACAATTCTTTTAATTTTCTTTCTTGACAAGAAAAAAACGCAATATATTAGAAGAGTGCTTATTTACAACGTAAGACTAAGGGCCACTGAACCGCTGGTTAGGAATTACATTCCTAGATTTAGCATTAACTCTCCGAGTCTAATTTTTTTATTGGTAAATTATGGTAAACAAAGTACATATTCTAGAGTTCACTTGCCTATTCCTTTAGCGAACCTTTTGAAATATTCAAATTTCTTTTCGCACCTATTTGCTAAACATCTATATGACGCCTCTCAGAGACTTTTCAGTCGAATATTAAAAGATTTAAAACGCTGGGACAAGTTGTTTTATTTTGCTAAAACCGCCTTTGCTCGTGGTCGTAGTCTGGTCACCGCGTATATATCATCTCAAATAATTAATGTTTTATTGTATTTTTTTGGGTTATGGCACAAGAGAAAAATATAGATGAAAATCTCGCAATGATATAATATTTAAAGGGAATGCATTTAGAAGATTGTCAAATTAAAAAAAGAAACTATATCTACATTTAAAAGTAGCCCCCTCCCCAAAAAACAAGATTCTACTTTTTTAGGCGATTATGTGTGAACAATTATTTATTTTAGAATTTAAAGTAGGGGGTTAGTTGAGCATATACATTTTACGTAAAATGATCCCCCATTCTAAGTTTTAATCAGGTTAACTAAATGTTATACCACTAACCTAAGTCCGACCAACAAAGTCATTAAACCACACGTAATCGCATTATTTTTTCGTATTACCACCCGAACTTAGATTTAGGAAGGAGTGTGTTTAATTTTAACTTATAAAAATGACATATTTTATACTAAAGTTTGATTAGGAATATTAACATGTCCAAGATTTTTAAAAAATGGTTACATGTCCTCAAAACACTGTAGGGTTCGAAATGGGTGATCAATTTACGTTAAATTAATATGCGAAACTGATTTTTTGTTTTATTTGATTTTTGCTACTGTTTTTCAGGCTGTTTAGATGTAATCACCTAAGAAATGGAGAATCGCATTTTTTTGGGGGGGGGGTGATTAGAATAGGGTGCAGATCTCTAATAATACTGTATTTTATTTCACAAAAAAAAGCTAGAATTGCGTATTGGCGAAAAAAAAACAAAACAAGCACCGATAATTTCATAAGAATGCAGTATTTACAAAGTACCTGAAAAATGTTTAAAAATTAAATAAAAACATTTTTGTAAAAAAAAAACATTGATAAACATTTAATAATATGTTAAACAATTAATTATAAAACGATTTTTTAATTTTAAGTAATTAATTTATTTTTTCATTTGTGGGCCTTTGTCTGTGTTTGAATTATTTTGGTGAGCTTTTGTTCGGTCACCGCAAAATCACCCCCCCCACACACACACACAAAATATGATTCTACTTGTTTTCGTGAACACCATGAAAAACAAAACAACATTAGTTAAAATATATTCATACATAGACTTTACAGTGCAAAATATTTCTTTAGAACATACATTCTTTATAGGGTCTAAATTAAAATTCGGGCTTCAAATTCTCCCTCTAAATTTTTTGTAATTTGCAAAAAATATATCTTCAGATTACTACCGATAAATCATCTAATTGTCAGATCATACATAGAAAAAGTTACATTTTTAGAAGAAAGTGTTATTTTTTTAAATTCAGTAATGAAAAATAAATAGACGTATTCTCTACCGTTTTGTATTACTGAATTTCGCAGGTAGATTATTATTGATCTTTATTTATCATGGAATAACAAAGGCTAAATACCAGGTTGGAATAAAAGTAATGTCGTTTTTGTCCAACACATTTATTTCATCTGAAACATTCACATTAGGGCATTTTTTAATCTTTACAATAATTTCCCTCATTTTCTATGACTTCTGTCCAACGATCAACTAGCTTCTTGATGCCTTTTTCAAAACATTTCTCCATGATTTTTTAGAGAAAAACAAATTCAGGTCATTTTTGAGTTAGTCGTCATTTTCATAAATGTTATTGTTTAAGTGATGCTTCAACGAACGGAAAAGAAGATGGAGCAATGTCAGGTGAATAAGACGGATGATGCAAAACTTCCCATTTGAAACTCATGACCTTTTCCTGAGGTAGTTTCGCTGTGTGAGGTTTCGCGTTATCATGCTGAAGCACTACACCCTTCCTATTGAGTAATGCTGGTCGTTTTTTGATAGAGCAATTCTTAGATCATCCAGCTGCGAACAATATTTTACTGCTGTGATTGTTTGATTAGGCTCTAGTAACTCATAATGAATAAGTCCTATTATGTTCCACCATAAAGAGAGCATAACCTTCTTTGGGTGTAGTCCTTGTTTTGAAACAGGTTGTGGACTTTGGTTTCTGTCTAACCATTGTCTTTTGCGTTGGGTATCCTTGTAAAAAACCTATTTTTTTAATCTCCAGTCACAATTCTTTGCTGGAAAGCAAAGATGTGCAAACATTCAATCTTTGATTTAATGTAGCGTCGGTAAAATCGTGGGGAACCCAGAGTCCAGGTTTTGAAACTTTTGTTAACTCGTGAAGGCATGAAATAATTGTGGTATGGGTTGTATTGAATTGTTGAGCTAATTCTCTGCTGGTTAACTTTGGATTGACCTCCACAGCGTCTTTAATGGCATCTTTATCAATTGATTTTGGCCTTCCCAAACGTCGCCGATCTGACAGGTTAAAGTCTCCAGAAGAGAATTTTGCAAACCACTGTTGACATTTTCTATCATTCAGAACATTTATCCCATAGACAGTTCCAATATTCTTTGTAGCTTCTTCAGCTGAGTTTCCTTTTTTTAATTCATAGAGCATGCAATGTCTCAGATGCTCCTCACTAATATCCATTTTTTGACGGCTGAGACCGTTAAACTTAATATTTTCCAACTAATTACTATATCTGAAAGGCAAAGCAAGATATTAAGACACCAATTCACCAAACATCTAGAACTGTGTACAACTTAGGAGGTTGCAAAGTGATGAAATAAAAAATACGACATTACTTTCTTTCCAACCTGATACATTTTTAGAACTTAAATGGCGGTGGCGGTGGTTAACGACGCGGATTTACAACCTGGGTAGGCCAAGTTCGAATCCAGTCGGTTAAATAGTACCAAATTCTCTTATAGATGTCAGCAACCTTCACTTTGCCTCTCCTGTAAGTACCTGATTCTGGATAGGTAAACCAATGCCAACAAGAGAATCGAGTCGGTTAAAAATGTTGTAACTTTTTCGGCAAGGTAAATTCCCATTTTTTATTTATCAATTCATGTTTTTATTATATATCCATGCGATTATTAAAAGTACGCATTTAACATAAAAACTTAAATATCATTAATCAATGTGTCTTTACTTTCATATGAAATTTAAAATAATAATTACAACGATGAATAGTCGGTTTTTATCTATTGCTCATAATTTTGACATTAATTTCAGATACAACTCGTACATACATAGATAAAGAAAATAAATAGAAAATACGTAGGTATACCCTCTTACTTGTCACATAGTTTAAAGATAAATAGAAAATAGTTGGTATACCCTATTACTTGTCAAATAATTTTTTAAATAAATAGAAAATACGGAGGTACACTTTCTTACTAGACACATATTTTAAAAATGAATAGAAAATACGTAGGTATACCTTCTTACTTGTCACATAGTTTAAGTATAAATAGAAAATAGTTGGTATAACCTCTTACTTGTCAAATAATTTTTTTAAATAAATAGAATATACGTAAGTATTTCTTACTTGTCACATATTTTAAAAATAAATAGAAAATAAGTAGGTATACTTTCTTACTTGTCAAATATTAAAAAAAATAAATAGAAAATACGTAGGTATACTTTCTTACTTGTCATATATTTTAAAAATAAATAGAAAATACGTAGGTATACTTTCTTACTTGTCATATATTTAAAAAATAAATCGAAAATACGTAGGTATACTTTCTTACTTGTCAAATATTTAAAAAATAAATCGAAAATACGTAGGTATACTTGCTTACTTGTCACATATTTTTAAAATAAATAGAAAATAACGAGGTATACTTTCTTACTTGTCAAATATTAAAAAAAATAAATAGAAAATACGTAGGTATACTTGCTTACTTGTCACATATTTTAAAAATAAATAGAAAATAACGAGGTATACTTTCTTACTTGTCAAATATTAAAAAAAAAAAAGAAAATACGTAGGTATACTTGCTTACTTGTCACATATTTTAAAAATAAATAGAAAATACGGAGGTATACTTTCTTACTTGTCACATATTTTAAAAATAAATAGAAAATACGTAGGTATACCTTCTTACTTGTCACATATTTTAAAAATGAATAAAAAATACGTAGGTATACTTTCTTACTTGTCATATATTTTAAAAATAAATAGAAAATACGTAGGTATACTTGCTTACTAGTCACATATTTTAAAAATAAATAGAAAATAACGAGGTATACTTTCTTACTTGTCAAATATTAAAAAAAAAAAAGAAAATACGTAGGTATACTTGCTTACTTGTCACATATTTTAAAAATAAATAGAAAATACGGAGGTATACTTTCTTACTTGTCACATATTTTAAAAATAAATAGAAAATACGTAGGTATACCTTCTTACTTGTCACATATTTTAAAAATGAATAGAAAATACGTAGATATACTTTCTTACTTGTCAAATATTAAAAAAAAAAAATAGAAAATACGTAGGTATACTTTCTTACTTGTCATATATTTAAAAAAAAAAAAGAAAATACGTAGGTATACTTTCTTACTTGTCATATATTTTAAAAATAAATAGAAAATACGTAGGTATACTTTCTTACTTGTCAAATATTTAAAAAATAAATCGAAAATACGTAGGTATACTTGCTTACTTGTCACATATTTTTAAAATAAATAGAAAATAACGAGGTATACTTTCTTACTTGTCAAATATTAAAAAAAATAAATAGAAAATACGTAGGTATACTTGCTTACTTGTCACATATTTTAAAAATAAATAGAAAATACGTAGGTATACCTTCTTACTTGTCACATATTTTAAAAATGAATAAAAAATACGTAGGTATACTTTCTTACTTGTCATATATTTTAAAAATGAATAGAAAATACGTAGGTATACTTTCTTACTTGTCAAATATAAAAAAAAAAAAATAGAAAATACGTAGGTATACTTTCTTACTTGTCATATATTTTAAAAATAGATAGAAAATACGTAAGTATACTTTCTTACTTGTCACATATTTTTAAAATAAATAGAAAATACGGAGGTATACTTTCTTACTTGTCACATTTTTTTAAAATGAATAGAAAATACGTAGGTATACTTTCTTACATGTCAAATATTTAAAAAAAATGAATAGAAAATACGTAGGTATACCTTCTTGCTTGTCATATATTTTTAAAATAAATAGAAAATACGTAGGTATACCTTCTTAATTGTCATATATTTTAAAAATAAATAGAAAATATGTAGGTATACTTTCTTACTTGTCAAATATTTAAAAATAAATAGAAAATACATAGGTATGCTTTCTTACTTGTCACATATTTAAAAAAAATAAATAAGGAAACCTTTTTATCCGTAAAATTTCCCGTTTAAAACAAAAATAAACGAGAATAAATGTTTCTCATTAATAGTTTCAATTAATAAATAGGTGAGCACTCTGGCAAATAAAAATTGCCTGGGCAGCCCCGTCGGCATTCCCTGGTAGGGGCGCCCTTGGCAGCAAGCAATAAACTTACTCCTCCCAAAGAGGGGAGGCAAAGCCTGGGATGGTGGACCTCCTAGAACTGCAGAGGACAGACCCATAGACCGGCGTAAATCAGGCCGCGAAGGCCAAGACAATACCGGTTTATAGGGTGCAGTATCCATCGGAACAAATACTACACTTTGATCTCGACGATAAGGCCTTTAACGATGTTGGTAAACGCAGGGATCCTTCGCTTATATGGATTATAGATGCTATACCATGACGTAATTATAGCGTAACGTATATGACATTATAACATCTGAAATAAAACAAATTCAAAACAAGTCGGCTAGAGATGATACTCTTAAAATACTTCCATTTAATCTACACGTTTAGCGATGAAAATTCTATTTGAAACTTGAGCGTGACAGACCGATGAAAATACTAAGCTTGGGTATTGCTTCCACATCCGGGAAGTTGTTGTTCAGGGCACTCTTTCTAGCTTTGGCAGAGTTTAAAATCGACTTCGCAATCTAGTGGGTGAAGATGTATTCAGTTTTTTTACGACCCCTTTCTTACAGAATAGATGCTGCTAGTTACTATCTATTTGCCTCCCTACGACGGAAGATGCCTCCCCACGATGGAAGATGCCTCCCCACGATGGAAGATGCCTCCCCACGATGGAAGAGTTAGACACAAAGTCGGTTTTTAATGTAGGGGAAATCCGGCTCTGCAAAAAAATGGCACTCTGGATTTTGACAAAATAAAAAATTGTCTCAGTCTAGAAGAGTTTCTCCTTCACTGACCCAGGACAAAAAAAAAGATTCAGTATAGCTTCAGAAAAGATACTACACTGTATTCCTAGCAATTGCTAGGCCTTCTCTACCCTATCGTTATTTCCATGAAAAGTTGACATTCACAAGAAGGACCCGTAACGTTCCTTCTTTCCTCGCTGTGCTTAGAGTCAGGCGAGAGTTTCTTTTAAAGAACTTCCTGTCTGTGGAAGACGTATCACCGGACTGCGTCTTTAAAGCCAATGTCAACAAACACTTCTCATAAACCGTCCGCATAAGTAATTAAATTTCATTCACTATTTCTAATCCTCTCATAATATTATTCAACATTTAACTGACAATGCATCTATCTCATTAACCTTTATCCTAAAATGGCTCTTCGTCTTGATAAGTGGCGAATCATTAGTAAAAGACAACAACACCAAACCTTAAAGACAAGCCTTCTCAAATAAGATGCGTCCATTCAATCTGCGCGTTTAATGGCGGAAATGCTATTTCTAAACTACCGATAGACAGAGCCCCTGATAGACAAACGTAGACGTGTCTATAAAAATGAGTGTACTTCATATATTTATCGAGAAAGAATATGGCAACTATTTTGGAAGCTGGGAAGTAAATCTGATTTGAAAAGAAATCAAATTGCTTCTAAAAGCACAGTAATTCTTCCTTTACCAATTCCTGATTTTTGTGAAGCATTCTTTTGAACTTGGCTAAAAGTTGACACCGTTAAGAAAATCTCTTCGTTATCGCAAGAGGGAAAAGAGAGAAGTAAAAACGTGTCGCAGACTTGCTTAGTTATATATTTAAATTTATTTCGGTTTTTCTATTCGCCAGTTTAGAACAGAGAAATAATAAAGGGTTTTTGAAAACAAAACAAAAACAAATTGCCAGAAAGACAGAATTATTTAGTGTAATATTTATGGCTCTATTTACCCTTGAGGGTGAACAAAATTACGCGCACAGACACTCTCCCCGTCTCCCACGCACATACATAGAGGAATACACATACTCGCGCATTCACACACACTCATATAATTATAATGTTATGCTATATATATATATATATATATATATATATATATATATATATATATATATATATATATATTTGTGTTATAATGAAATAATTCCAGGAGGAAATCCGGGTATGAGAGCTCAATGTAATACACAGAGCAAGAATAAAATAAAATGTAGTGACACGAAATTACATAATCATCGATGTAATAATTTATTTCAACCTTGTGGTATTTTCAAGCATCCGATTTAGACGATTCAAAAATGTAATCGTCTAAATCGGATTCTTGAAAATACCACAAGGTTGAAATAAATTATTGCATCGATGATTATGTAATTTCGTGTTACTACATTTTATTTTATTTTATTTTATATATATATATATATATATATATATATATATATATATATATATATATATATATATATATATATATATATATATATTACTAAAAAGAACAAATGCTACAATCACCAATAAAACCAATTACATAAAATACATTAAATATTTAGCTGATAAAAATCGTACATATTTCCAGACAAGGCGTCATCGTCCGGAGGTAAAATGCTAGACTATATACATCAATGCTCAAGTAAGCCATGCGCATGGTGGATGTGAGCTAGAAACATCTGCCCATGGATTACTTTTATGTATGCACAGGAAGTTAAACAATTGATATAGTAGTATATTACTAAAAGCAACAAACGCTACAACCACCAATAAAACAATTACATAAAATACATCATATATATATATATATATATATATATATATATATATATATATATATATATATATATATATATATATATAATGTATATCTAGGCAGTATATTCTCTTGCAGGCAAGTATTCTTGAATATAATAGAATCCTTATGTCGGGATATCCTTTGGTAGGTCCTTCCAATACTCCGAATCAGAATCTTAGTTTCGGATGGGAATTGGCTAATGAATTTGCCATAGTTTTGATTTGTGTCCCAATTACTTTCAGACCCATCCGGGTCCATCTTCAGAGGAATGAGGATAATCAGGTACAGACCATGTGTTAGTATTATAGATTGTTTTGGCGGGAATTACGTAATAAGTACGAAACTATAGTGAGAATTATAGACATTTTAGTATATTATTACTGGTATTAAAGTTAATTCCGTTATTTACGTTTTTGTTTTTATATATATATATATATATATATATATATATATAGGGCTTCTAATATATGGAGTTTTAGTTTGTTAGTACTATATTTTAAACTAATGATCTTGATTCGGACTATTGAAAGGATCTACCAAAGGATATCCAGACATAAGTTGTCTGTTATATTCAACAATATATATATATATATATATATATATATATATATATATATATATATATATATATATATATATATATATATATGAAAACGCTATAATGTCGGAACATTTGTTTCTAATGTTATTTTTTAACGTATTTTAATTTTAAATAATGAGTTTTAAAAACTTCAACAACTTCTGACATCTATAATGATATCGGATCGAAGGTGTTGATTACAAATCCGCGGTCACTTTGGCTCTTGGATCAACCGTTCAATTGTGATGTCATGACACACATACAGACATACCGACCAATTTGCTTTATTTATATATGCATACACAATCATATACATAGACATTACATACAGAGGTATATATATATATATATATATATATATATATATATATATATATATATATATATATATATATATATATATATATATGCATGCATACATATATAGATAGTGTGAGAATAAGAGAGATAAACACTCATATATATACACATATACACATGTATATATATACACATGTATATATATATATATATATATATATATATATATATATATATTTCATACCCACAACATTTTAGTCAATCATTACAAATTTGTAGACACAGCAAACCAAATTTGTATCCCAAAGCAACAAAATATCTTTGAATTCTCGCTTTTATGATTATGGCTTATCTTTTCCAAAGTTTCTATAAGTTGAAGATAAATAAACATTTTTTAAAAGTAAGCCTCAAGTAATATCGTACTTTTGGGAATTAAACTTGTCTAAAAATAACATTTAATAAACACTTTTATAAGTCTCTGTCAAAATTGTAAACGACGCCGATAAAATGGAATCCGTAAACGGCATATCAGCAACGCCTATCTTTTATCGGCGTTCTTGTTGGTTCGAGTGTTAGAGAGCCGCAAAAGTGTGGTCGCTTTTTTATCGGTATTTATCTACCTCCCACAACGTAAAATGTGACACAAGGTCGGAAAGTGGGATTTAATAAGTCAGCACCCTAAAGGAAAGGGCACTTATGGCCGTCAAAAAATGCCTGCGCAGCCCCGTCGGCATTCCCCGTTAGGGGCGCCTCAGGCGATTAGCAATAAACTAACCCCTTCTCAAAGGGTGAGAAGGCAAAGCCTGATAGGGTGGACCTCCTAGAACTCTACAGAACAAACACACAGACCGGCGTCATCAAGCCCCGAAGGCCAAGACGATACCGATCTGTAGGGTGTAGTATCCATCGGAACAGATACCACACTATGATTTTAGCCAACTGAAACTTTGAAAACGAATTCATCGGACATAGGGATTCTATACATGGACATTGACCGAATTATGTCAACTGTGAAAAGATATTTGAAAAAAAAAAAATAATACAGACGCCTGTGTAAAATATTCTCTCAGAAGATTGCAGATATTGTTATTTATAAGAAACTCCCCATAGGTTCGTCAGTTTTTGATTGTCTTCTCATTGTTCCTTTAAGATCGGCATGGATTGCCCAAAATGTATACCTAATCACAGATGCGTTATCGGTCACGTAGGCCAGCACACATTAACGCAATTACTTAAGACACACGCCCATTTCTATTTTCACTACTACGGTTGACATCGATCAACGGTTGACTGCATTACGATACAAGCCCCAAAAAGCCAAACCTTTCCCCTACGACTGAAAGAGCCAGAAACTGTTTGATCCGACGTAGGCGCACCTGTTATCAGAACGCTTCACATAAGATAGGTTCCGCGAATGCATGTATTCGCAACCCCTCAGTCTGTATTTTATTTACTTTTTATCCAGGAGGTTAGACAGAAGGTCAGGTGTGGGTTTTCATGAAAGTGTTCCTGCGGAACGAATTGGATTCGAACCAGCACACCCAGGTACTCAGTCTGCGTCGTTAACCACCGTGCCATATTCATTCTTTACTGTTTATAAACATCATCCTTGATCACTTGCTTAAGTAAAAGTGTTAATTTGATATACACAGTTGTGTCCCTTTGCTTCAAAAGCCATCGCCTCAATTCAACTTGCAGCGCAAATCTTCAAGTATAATTTCTATTTTCTCTCATGAGAGGATTTGACTTCTTCCGAGGATTGAAATCCTCAAAATTCATGTTTATGAATCGGAGTTAAAGGTCAACAAAATAAATAACTTCCATGACAACATTTATTTATCATAATTCATCATTATTATTATTTCGCTTTATTTATTTAATTTTTAAATTAAATAAATTTAATTAGAAAAAAATATTCAACATATTTCTAAAAAAAAACAAAAAACAAAAAAATAAAAAATATATATTTATTAAAAAAATACCACATCTGACATATAATATTATTCCTTCATTACATAATCTTATTCCTTCATTCCATAAATAATTGTGTTAGGGTTCGGCTAAAGAAGGTCAAGAGGTAGTTAACGTCACAGGTGGGTATTGACCGGTTCGTGAATCACACTGATGTCACGCTCTTATATCTTTTCGTTCTTGCGTGTTTTCGTTTCGTATTCTATGGAAAGGACCCGCTCACGTTTAGCGATATCTGGGAAGTTATCTCTTGATGTGTTACTCCTCCGAAAATGAGCTATTCTGTTCCCAACCTCGCAGGACTAAAAGTTTTGACGTTCTTGAAAACAGCCTCGTCTGAACCCAAGAATATTTATTATTTTACCAGTGAGATATTTTCCAGGCTAACTAACCTTCATGTAAATACTTATATATTACAGTCTTTTTATTCTGTGTGGAGCGTTTGTTTTTTGGTAAAATTTAAATGTTAATATTGTCATTTCCCTTCAAAAGTGACTTTATTTTCGTGTAATATTCTAAGAAATACTTTCAACCAACTATTTGAACACGCCTTAAAACGCGCAACTTTGTGACGACACACTCACTGACACGAAGTGAAATAAAGTATATATTTCGGTAATCCATGTGTGGTTAGTTAATACGACAGGGACGCACTCTAAAATTAACTAGCGGGACCCTGTGGAAATTCCACAGTGTTTTCTACATCAATCTGTATAATTTACTGTTAATAATATTATCTGGTGGCTAGAAATATGCACGTATTTTACTCACCAAAATTTTGCGTAACGGGATGGAAGTATATATATTTATTTATATTACTCGGTTGCCAGGGCAAAAGCTGTCTCTTCAGCAGTCACCATCGGTCGCCACTCCCCTCTAACTCTACCCCTCCTTTCCCCCTTCCCTAACCCCCTCCCCGTTGTCAGGGGCAGAAGTAAATACTAAATCTTCTTAAATAGAAGTGTCAGATCGTGACACACAAAATAAATAACACACACTCTATTGTATTAATATATAAATAATAATAATAATAATAATAATAATAATAATAATAATAAGAAGAAGAACAAGAAGAAGAAGAAGGAGAAGAAGACATTTTAAATATTAAAAAAAAATAAAAATAATAAATAAATATCGTAAGCCTGAAACCGGCCCATTTGGTAAGCGTTTCCGCGTCTCCTCCTCCTTCCACAATGTCCTCCTCCTTCCACGCTAAAACGACAGTAGCGATCGGGGTCAGTTAATGGTTTAATTAAGTTAATTTTGATCTATTAAGCAACTTCATTTAGTTAGCTCAGTGCTAAAGTCACCACTTTCCATGTAGATGTTACGTTTTCAATTCCAAGTTTCTCCGTCCAATTTATTTGTTGTTTATTTATTGAATTTCTTTTGGAGCGTGACACACCGTACGTACACCTTAGCGTATTAATATATAGATGTTTCTTTTCGTTTACGGGCACAGAGGAACAATAATAAGTCACTTTCTCTTTTAACCAGAAATTACTATCTATTTGGCAGTTTAGAATCTTGAATATTAGTTTTGAATAACAAGATTTTACGCTAGTACGTATGCGTTAGCCACCATTTTAAATCGATTATTAAGTGATTACAAATGTTTTTATTACACTAAATTTTGCAAGATGCACATTTGAGATGTCAAACTACTACTACTACTACTACTACTACTAATAATAATTATTATTATTATTCTAAAACTTATAATAACTGACATCGTTTGTAAGGTAGTCTAATATAACCGTTAAATCATATTGAACATATTGAATAGTTAGGGAATATATTGAATAGTTAGTGAATATATTTAATAGTTAGTGAATGCTCAAATAACCTTTAATGTTTCTCATAATATTAAACTAGCAATAACACGTAGGATGTAGAATATAAAATATAATAAGTTACGTAAAGACAGGCGACCAGAAATGCATTAAATTAAAGGCATTTTTGTTTTTGGTGTCTTAAGTTTTAAATGTAACAAAAAGTTTAATTATCGATAAATGTTAGTTTGTAGTGATAAGAAACAATTTATAATTGTTTTTATTCTAATTTGTTAGTTAAAAAAGTAATTTTAATTGGTTTTATTTAAATTTTTAGTCAAATATATTTTTTCCAGTATGTTTTCGCTTGCTTCTGCACAAACCTCCTCTACTTTTAACTTATATTATTTGGATAACCCGGACTACGATTCACAACTTGGATGCTATCCTTTGAAGGTTTCAGCAGATAGAACTGCCGATCTTCTTCGGGTGAGTCTTGTCAAACTCGGAAATGTCTATCTCAAACTTTGGAATCTGTACTAAATTTCGAACGAGACGCTCTATTTAATCCAAGATGGTAGCTTGCTCTCGTTCTGTCAGCTATGACCGAGTATTATTAACGTTGGATTAAATTCTAGTCAGAAAAAGGACAGTAGTAAGAATAATCAAAATAATCCAAATTATCAATCCTCATCTAAAAGAAGGACAGTAGTCAGTATATCCAAATAATCGAAATTATCAAATACTAGCATAATAAGGACAGTTATCCGAATAATCTGAATAATCCAAATCATCAATCCTTACCTAAAAAAGGAAAGTAGTCCGAATAATCTGAATAATCCAAATCATCAATCTTTACCTAAAAAAGGAAAGTAGTCCGAATAATCTGAATAATCCAAATCATCAATCCTTATCTAAAAAAGGAAAGTAGTCCGAATGATCTGAATAATCCAAATCATCAATCCTTACCTAAAAAAGGAAAGTAGTCCGAATAATCTGAATAATCCAAATCATCAATTCTTACATAAAAAAGGAAAGTAGTCCGAATAATCTGAATAATCCAAATCATCAATCCTTACCTAAAAAGAGAAAGTAGTCCGAATAATCTGAATAATCCAAATTATCAATCCTTACCTAAAAAAGGAAAGTAGTCCGAATAATCTGAATAATCCAAATCATCAATCCTTACCTAAAAAAGGAAAGTAGTCCGAATAATCTGAATAACCCAAATCATCAATCCTTACCTAAAAAAGGAAAGTAGTCCGAATAATCTGAATAATACAAATCATCAATCCTTACCTAAAAAAGGAAAGTAGTCCGAATAATCTGAATAATCCAAATCATCAATCCTTATCTAAAAAATAATAGTAGTCAGAATAATCAAAATAATAAAATTAGCAATCCTTATTTAAAATTGGAAAATACACTGAATAATCGAAATAATAAAAATCATGAATTCTCATCTAATATAATACAGTAGTCGAAATAATTCAAATAATCCAAATTATCAATCCTCATCTAACAAATGTCAGTACTCTGAATAATTCAACTAATAACAATTATAAATCCTTATCTTAAAAAATACTCTGAATAATCCAAATGATCTAAATTATCAATCCGGATCTAAAAAGACAGCAGTCCGAATAAAATAAGTTATCAATAAATGAAATAATCCAAATTATTAATCCTCATAAAAAACAGTAGTCAGATGTATCCAAATAACACAAATTATCAATCATCATCTAAACAAAGTACAGTATTCTGAATAAACAAAAATAATCAAAATTATCAATCCGGATCTAAAAAAAGTACAGAAGTCCGAAAAATCCAAATAATCAAAATCATCAATCTTCATCTAAAAAAAGATTAGTACTTTTAATTATGCAAATAATCCAAGTTATCAATCCTCATCTGAAAAAGGAAAGTACCATGAATAACATAAATAATCTAAATTATCAATCCTTATGTAACACGGTCAATAGTCTGAAAAATCTAAATAATTGAAATTATTATTTTAAAAAGACAGTACTTTTTAATTATTCAAATAATCCAAATTAGCACTCTTTATTAAAAAAAATAAAGTAGTCCGAATGATCCAAATAATCTGAATTATCAATCATTATTAAAAAAACGGAGAATTCAAACAATAAAAATGATCTAAATCATCAATTATGATGTAAAAAAAAAAGTGGTCAGAATAATTGAATGATCCTAATTATCAAACTTTATATAAATAAGAAAATTAAACCCAAATAATAAAAATAATCCAAATTACCTGTAATCAAAATTATCAATCATTATCTAAAAAAGGCAGTACTCTGAATACACAAAATAATCTAAATTATCAATCTTTATTTAATGTAGGAGTCCGAGTAATACAAATAATCCATTTACATCGAAAATAAAAGTAGTCAGAATAATGAAAACAATTTAAATAATAAATCCTCATTTGATAAAAGGGCAGTAGTTCAAAAATCGAAATTATCAAAAATATCAATCCTTATATGAACAAAAGCCAAAATACTACTCATCAATTCTAATCTAATAACGTACAATCAAAATAATCGAAATGATAAATCTTCATCTAAAAATGACAATTGTATAAATAAACCGAATAATTCAAATTATAAATCTTCATTTAAAAAATCTAACAGTAGTCCGAATAATCAAAATAAATGAAATTATCAATCTTCATCTAAAAAAGAACAGTAGTCCGATTTATTTGAATAATTAAAACTATCAATCCATATCTAAAAAAAGACTGTAGACCGAATATTCCAAATAATACAAAAATTACCCTAATCTAAAAAAAGGACAGAAATCTAGATAATACGAATAATCCAAATTATCAACTCTTATGTAAAAATAGCAGTACTCTTAATAATTCAAATTAGCAATCTTCACCTAAAAAGGACAGTACTCTGAATGATCCAAATAATCAAAATTATCAATACTTATTTAAAAAGGACGGTAATTCGAATAATCCAAATAATTCAAATTAAAAATACGCATCTAGAATAGGACAGTACTCTGAATAATCCAAATAATAAAAATTATAATTCTCATCTAAAAAAGAACACTACTCTTAGTTATCTTAATAATCCAAACTAGCAGGACCCGTGTAAATAACACTAAATGATGTTTTCAATACTAATTATCTTGTTCCTAACCTATACATATTTGAATAAAATATAAGATTTGACTTGTATATTTATTTAAAAAAATGAACAATACATGAAACAATTTACAAAACTTCTTTATATACAATATTTCTAGCGAAGGTAATATTTCGACGACTAAACATTACTTTGTAAATGCTTTAGATTAAATTAAAGTTGGCTCCAATTCATGAGTAGCATACAAAGATTCGGAAGGTTGTTGCTTTTGATGTAAGCGTGACTCACAGAATAACACACACGCTATCGTATTAATATGTGTCTTCCCGTTAGTCCCCTCCCTACCCCCCTTCGATGTAGCAAAAAAATATTTGAGGTTGGTAGGGATCGTCAATAACCGACGTCAAAATCTTACATCGTTAACCGTTGCGCCAGAAGGAAATACTTGAAAATATTACGAAAATTAAGTGACTTGAATGATTTTCAAAATCTACGTGCGGCACGCATGTGCAGAGCTTTTGATGTTAGTGTGACACACGCTATCGTATTAATATATAGATTACCACTCTTAAACTCAAAACGGAAAGAAGTCCGAATATTAAACATCATCCAAATAATCAATCCTGGTGTAAAACGGAAAGTAGTTCGAATTATTAAAATGATCTAAATCATCAATTTTCATACAAAACGAAATCTTAATAATCGAAATGATCGAAATTACACATGTTTATCTCAAAAAGACAGTTGTCTGAATTATAAAAATAATCCAAATTATCAATCTTGATTTTAAAAAGTAAAGTGTGCGAATAATAAAAATAATCCAAATTATCAATCTTGATTTTAAAAAGTAAAGTGTGCGAATAATAAAAATAATCCAAATTATCAATCTTGATTTTAAAAAGTAAAGTGTGCGAATAATAAAAAATAATCCAAATTATCAATCTTGATTTAAAAAAGTAAAGTGTGCGAATAATAAAAATAATCCAAATTATCAATCTTGATGTTTAAAATAAAGTGTCCGAATAATCAGAATAATACAAATTATCAATCGTCATCTAAAAATGGGTAGTATTCTTAATCATCAAAATAATCCAAATTATCAGTTCTTATCAGAAAGTAAAAATCATCAAAATTATCGATCTTCATCATAAAAATAATCAAAATTATTATTTTTTAAAAACGACAGTAGTCCGAACAATCAAAACAAAAAAAATATGGCAGTAGTCATAATTTTCAGAATAATCCAAATTATCACTGTTTATATAAAAAGGACAGTACTCCGAATAATTAGAATAATCCAAATTATCAGTGACCTATAATAACACAGTAGTCTGAATAATCCGAATAATCAAACGTATCAATCTTCATCTAAAATAAAACAGTACTCTTTATAATCAAAATAATTCAAATCATCAATCTTCATTTAAATAAAAATTTTATTCTGAATTATTCAAATAATCCAAATTATTAATTCTCATCTAAAAAAGTAAAGTAGTACAATTTATCCAAATAATCCAAATTTTTAATCTTTATGTAAAAAAGACAGAATACCCAATTATCACAATAATCCAAATGATCAATCTTCATCTAAAAAGACAGTATTCTTAATAACACACATTATTAAAAGTATCAATCCTCATATAAAAGAGTACAGTAATCTGAATAATTCCAATAATCAAAACGAACATTATTCCGAATGATATAAATAATGAACACTATCTATCCTTATAAAATAAGACAGTACTTTGAATAATCCAAATTATCAATCCTCATTTAAAATAGAAGAGTAGTGTGAATAATTCGAATAATCCAAATTAGTAATCTTCATCTAAAGATGCAGTAGTCAAAATAATAAAAATTATCCACATTATCAAACCTAATCTAAAAAAAGACAGTAGTCTGAATAATGATAATAATCCAAATTATCAATCTTCATATAAAAAGATAGTAGTCCAGATGATCCAACTAATTCAAAACATCAATCTTTTTTCTAAAAACAGTACAGTACTTTGAATAAACAAAATAATCCAAATAATCCAAATTATCAATCTTCATATAAAAAGGATAGTAGTCCAGATAATCCAACTAATTCAAAACATCAATCTTTTTTCTAAAAACAGTACAGTACTCTGAATAAACAAAATAATCCAACTAATTCAAAACATCAATCTTTTTTCTAAAAACAGTACAGTACTCTGAATAAACAAAATAATCCAAATAATCCAAATTATCAATCTTCATATAAAAAAGATAGTAGTCCAGATAATCCAACTAATTCAAAACATCAATCTTTTTTCTAAAAACAGTACAGTACTCTGAATAAACAAAATAATCCAAATAATCCAAATTATCAATCTTCATATAAAAAAGATAGTAGTCCAGGTAATCCAACTAATTCAAAACATCAATTTTTTTTCTAAAAACAGTACAACTCTGAATAAACAAAATAATCCAAATAATCCAAAAAAACAACCCTTCTGTAAAATGTTCAGTTGTCTGAATAATCCAAATAATTCAAATCATCAATCCTCATTTAAAAAGGAAAGTAGTTCGTATAATCAAAATTATCACTCCTTATGTAAAATAAAAGTTATCAAAATAATCCGAATAATCTAAATTATCAATATTTTTGTAAAAAGGATAGTAGTAAGAATAATCCAAATAATCCAAATTATAAATCGTCATATTAAAAAAATAACAATACTCTGAATATTTCAAATAATTCCAATTATTAATCTTGATCTAAATAAGAGCAGCACTCAGAATAATCCAAATAATCAAAATTATAAATTCTTATGTAAAAAGAACATATAATCCAAATAATTAAAATTATCAATCTTCAACTAAAAACACAGTTCTCTGAATAAAAGAAATAAAAGTATAAATCCTAACTTCGAAACGGACAATACTCTAAATAATCCAAATAATCCAAATCATCAACCTTCATCTAGAATAGAACAGTTCTCTAAATGATCCAAATAATCCAAATCATCAATCTCCATATGAAAAGGACAGTACTCTTAATTATCTAAATAATTCAAATCATCAAAAGGGAGACTAGGTCGAATAATCCAAATCATCAAAATAATTAATCCTAATGTAAAAAGGACAGTACTCTGAATAATCCAACTGATCGAAATTATCAATTCTCATCTGAAAAAAGAAAAGTCATCTGAATAATAAAAATAATTCTAATTATCAATCCTCATAAAAAAGTAAAGTATTTAGAATAATCCCAATTTCTTAAAAATGAAACTACTCCGAATAATCAAAATAATCCTTATTATCAATCTTCGTCTAACAGTTTTCCAAATATTCAAAATAATCGAAATCATCAATCTTCAATAAAAAATTACGATAATCCGAATAATCAAAATACTCCAAATTATCAAACCATCATATAAAAATTAAAGTTTTTTGAATAACCCAAAAATCTTAAAACCGAAAAGTACTTTAGTAATCAAAATAATCCAAATTATCAATCTTCATCTTAAAAGACAGCTGTACAAAATAATCAAAATAATCCAAATAATCCAAATAAAACGTATAGTGCCCAATCATCATTTATCAAAAAAAGAAAGTAGTCTGAATAATAAAAATAATCCAAATTATCAATCATCATTTATCAAAAAAAGAAAGTAGTCTGAATAATAAACATAATCCAAATTATCAATCATCATTTATCAAAAAAAGAAAGTAGTCTGAATAATAAAAATAATCCAAATTATCAATCATCATTTATCAAAAAAAGACAGTACTCTGAATAATCCAAATAATAAAAATTATTAATATGCATCTAAAACATGCAGCAGTCCGAATAATTCGAATTATCAATCCTCATCTCTAAAATGACAGTACTCTGAATAATCCAAATAATCAAAATAATGAATCCTCATTTAAAAAATTCTAGAACATACTTTATTATGAACTTGACAGTTGTTGACATTGCCTATCTACACACATTGTTGTCAAGGGTGTTATATTTATATTTCTTCATCATTCATTAATAGAATTATCTAGAGGGGATTATATGTTACAATTAAATCCACCTGCATAACACTTTTCTAAGTCAATAGCTTCAGTCTTGTCCTCCTTGACTTTCTAGCTAGGAGCAAAGTGTAGTATCTGTTCTGATACTACACTTCATCTTTTCTGTCTTTAGTTAATAAAAGATACATCCTTTTAGACTGAGGCAATTTTAATTTTTGTTCCCATCCAGAGTACGGTCTCTTCACTTTTCACTCTCTTTTTAGCATAAGAACATTTCTTGATTTAATTACGAACCCGGTCTTGGGCGGGTATTCCAACTAGCCATATATATTTTCAAAGATATTCATATGGGAAAAAATGAAGTTAAAATATTAAATGAAAAATAGATAAAAAAATGTCCTGCACTGACAAAAGTACGTATATACTTTTGGACGCTAAATTTGCCTACTGTTATTTTTTTTATTGAAATGTGGTCGGAAAGCTGAAAAGGAAAAAAAAGAAAAGAAAGCGTCCATTCGCATATGGAATCTATGAGAGATTTTACAGTTGAAATCAGCCAATATGGCTCCTTACAAAAATATGCATTTGCTATCAGGCGAGATTCACGTGGCAAAAGACACGAAGGAACGTGATCTGAGCGAGAAATACAAGCCAATGATATAAGAGAAGATGTCGCTTGCTATTCGTCTATCCCACCCCCGATTTTTTATTGCATGAATGCGAATGGGATATGGTTTTTTGATAACATCTCTACGGTGATCTTTTAGCCTCGATTTGATTTGTAGTAAAATTTCCTTTCTGGAGAAAAGAAGATCGAATATATTGAAAACAATAATTATATATTTGGTCTGAACTAACATAACTATTACACCAAGTGAGAAACCCAATGATTTCTTCTGAAGCATATTATATATATATATATATATATATATATATATATATATATATATATATATATATATATATATATATATATATATATACATAGTTCGGGTCTCTCTTGTTCCAACAGGTTGAGGGTACAGGTTAGAAGCTTGTCTGATGCTGTTTCCGACTGGTAGTACAGGATCTCAAACTCTTAGGTAGCACTAAGAACGGCTGCTCCATCAACAGTTGTATAATATTGTAGATAACTGTACGTGCCATGTCGCGCATGGAAAGGGACACTACCACTACAGTTATCCCCGGTGGGCTTCCTCGAGACCACAACTCCCATGGATCAAGTCTCGGTAAATGGTATGGTTGTGTGAGCTTATTGACACCAAACAAGCATCCACTTTACCCTCCCCACTCTATCTAAAACCAAAATGACAATACAAAGTAAAAGAAACAAACCTAAACCAGATTCAAACCAGAAAACAACTTCGCCTTTACCCTTGAGGCTAGCATTCGCAAATATCCGCGGGCTTAGAACCAACATCAATGACGTAGAAACCTTACTTCGAGTAAACTTCCCGGATATCCTAGCACTAAGTTAAATAAACCTACGATCCTTAAACTCCTCACACCATTTTAACATGACTGAATACCTCTCACTCTACCGTAAAAACTATGACAAAAATATGCACGGGCTAGGATTTTATGTTCGGAACATACTTCTCTTGACCAGAGAACATAGCCTAGAATCAGATGATCAAGCCTACATGTCCTTTAGATCACCCTTACAGCACAGCGTTAGTTACTTATGTTTCTTATATCGTTCTCTTTCGACCTAGGACCGTATACTGCTTAACTTTGTCTCTTAAAGCATGGATAAACCACTCTCACTTGACTCAAGTGCCCAAAGACATGTACGTGACTGGCTTGAATTCTCCTGCTATACAGACGCGGCTGCTAACTCCACATATATGTTCTCCATAGCGCACTTCCTCCCACAGACTGTCATTTTTTTCTACTCACTTCCCCGATCGTTTGGACCAGAAAGCCTCACATTACGAACTGTTGTTGACATTACTGCCCGAGGCTTGTGTGACGAATACCCATAGCCGACTTGGGAACGCTGATCACCTTGTGGTAATGATTGATATCATCCAAAAATCTCGTCCTAAAAACGACAAGATACTACAAGCAGATTTTATTCCATCAGAGATCACATCAGAGACGCCCCATGGAATGAAACGTTTTCTCTCCATGCTGATCAGTGCGCAAATGAGGTAACCGAATGGGTCAAAGCAGGCATTTAAGCACATGTCCCGATGAGAAAATTCTACAGAAAGCCACAAACTCCACAATTGATCACTTCGAAATGTGCAGCTGCTATTGCTCAAATGGCAGCAAGTATTCCGGCAATTCGGCCGCCACGAGTCAACTACGAATAGATAGACATTTATAGCGTCAAGAAAAAATTGTAAGATTGTGAAATGTAAAGGCAAAGAAAATGTATACAAAGATGACCAGAAAACGCATTGAGTCATAGAAACTAGGTCCTCATGATTTCTGGAAAATCATCAATAGTGTGGTGAACAATGAGCAGTCAACAATTCCCCCACTATCTAACCACAATGATGTCGTTTGCACAACAACTGACAAGGCTGAACTACTTACCACGCGTTTCGCCTTAAACTCAACTTTTGACTCCGCAAACCACCGCCTCCAAAATTTCCCATTGCGGAATGAAGTCGCACTTGATGATCTGATCATCACCCCATGTCCGGGACATCATAAAAACCTTGACACCTCCAAAGAATGTTAGTCTGATCTTATGCAAGTAATAGTAATAAAGAAATGCTCTGCTGAACTGTCCCCTGTCTTCTACAAACTCTACAATAAATGCTTTGCCGAATCATGCTTCTCTGATAGCTGGAGAATTGCCTCTGTGGTACTAGTCTTCAAGAATTCTGGAGAAAGAACTGACCCCCAGAATTATCACCCCATCAATCTACTCCTGCTCGTCGCTAAAATCTTTGAATCCATAATCAATCTAGTGATAGTCCGTCACCTCGTTAATGCTAAACTTCTTTCTGACCATCAGTATGGATTTAGGCAAGCACAGTCTACTGCGGATATCCTAACGGTCATCTCTGACCACATATACCATACAGCAGGTGAAGCTAGACGTGTAGCGCTTGATATACCCAAAGCCTTTGACAAGGCCTGACATAAAGGTCTTCTCATAAAAATTAAATCATATGGTATTACTGGACGAATATTCAATATAATTAGTTCCTTCCTAACCAAAAGAAAGATCCAGGTTGTCTTCGATGGCCGTTCATGCAATGAATATGACATAAATGCAGGTGTACCCAGGGATCGATCCTAGGACTTTTATTGTTCCTGATTTTCATAAACGACTCCCCTGATGACATTGTCTGAGATGGGTATATTTGCTGATGACACCACGCCTGACTCTCATCATGTGGGCAAAACAGACGCGTCATAGTCGAGCCAATGGCTGAATCATTAGAAAGTAACCTCTAGTGTGTAGTGGAATGGGGTCATAAATGGATGGTAACATTTAATGCTGCTAAGACAAAGCTTCTTTCCTTCAACAACTACAAGAAACCTCTTATACAATCAATTGCCATGGCAAATAACACCCTACCTGAAAGTTCAACGTTCAAACTCCTCGGCCTAACATTCACAGGTAACAAATACATAGAAGACATTACCAAGGCTGCTGCAAAGAAATTGGGCTCCCTCTACCGTGCTAGAAGACCTCTTATTCTCTACAAAGCTACCATCCGCTTATGCATGGAATATTGTTGTCACATCTGGGCTGGTACACAACTACTCTCTTCCTCTTAGACTAGGTCTAAAAAGAGTCGCTAATCTAATAGGTCCCTCTCTATTCCATCGCCGCAACATCGCTTGTTTTACAAATGGAATTTGCTCCGACGAACTTGCTACTCTGGTGCCCCCTCGACGTAAATACACTCGACGAACCCGAAAATCAGATAAATCTCATCCATTCACTGTGGAGGTTTCCATGGGCTGGAGAGACTTCTATTCTAATAGAGTATTTTCTTGTGCTGCCGGCCTTTTGAACTCCCTCCCTACTCCCTGCTCCTGTTCTCTGCTCCCTGTTTCCCGACTGTACTGAGATGCAGACATGTAAAAGTAATATACGAAATTCACACACCGAGTACACGCTACATAACATATATTCATAAAAACAATAAGGATTTTCTCTTGCTCGGGTGTGCCCGTAAATTTCATTATGCATTAGAGTACTGAAGGAGTACACATTCTCCAAACTGTTATAAATATATTCTTTTATGCATGTGCAAACTTTTAACACCTATTATATTCGCTTATAGAATAAGAGCTTCTTCAACTAAATAATCAGTATTTTCTATTGCTCTATCACAGAAAAACACCAGTTGTAACACATATACAGTACTCATTCATATTTTCTTATGTTGAGGTCTGTTATTTTTCTTTAACCAAACACTGAATATCTATTACTAGTGATTTATTAATTTATCAACTTATCAAATAATAAATTCATACATCAAATACGAGCTACATAACATGTACTTATAAAAACAAAAAAAGCTTTCTTTTGCCCACGGACCCCATAAAATTAATTTAGCTTTCAAGTATTTAAATTGTTGCAAAAGTAAGATAGGTGTTATGTTAACACTCGCTGTTTATCCAGGGTACAAAAAAACCTTAATACTGATAGCTACGTGACCATTAACGAAAATGTAGCGTGATATCGGTTTCAGGTACGGGAACAGGTGTTTCTTTGGTTCCTCATTTTTCAGGGGCAATGCCGGGATACATGTCCCGCTAGTAGCTAACAAATATCAAACTCTTTGAAATACATGCACGGTCAATAAACTGAAAATAATCCGAGCAAATTTGATTTCAATAGCATTTATTTTAGGCTTTATTGAGTGCATTACTTGGAAGACTTTGTTGAATAGGTCAATCCAAACGATATTTTTGGATCTCTTAAGGAAGCAAGATTGTACAAACAATAGAAAACACCTCACTTGATATCTATAAACTATTCATCCACAAACAATGCTACGAAAACCAGATATTTCTATAAAACAGAATGATTGCAAAGAATAATTAATTTACTTGTCGACTGTCATATGTTAGTATTGTTGGATAATGGCCCTGTGGGGCCGGACGCATGTTGAAGTGGGCATATGTGTGAGGGATCGTTTGGTTCGGCTTGCGCGATTTAGTGAGTGAAAAATGGGGTTGTGTTCACAATCGGAGCTCACAGACGTTGATAGGGCCACCGCGTTGACAAGACCTCAGGTCAAGGGTCAAGTTGCACCTGCGCATAGGGGTTCTGTGACGTCACGGGCTTTTGTGTGGGAAGCTGTGTTTTGTCAGTCTGGTTTTTGGAAGCAAGCCGAACAGACGATTTTTCTATGTAGTCTTCAAATGATTAGGGGAATTAAATTCCCTAAGAGAATACAGGCATGCAATTCCTTCTTCCCTTCCTCCTCGAATGGCTAAGGACTTAAGCTAGGAATTAACTACGATAGAGTAGTAATTTGGTCTCTTCTTTAACGTTGGTGAAACATCTCCAAGATGAATCAAAGTTTAAAAGATTGTTTTTCTCGCGAATCGTGGTATGAAGCTTTTTGTTGTAGACACAGCAATGTTCACGACAGTACAGAAACGAAGAAAGAACTCAACCACTAGACGACACACCCTCCACGTGACGAAGAAGAGAAGGTACGAGAATTTAAAGGTATGCAACAGTATGTGTCTGCTGAATTCTCTCATCTTCCAGTGTATATTTTCGAATGTATCTTTGAGCGTGCGATTATATGCAGGATCGCACGTCTATGCGCACGCGTGAAGTGTATTATTGTTCCTATTTACTTGCCAACCCACGAGAGCAGAATTGGATACCAGATCTGTTTTTAATGTGGGGAAAATCCAATTCTACTAAAAGGGACACTAGAATAAACAAAGAAAATTGCCCCCGTCTTGAAAAGTTTCTTCTTCACTGACCGATGACAGAAAAGATGAAGTGTAGTATCAGAACAGATACCACACTTTGCTCCTAGTAAAAAGGCCAATGATTTATTAATCTCAAAATTTTACATTAAAATTTTTAAAT
>OY744539.1:65181810-65219310 GCA_963556195.1 Sepiola atlantica | reverse complement strand
AGGAAAATGAAATCCGTATAAGATTCGATCCTGTGTTTATGTTCATTTAACTGGAGTTGTTTTTCACTACTTAGCCTAAACGTCTCTCTATCTCTCTCCCTTTCTCTCTTTCTCTCTCTCTCTCTCTCTCTCTCTCTCTCTCTCTCTCTCTCTCTCTCTATATATATATATATATATATATATATATATATATATATTTCAGGTTCATTTTATATTCTAATAACCATGTTTTTATTTGATTATTTTTATTTTTTCACATTTCCAAAAAACATAACATTTCTGTGAGATATATTTTGTTTACAGTCCGTTTCATTTGTCGTGAGCCAAACAATTTTTAATGTCAATATTGTCTCTGCAACACTACACAATCATCAGAAAAAATAACAAAGGGTAAAACGTTATTGGATTAAAGTGTCTTGAAAAAACCTACACTATACAGTGGATCATTTTTGGGTGAAACCAAATAAAAAACAAAGAAAAGAGCAAAAACTCACATGTTGGGAAACGGACTCGTACGCCATTCTTATTTTTCAGTTCAGAGCTAGTACATCCTAAAAGTTGTATATATATATATATATATATATATATATATATATATATATATATATATATATGCGAAAAAGAGGGTTGTATTTGTTTATAATGGGATGTGTGCTTCACATCGGTGATAGAGCATATTTATATCTAAGTTTAAGCTTCAAATTATAAAATTTCAACTTAACATTATATAAATAGATAATTTTGAATTAAAAGGATAGACTTGCGAGTGTAAACCTAAACTGGGGACTGCCCATTTAGTTATATTCATTTCCCAGTTCAATATTAGGAATTAAACCACTTTTATTTTTACCACGAAATTGTCACTAAATTCTTAACGCCTTATACTTTCCCTCATAACTCCATCTTAAATCAATTTCTGGCCAAGTTCAACTAAAATGACGATTCGACTGGACATTTGCTCAAAGCGACATTTTATTCATTTCCCTGGATTAAAGTATATTCTTCATATTCTTATGACACACTTCGGTATATAAGTTCGATTTATTGTATTATTGCTTCAGTTGAATCCGAAAAGCTTTGTACAAATCTAATTTTATTTCTTCACCGAACTTTGGCGAATTGAGCCAATGGAATGATCGTCCAATATATTAGCCATACTTTATGTATTGAGATTTACTCATAAAATCCCAGCCACAGTCTTCTCAACTTCTACGTCCGTGCCTCACCTTTGACTCAATAACTTTCGCAAGGAGTTATTTTCTTTTTCCCAACCTGAACTATCCGGAAGGGGGCACTGAACTGTGAGCTTCTATGAGAATATGGTTCAGAAGCCCTAACAACTAAATTATTTCTCGGCAACGTGTGTATCCAGTATCGATGAAAAGGCTTTTACTATCCCCTAGTCACACACGTGAATACAAGGTGGTGGAACGAATTGCCTTGTGGCTAGGAGCGTGGGTAGGTTTCTTGGTCGATCAGTTTTCGCCAGGAAACGCAGGCCATATTTAATGTTGATGCTTGCTAGTCCATCAAATCCTTTTGGCGCGAATCTGTTTAGCTTCATTTGGTTGAATTCGGCCAGAACAAATGAGGGCGGGAGGCGAGAGTGGAATCAACATGGCAACGATTCTGTACGGGTCGGTATATCATTAACGTGTCTGATCATCATCATCACCTTCTCGAGTTGATGCCCACGTCCGTTATTCATTAAATTATTCTCTCTCACACATATACCAGTTCGTTTCTAGCCTCACTAAAGAGCCGTAATACGTCGAAAAAGCTGTCTGTGAATGAACTAAATAAATATGTTACCGACCTCCTGGGTGTTTCTCTCTGGGAAGGGAAATAACTGGCTCACACTTAGCTTCAAATGCATAGCTCTTCGTAAAAGAATAAAGCACTCGGGTAGCCTTGTAATGGCGGGCATATATACTGAGCAATTATACATTTCTCTTTTACGTGTCTGTTACTGATAGCTAAATCAATACGGAGATTGACTGCTGATAATGCACTCGAGTTTCGAATCACTGTCGAAGCACCCGTCCTTTCACACTGAGTGTGAATGAACTAACTATATATATATACAGGGTGGGCCAAAATAAGGGTCCTATCTTTAAATTTGAATAACTTGAATTTGAATAACTTCCACAAAATAAAAGTTAAACTCACCAAACTTTATGTGTGTGTAGACTGACCCTTCCGAGATTTTTTGAAATAAACAAAACAAATTTTAGCCGAAAAACACTTCTTAAAACTTACAAAAACTAAAGTATTGTTTTTTACACTGTTTTGAGTTTTTTAAGCAAAAATAATGTTTTCTAAATGAGGGTACGTTCCTTAGGGCTAATACGGCTCATGCTTGCTTCGGAAGGGGTCTTTTACTTATTCTAAAAAAAAAAAAATTAAAAAAATCAATAAATAAAAAAGTTATGAATTTTTAAAAATAGGACCCTTATTTTTGCCCATATATATATATATATATATATATATATATATACTATTTCATGTATCCACATTAAAGGATATATATTTTTTTATGTATCAATTTTCAGTATTTACTTCAACAGTGCTCGATGCGTAAGTAGAGCTAAGTAGTAAGCTATAAAATATATGTATGGCAATTAAGCTACACAGAGGCTCCCGCGTATCATCCCCGGGGGAATCTTCAGGGTAAAATTTAAGCCTGAAGATCTCCCCCCATCGGGGATGAAACGCGGGAGCCTCTGTGTAGCTTAATTGCCATAAATATATTTTCATAGCTTATTATATATATATATATATATATATATATATATATATATATATATATATATATATATATATATATATAATTTAATAATCAAATATTTTTATATTCACAGATAAGCTTGCTTCGGCCTTTAAAGGCTCATCTGTGTGGTTATACAACTGATCCACTTACCGCACAATTCAAACCTTAGTTCTCGTGTCTTGTAATTCGACATCTATAACCGTGCGCTTAGCCGACCAGCTGTGCGAATGAGAAGTGTACATACTGCATTAAATCAGTATTATTAAATTGTATCTCAGAGGGATACACAAAGAGACGCAACATTTGTATTACTGCTTGCACGAGACAATTAATTATTCCCAAACAGAGTACCCTCCCTTTTAAGAGAGGCGATAATTATAAATTTAATGATGAAACATTTTTATATCCACAGACAAGCTTGTTTCGCCTTTTAAAGGCTTATCAGTTTTGCTATACAATTCATCCGCCGACCGGATGATCCGAACCTTAGTGTTCGAGTATTTTAACTTAACATTTAACTCGTACCAGAAAGGGTCAAATGAATTCCTTAACAGACCAGTTTTGCACTACATTGATGTCCGCTTACAAAGATAACGCCACTGCTCCGAATTTAAATAACATAAGATAGAAGAGATTATATACTTTTCAGCCAACGAGAAGAGCTAAAATATTTCTACCAAAAAAACATCAAATAAATTCTTTAATTATTTAGCGCCAAGCCGCTGGGAACCTTTTCTCACAGTATATAAAAATGAAACATATCTTCTCTTTAGTCCAGTATTGAATAACTCGATAAGTAGGAGCATCCTGTTACTTGGTTAATTCATTTCAACCGAAATATTCTCGACAAGAATCTATCGCCGTACAAACTTTAAGATCTTCTATACTATTACGATCTTCTATTAAGATATTCTATACTATTAAGATCTTCTATACTATTACGATCTTCTATTAAGATATTCTATACTATTAAGATCTTCTATACTATTACGATCTTCTATTACGATCTTCTATTAAGATCTTCTATACTATTAAGATCTTCTATACTATTAGATCTTCTATACTATTACGATCTTCTATTAAGATATTCTATACTATTAAGATCTTCTATACTATTACGATCTTCTATTAAGATCTTCTATACTATTAAGATCTTCTATACTATTACGATCTTCTATTAAGATATTCTATACTATTAAGATCTTCTATACTATTACGATCTTCTATTAAGATCTTCTATACTATTAAGATCTTCTATACTATTACGATCTTCTATTAAGATCTTCTATACTATTAAGATCTTCTATACTATTACGATCTTCTATTAAGATATTCTATACTATTAAGATCTTCTATACTATTACGATCTTCTATTAAGATCTTCTATACTATTAAGATCTTCTATACTATTACGATCTTCTATTAAGATATTCTATACTATTAAGATCTTCTATACTATTACGATCTTCTATTAAGATATTCTATACTATTAAGATCTTCTATACTATTACGATCTTCTATTAAGATCTTCTATACTATTAAGATCTTCTATACTATTACGATCTTCTATTAAGATCTTCTATACTATTAAGATCTTCTATACTATTAGATCTTCTATACTATTACGACTTTCTATTAAGATCTTCTATACTATTAAGATCTTCTATACTATTAGATCTTCTATACTATTACGATCTTCTATTAAGATCTTCTATACTATTAAGATCTTCTATACTATTACGTTCAGATATTTGTAAATAAATGTATATATTTTGCTTTTTACGAATTGCGTTATTAATTTATTCAATGTACGCCTATTCCTCTACACACTCGCTGTCACGTTTAACAAGTTCACTACTGGCCAAGTACCAGTTTACCACAGTTTCAAATTTGATACGTGACAAGTTATGTGGAGAAAGTGTCTTCGAAATATCTTTATTAGACCTCAAACGGACAACACCAGGAGGTGCAACAAATATCTTCTATGTGCGGTGATATCTTCCCAGGATGTTTCATATCCCTAGGCTTGTTTTCCACTTGACCAGGTGAGAGGCGATGGTGAGTTGCCCGCCGGAGTTTACATTACCGGTGCGATAAATAATTACACACTTATATGGCAGCAAGCTAATCATTTGAGACACCAAAATTGTTGTTAATTGTTGCAAAGTGTCAGTACGAAATGGTTGGATACGATATGCACAGATAAGTGTGATCATTATTCAATGAGACACAACTTGCTTCGAAGGAATAAATCTATATAATACTAAAAGTCTATTGATCTTGTATGTTTGCAATCAGCTTTCAGCTTTCCGGTTTTCAACATCCTGTTGCGCATGCGTAAATAGCATCGTCTTCAATCTGCTATTCCAATTCCGTTATTCTCTATTATGATTAACGAACGCATGAAATTTTTCATTCTGGAAATTTTTATATCGCTTTTAATATAAACAATTTCATTTAATTTCATCAAATAGTTTTTTTGTTTTCTTCACGGCTAAAAACATTCAACGGGAGGACTTCGTAAAGTCTGTCGCAGTTTCAAAAAAACTCCTCCCTTTTAAAAAACAAACAAACAAAAAAACAACACTCATTATTAATATCAGCCATACTAGCGGTCGGTGAACGAAACCACCTCCCACTTTCCCTCTCATAGATTTCACCACTCCTACTCCCTCTGTTTTCGTTACGTACGCGAGAAAGCCTGTTGTACCCCCTTCCTTTCTCAAATCGCCCTTTTATTATTCTGTACTTTCAACTAACAATTTCATTTAAAAGATGATATATCAAAATTTGAATTTAACTATAATAAGTATTATGGTACCTGTTCAGTGCATATTTACCTATAAGTATGGCCAACCACTTATAATTCAGTAACTGTAATTAAAAAAAAAAACAATTATAATAAACAGAACGACTAATAGAAATCTATCTATATTCTTTTTTCATTTTAATATACTTTCATAGAAATGCTTCTGTTATGTAAAAAAAACCTATTTTCTTTATGCCACAAGTGTCACGCTCATACATGAATTCCATAGCTAATATAACAAACTGACCCAACGGGTCACGGGTGGTCTAGTCTATATTAAATTTATGGTGTCATTTTTGTTTGTCTGTGTATCTCTGGGGATGCAATTGAGACCAAAACCCTATACTAAGATGAACTGTAACTGTTCTGGTGTTAAATGTTACATGGAATTTAATGATGATATGACTTTTTGTAATATGTGTGTTTTACAAGCGTATTACGAAGATTTTGATCACAATTGGCATCCATAGACAGCGAAGGATACGTTTCGCTGGATTTTATTAGATTTGATTCATAACAAATCCCTCTAACAAAATAAAACATGACTTTTCTAATGTAACATTTAAAAAAAAAAATTAATGATAATAATTATTATCATTTAATCTGAGCGCTTGATTTTTGGGGAATTCACAATAAAATCGACTATACTATATCGCTAATGGAATGTTTGTCTGTTAAGAATCATGAATACAACTATTTTTTAAAACTTTTTTTGATGAATTAAAACATTTTTGAAAATAACGTTTCTCGAAATTTGGGCTTTTTTCACGGCTAAATTAAATATAGATCCTACCAATTTGATACACATTATAAATACAACTGATGCATATGGAAATGTGTAATATTTTAGTGAAACATTATGTAAATTAAATAAACCCTTTTTGTTTCATTTTACTTCAATCAAAGTTCTCAGAAATCAAGGAGCTCCTTTCTCTATATGAGATACACAGATATTCAGAAATATTCTATAAAAGTTCTCCTTTACCTGTCAAACGTTGAGTTAGTAAAGAAGTTAAGAACATTAATTTTCCTCTCCCCAATTGACCAGTAAATTATGTTATGGTATATATTTCTTGTTGTATCTTATTCTTACTAGATTCCGGGACAATAATGTATCTAGTCTGGTGGACTATTCAGCTACGTGCTGTTACTTGAGCTTACATTACTTTGAGAAGGTCCACCATGCCTCATATGAGCAAGTGTGTAGCTGTGTTGAGGGGATCCTATTTGGCCTTTGAATACTATGTTATTCTAAATATTTGGTCAGGATTTACTTGTAGGGTGAAGTATCCTCACGTCGGGTTTTCCTGACAAACCTTTGTATAGGGAGAGCGAAGACACTCGAGGAAGGTGTCTAGTAGGTAATTCAAACTTATATATGTGTGTGTGTGTGTGTGGTTGCAGACAAAATGGGAAAACGAATTGAACACAGAAAAAAAAAACCCAAGAGATTGACCGGTTTCGTTCGGATCAATGAACGTCTTCAGAAAAAGTGAAAATTTGAAATTTATTTAGAAAAAACAAACGATAAAACATAGAAAAAGAGACACGAAAGCAGAATGTTTCGCATAAGGTAGCAGTTTCAAAATACGTAGCGCGTGAGAAAAGATGTTAATTGGAAGAAGGTGAAAAGAAATAAAACGTATAATAGCGATCGAAATGAGTAGTAATTATCCGAGATTGACGTTGATACTGCAGTGTGGCGTGTATTACATTGTTTGAGGTCGATCTTTTGGAAGATGTTTAGTTGAAGAGTAAAAAACCAAACCCGAGGTTAAAATTAGAAGGGGATGAGAGAAGAATGAGGTCTTTTTTGATAAGAATATTAAGTTTTAAGAAATTGTGACAGTTGTCTAAAAAGTTTCAGGGTTTCAGGATTTCGAAAACAAAACTAGTAGCTAAAATCTGTGCTATGTTTGAAGGAAGTCGGCAAAGATCCTCACTTAAGCTATCTGTGAACTTGTATTCCCTCTATTCACTATCTAGCTTGTACTAAGTACACGTCTACATTTGAAACCTTACAGACTACGCCTCGTTCCAGCATTTACCAATAACGACAAGAGGAAGGGGTAGGATTTTGCGCTTTGATGTTTTTTTATGCTTGGCCTACGAGATTTTCAGATCTCAGAGTGTCTGTTTTTTAGGGGGGGGTGTCGTAAAATATTGCGTTTGTTTCATCGCTACCTGCTGGTTGTAATATTCTACGATTACTACATTCGTTCCGACTGGTTATTTCTCCAATCGTTCTGTGCTCACGTCTGTTAATTCTGATAATTAAGCTAATTATCTGACATTGGGACTGGTGCACTCATTAACCTTTTAAATTGTAATAGTGCATTTGTCCACTTGTGCCAATCAAATATATAATTGTTTTGAATAACCCAGACTATAACTATAAAAACGTAAATGAATTATTGTTTTGACAATTCAACTTCAGTGTTTGACAGATGCGTACTTTGTTACACAAGTGGAAGCGATATAACCTTTCCAAATAAAAAAAACAAAGCTGAAAACTTAAATTTTGCAACACTGAAAATATTAGTATACACTTCTTACTCAAAAGTGTGATGATCCCGCTTTCTTTTAATGCATTGTTCCCCCTATTAATTTTACTTTATAAACTGAAAAATATCACACCAGTAAGATACCTCATTGTATCAGGCCCCTCACCTGACATTTTTTCAAAAGTTCACAGACAAGTAATACGTAAAAAAATAATGCCCATCTACATCTATATACGGCATAATCACGTTGACGCACCGGTTCTGTTAAGCGACGTTGAGCCTGGCCAGTACTGAATGGGTGACCATTTGAGAAATACCAGGTGCTATATGTGGCCTAGAGGGGACATGGGATACCCCAGGTTCTATAATGCCCACCGAATTAGTCTGGAAAGATAGAGTATCTGCCTGACTCCCTGACGACGTCCCTTGGCGTTATGGGATATGGATGGATGGATGAATGGATCTACATGCATTGTTTATTTTACTGAAAGCAAAATGGTGTCCCTTTTTACGTTGCTTTTTACATTCGTCAGTAGATGTCTCTTTTAGAGGCGTTTATAGCCGTTTGTCATGTGTTTGGGTATCGGTTGTGTACTGTTTTCTCACACTCGGATACCATTTTACATGTTAGTGACATTACCTCTGCCTTCTAAACACACTTGCGCAAATTCATTGTTCTATGTGGAATCACGTAATTTTGGGTTCACTCGTGGAATATCTACTCTTGCAATATTTCCCAATTTATTTGATTTTTCCTTTTGTTTACTTCTTTTTAATTGCTCTATCCATTTTAGAATTCTTTGGGGAGTTAAATTTCGAAAGTTTTTGACCCAAGATTTCCATAGATTCGTTCCTTGAATAAGTGAGGTGTTAATTGGAGGCCCGGAAGAGTTGTTCGCTCCCAGATTGTCTTCAGTCTGAAAATCTGATTGATGGGTGACAGCGTCCTCTGAACCGGACAACCTATGGGAACCTGTAAAGTAGATAAAGGATGTGTTACTTTAATTGTATTTTTACAAATATCGGGTAACTCATAGTTGTTACCGTTGTCTAACAGAGCCGTCTTCGGACCTACACACTCATTTTCTAATATTTTCTCATTACAAGAGCTTCAGCTTTTCCTGCACATTTTTTGGGGGGGATTAAAGTTTGGCAACATTTCAATTTTATATATGGTGTTCATTCTGTTATTTGGCAGAGTCCGATTTAACAGAGCAGGATATAGCAATGCGTGGAAGTAATTTAATACTGTCTACAGAGTAGATATACATCTTATAACTGGCGTCCTACCCAGTGTTATTTGAACCTTTTTACGTTTAATTGGTTTGTGTTAAAATTTAGTTAGGCTCAGTTCTTTTTTCAACCAAGCTTCGCCCAATATCATCGTTCGATTAAAGTTTGGCGCAATATATAGCCGTGACAAAGTTTTATTACTTTTGTTATGTATTAACGAGTTAACGCTTATCAAGGCCCAAAGGCAACTAGAGGATAAGGGTTAATGTGTTTACCGTGAGGATTGTACTTTGATTATTTAAGTAGACGGCTCAACAAGAATTTGTTTATATTTGACTTGAATACAGCTATCTTGTAGTCAGCTGGGAAGCAGCCCTGTGGAATTGTGTTTCACATAGGGAAATTTTGGGGAAACAAACTTTGTTCATGGAAGTTCCGTTTAGTTCTAGGTACACAGAGGAAAAAAGGACAATTATTTACAGTAGTTGTAGCTAGACGAGTTTTTGTTGTAAATGTTTTACAGGAAGGAAACATTAATTGGAGATTAGTCGCGTACCTTCCATGTAAATAAAGATAGAGTAGAGAAAGACTAGCAACCTTTCCTCTGTGAGAAAAAGGTTGAAAGGAAGAAAAGAAGACACCCCCACTAGATTTCAAAGTCGGTTTTGTACTCTGTCAAGGCAGGAAAGGGTACTCTGAGCAGTACATCCTCACATGTGGCAACAGTACTCCATGTTAAGACGTATTTGACTCCTATACAGGTAAACAATTGCGTCAGGAAGCGGTAGAATGATCAAACCATTTTTCAGTGACTTAGCACACACATTCTATGTAAGGCTTCCATTTTAGGTTTGGAGTGAAGGTCAGTCCTAGAAGCTTATCAAAGCAGTGATCTTCATCAATGAGTGACACATCTATTTCATTTGAGACAAAGTGAAGATCAGAGAGTTGGTGGTGAAAGGAGAGAAGCTTGGTTTTAGACGTATTAGCCAGCCACCCTTTTCTCAATTACACGACGTGCTCTAGGTCGGAACAGACAGAATTAGAAATATCTTGATCATTAATGATCTTCTAAGAGTTGTCATAGATTGTTGTTTCATCTGAATATATGAACGAATGATTTTAGAATGTGAATTAGGAGATGATTGATGAAAATCAGGAAACGGATTTGATCCAGAATGGATCCTTAGAGCACGCCGACATTGATAGTATGCGCTCTAGACATCAACAATTACTTTTATGAACCTATCAGAGAGAAAGGATTTGGTTAAGATGGCATTTCCAGATATTCTATATCTAGCAAGCTTGTGAAGTAGACCTTTATACCAAACCTTATCCAACGCCTTTGATATGTCAAGAGTTATTGCTCTAGAAACAAAGACCCCGTCAATAGATTCACTAATTATATTACAGTCAGCACATCAGCTGTTGATTTTGCAGTCCGAAATCTATATTGCTTGTCACTGAGTAGATTAATATTGCTGAAGTGGTTGACAACTTGGTTTATCACAGATTCAAGCAACTTTCTCATGACTCACAGTAGACTGATTGGTCTGTACTGAGATGCAGAAAACCGATCCCCATTATTTTAAAATACTGGACGGACTGACGAAGTTTCCTAAGCTGATAGGAAGCATTTCTCTTTCAAGCAACGATTGAGCAGCTTTGGGAGAATAAGAGCTAGTTCCGGTTGCGGCTTTTTTAGCACGATGATTTGAATATTGTCAGGGCCAGTTGCAATGCTGGCATCAACGACAGATATATGGGTGTCGCGCAGACGGAAATTTAGGAAGTAGGCAGCCCTGATCGCAAAGAGTGGAATTTGATGCCAAGTTCTTTGAGAAACGTTTGGCTTTATAGGAAGGTGAATAAATCACCTCTGTTCCATTGATGATAGTTGGAATAAAGGTCGTACATCTATTCAGGACCCTGTTTGTTATTCGCCATAACTGGTGAGAACCAAACCTTTGCTCAGCCTCTTAAACTTTAACAGATTGTGTATCGGATTCTCACACATTTTCTATAACCATTTTGCAGTAGTTGTAGGAAGTCCTTTGGTTTCAGAACAGCTAATTTTGTTGAAAGCAATTGAAATAGTAATTTCTGTAAACAATAGCGGCTGCACATTCAGAGGTGTACACCGCTGGCTGTTTGGTTTCTGCTGGTATTTCTTGAAGGATATACACTTCTTAACAGCAACGATAAACCAATCAGGTAACTCGGGCGCGATACAGGACACATTCATTTAAAAAATGGAAAGCAGAGGAAATTCTGATATGAAAGATCTGAGGCTGTCGCAATCAGCCACCAAGTAACGATATATTAATCGGTGGAAAGGGACACCATAAATCTTATTGTACTTTGTTTTGATCTTAACTGAGACAACTGAGTGATCGCTAACGAAAAAGAACAGTGGATGAACACTGTTCAGGACAAGATGTCAGGAAAAGATCAAGAAGACTTGTAAAATGTCCGTCAACATCGGGTACGCGAGTAGATTTGTCAACAGTCTGTGTTAGATCATAAGCAAGGGAAGAATCGTGACCCACTTTTACTCATCAGTTTTATTTGAGTGAATGAATCATTCAATATTGTGAACATTAAAGTCACCACAGACTTTAGAGATGGCAAAAGGGTAAATGAACAGGGTATGGTGAATTTTCTCAGGGATACTCTCAAAGATAGTAACTCTGTCATTGTGGTGACAATAGAGGGCATAGATTAATACGGTGATGTGAGTAAGTGGTACACAGAAACATATATAGGGCAAATTAGAGTCTTCTTTAAGACTCTTTAGAGTCTGCATTAGAAACGGCTTTCCATGTGGTAGAGACTACCACATGGAAAGCCGTTTCTAATGTAGGCACAAATTCTACGCCCATGACGATATTAAAGATTGGATTTTAATATCATGTCTGAGTAACCTATAATCATCAAATCTTCGGTGGGATAATCTAGTTTAACACAGAAAGAAACGGTCTGGTCTGGTTTCCTGTAAGTGAATTTCAACCTTTAGATGTTTGGAATGAAGACCCCTAATGTTGGAAAAGGAGACCTGATAGTTAAGATCCACGTTCGAATTTTTTTCTCAACTTAATGGGTACATGGGCCATGCCAAATAAATCCATTTTCAGTCCGTTTTTATTTAATTATTTTAAATATTAAAAATGAACCTCCATCAAATACATTCTTCATTGCAATAGGCTTTGTTTAATTTTATTTTTGTTTTATGAAATGAAGAAAATCTATTTTAAAAAATGAATTTTGTTTCTTTACTTCAGTTATTTTATGGACCTAACCAATAACGGCCCCTAGTAACCCCAGATGGAATTGAATGAAAATTTCAACGGTGTCTTCAGATTCGGTGAAAAAATGTTACACTTATTGAATGTTCTGTTAACATATCAATTTTTATAAGACACAAACATTGACTTTTATATATATATTGTTGGAATTTATACCCCCCTCACTGATTGGCTGTTGCCTTGTCCCGTAAGGGTCTCACGGATTGTATGTCAGGCATTCCAATCCCTACCCCCTTAGGTGTCACGTGAGTCAGCTTTTGCACACTGTGTTCTTCCTCTTTTCGACCACTCAACCCAGTAGGACCGTGGCTGGATCCCTTAGTGACAAAGCCCACAACGACAGCCCCAGAATTTTTTGACCTTGCAGTTCCTCAAAAGCTGCTGCTTTGGGAGGGATACATCTCATCTGATATCATTAAGTGCCTCTATAGATCTTCCCCAACTTTAGAAACTTGGGTAAGGAGTTCATATTCTTGTTGCATCCGTGGAATAGATATGACCTTTCCCATCTTAATAAATAAAGCTGAAAAATATTTATCTACTTCTCAAAAGTGTCGGACACTTTTCCCTGATAAATTTAAATTAAGAAACTAATATTGCATTAGTAATATACACACTAACTTCGGTGACCTGATACATCGAATAAAACAGCGATCATTTCAGTTGAATTGGATATGTTAATATACGTCTGGTAAAAATCCTATATCACATTGATGTTGTCCTTGCTTATGATGATGGCTACATGGACATTTGTAAGAAATGAAATAAAAAGTGATTGTGAGTATGAATTGCTTGGAAATTTCTACTACCTTTCCTAATAAAAAGATTGGGCATTAAATCAGTTCACTATATGTCCCAATATATATATATATATATATATATATATATATATATATATATATAATTATCTATAAATAATATTTTTCAAATAAACCTATATACACATTTGTTGCATACCAAACCTGCAATCATTAGTATGGGACGCGACATTCCTTTCCAGTCACACGGTTTGAACCCTAATACGAAAGTCATATGTAACTCAGCAGTTAGAGCGCGTACCGATGTGCCCACCACGCATGGTCTAGACATCGGTGAGTAAATTAACGTCTTAATGGCAAATAAAGCGGCTATATAAGCAGTATGTCGAGAGCACTCAACAGTGTTACATTACGCTGTAAATGACGGCCTGTTGTCAACTTACTTAAAATTCTCCATCTAGCGAGAGCTTTGAATAATATATATATATATATATATATATATATATATATATATATATATATATATATATATAAAGAAAATATTGAAATGATAAAAAACATTAAAATTAGATAATTTACAAATTTATTAAATTAAGTGTTCAAACTAGGAATATGATAATATTTATTATATTACTTGTTTAAACACTTGATGATTTAATAAATTTTTAAATTATCCAATTTTATTCGATATTTCCTATAATAACGCTCTATGTACAATATTGAGCATCTCCTTATCACGATTATCTAATATAAACTATTTATCTTTATACTTTCAATATATATATATATATATATATATATATATATATATATATATATATATATATATATATATATATATATAATATTTGTTTTTTGTTTATTATCTATGTACGTATACGTTTAATCCTTTATAATCGGGACTCATCAGCATAGAGATATGACTATTCACTACTGGTCATGCGATTCGAAACCCCGGATTCCGAGTATTTTACAACTCAAATCCCGACGTCTCTCTCTCTCTCTCTCTCTCTCTCTCTCTCTCTCTCTCTCTCTCTCTCTATATATATATATATATATATATATATATATATATATATATATACATTAAAAGTACCCGTGACCCGTTTTGTCACAGCCGTTACTATCAATTCTACTTTGAATTAAATAAAAACATCATAAACTGTGAAAGATTTCTTAAGATATGCTTCTTGTGTAACTTAAAGTAATTCTCTTTACTTATATATTTTCTTCTTTTTCTTCTTTTTCTTCTCATCATCATTATTTTATCATCATCAGTATTATTATCATCATTATTATAATCATCATCTTCATTATTATTACATAGAAGTATTCTTCTTCTTTATCATTCGTATATAGAAGTAAAGAGACTTATTATTTTGGAATACTTACATATGTCTTTGTGGTGTATAGATACACACGTATGCACATATGATTACCACGCCGATAAAATAGTCACTCTTTCTCTAAATACTCACAGTAACATTATGGAATATAAGTGATCAACATAGAGTGAGAGGTTACAATAGAAATACATAGATAACTTAGAGAAAAGTGACTTTTTCAGTTAATTATAAATTACTGCTAATTATAACAATTAAAACAGAATTTGTGATCAAACAATTCAGTCCTAGAATTAAAATATATTTTAACACGTTTTCCATGTTATTATATAATATAGGAAAACATCTAAGGAGAACAAGAGTTGATTAACCCACATTTAGTATAATAATAAATATAATATAAATAGTATAAGTGTTAAACAAATATATTGAATTAGAAAAGGTATTTAGACATATTTTTTAAACCATTGTTTCGTAATAGTATTATATTTTATTTTGAAAAAAAAACATAACAATGTGTGGGGGCAAAATCAATAAAATTGATGTTAATCTGACTTTTCGGGAAATACAATTCTCCTTGTCAAAGTAGTGTTTTTTCTTTTTTTCTTTTTCTTCATCGTCCGATGGTAATCAGAAAAAGAAGAAAAAAAAGAAAAAAACTACTTTGACAAGGATAATTTTATTTCTCGAAAGATAAGATTAAAATAAATTTTATTTATTTTAACACTACACATTGTTATGGTTTTCTCAACGAAAATATAAATATATTGAATTTAATTATATTATTATTAAATAATAAACATGATCAGATTATTTAAATTAACTAAATACTCTGTTGTATTGAATTCATTTATGGATTCATCAAAGTAATTCAACTTTGATTCATCAAAGTATAACTACACAATTCAACTTTGATTCATCAAAGTATAAGTATATAATTCAACTTTGATTCATCAAAGTATAACTATATAATTCAACTTTGATTCATCAAAGTATAACTATATAATTCAACTTTGATTCATCAAAGTATAACTACATAATTCAACTTTGATTCATCAAAGTATAACTATATAATTCAACTTTGATTCATCAAAGTATAACTATATAATTCAACTTTGATTCATCAAGTTATAACTACATAATTCAACTTTGATTCATCAAAGTATAACTACATAATTCAACTTTGATTCATCAAAGTATAACTACATAATTCAACTTGTGTTCATCAAAGTATAATTACATAATTCAACTTTGATTCATCAAAGTATAACTACATAATTCAACTTTGATTCATCAAAGTATAACTACATAATTCAACTTTGATTCATCAAAGTATAACTACATAATTCAACTTTGATTCATCAAAGTATAACTACATAATTCAACTTTGATTCATCAAAGTATAACTACATAATTCAACTTTGATTCATCAAGTTATAACTACATAATTCAACTTTGATTCATCAAAGTATAACTACATAATTCAACTTTGATTCATCAAAGTATAACTACATCATTCAACTTTGATTCATCAAAGTATAACTACATAATTCAACTTTGATTCATCAAAGTATAACTACATAATTCAACTTTGATTCATCAAAGTATAACTATATAATTCAACTTTGATTCATCAAAGTATAACTACATAATTCAACTTTGATTCATCAAGTTATAACTACATAATTCAACTTTGATTCATCAAAGTATAACTACATAATTCAACTTTGATTCATCAAGTTATAACTACATAATTCAACTTTGATTCATCAAAGTATAACTACATAATTCAACTTTGATTCATCAAAGTATAACTACATAATTCAACTTTGATTCATCAAGTTATAACTACATAATTCAACTTTGATTCATCAAAGTATAACTACATAATTCAACTTTGATTCATCAAAGTATAACTACATAATTCAACTTTGATTCATCAAAGTATAACTACATAATTCAACTTTGATTCATCAAAGTATAACTACATAATTCAACTTTGATTCATCAAAGTATAACTACATAATTCAACTTTGATTCATCAAGTTATAACTACATAATTCAACTTTGATTCATCAAAGTATAACTACATAATTCAACTTTGATTCATCAAAGTATAACTACATAATTCAACTTTGATTCATCAAGTTATAAGTACATAATTCAACTTTGATTCATCAAAGTATAACTACATAATTCAACTTTGATTCATCAAAGTATAACTACATAATTCAACTTTGATTCATCAAGTTATAACTACATAATTCAACTTTGATTCATCAAAGTATAACTACATAATTCAACTTTGATTCATCAAAGTATAACTACATAATTCAACTTTGATCATTACTAAGCTACCAGTATTCGTTGAACGAGTATTGAGCTAGTATGGTATATGTTACGCATTTCGTTTTCTAGTCACGAGTTTGAAGGAAGAATGAGGCGACAAATTGCTTCAGAAATCTGCGTGGCTAACTCATTTCCTCATTCACCGGCCTTGGGATAATAATGGGCGCTGTGATGTCGTGCTTTTCCTTTTCTGGGGGAACCAAGGATCAATCAGGTTTTATACTTCACCTAGGATTCCCAATATCCGTCTCCCCTTCTTTTTTCCCTCTTTTTTGAGACACATTTGCCTCGAGCCACAAACATGCAGGCGAATTATTCATCAGAAGCTACATTGGCAATGGCAAATCCACATCTGATCCTAACGACTCTGTCTCTCCATCTCTCTCTAACCTCTCCATTCCTTCCTTTCTCTTTACACATTTACCTACAACCACCTGTTTGATTTTATGACAAGCGGGAACGTACATTTTGTGAAAAAAATAATTTGTTATTTAAAAAATGTTTGATATTAATAATCATATTTTGTGATAACTATAGTTTAGCTATAGACTAACTTCTGATAAATCGGAATGCTAAAATCTTTTTACCATACCAATATCGATTCACTGCAAAAGTTTTGCCAACAATACGACAAAGTTTTTATAGTCTTAAAATCCATTCTTCCCGTTTTAAAAACATTAATGTGTTATCTCAAATATATAAATGACAAAAATCTGTGTGTATCTATGTCTCGCTAAAACTTGAAAAATACACAACAAACACAAAGTAGGTATTATTTTAACAGGCATAACCCGGGTAAATAATATCGAAAAATAAAAAAAAGATTCATTTTTAGGGGGATCAAATGGCCATTTTCTCGTTTTATGTGATCACAATTTTTAATGAAATCTTGCGGATATGACGTCATATTGATAGCTACATGATGTCATAGTGATAAAGTAGGATAATATTTTTACGTTATCGTGAAATTATTATTGTTTGTTTTTATTACGTTTCTCTTCGGACTATTGTCCTGATCAAAGGGGGGAATCAGAAAGAGTTATTCTAGTAGAGCCTTGGAAGCCTCCTTGGTGTTGCTTTAGTAAAAGACAATAGAATTCAATCCTTTTTTCACTTCATGTTTTCATTTTAAAAAAATTTTTTTAACTTATTCTTTTTTTTAATTCCTTTTTTATTCATTTTTTAATTCATTAATTTTTTTCATTCAATTTTCATCAATTTTTTTTCATTTTTTCGTCATTCTTTTATTTTCATTCATTTGGCAATCTTTTTTATTCACTTTTTTCTTTAATTTCTATTCTTTCAAGTTTTTTCATTAATTTTTGTCATTCATTTTGTCTTCAGTCATTATTATTCATTCATTTTTTCATTGATTTGTTAAATTTAATTTTTTTCATTTATTTTTCAATCACCTGTTTTATGACATTTTTTCATTATTTTTCATTTATTTTTCATTCTTTCATTTTTTAATTCAATTTTTATTAATATTTAAAATTTATTTTTTAATTCAATTTTTTTTCATTCATTTTTTTTAATGATTTTTTTTCATTTATTTTGGTCAATCTTTTTGACCGGGACAATTTGCACTACTTAGTGTTGTCAATTGTAAGATTACAGTATTCCTTCTGTTTAGGGATATATAGTAAATCTCTTCGGACTATTGACTTCATAAACATTCTGAGAAGGCCTCCTGACTAACATTACTGTATTAACAGAGAAAAGAAGAAAGATAAAAAGACGATTAGAAATAATAAGAGAGAAAGAGAGAGAGAGAGAGAGAGAGAGAGAGAAGGAAGGGGAAAGATAAAAGTTTTAATATAAAGATGCTCCACACGCTATTAAACTTCTAGTTTTTTATGGCCGCGGGAAACGCCTGGTTTCCCTGCTAGTTGTAAATAGACGAAACACAAATTTTGTGTAATGAGTTTTTAGCCATGAAGTAATTGACATAGAATTAAATGACTTGCATGTTCTTTTAGCTTTTGTAGACGCTACCCGGGTTAAATTGGAAGTTTAACAGAGGTGTTAGAACATTTCTACTGAACTAAAATGCCATACGATTCTCTACGGTGATGAAATGCGGAAGCTTCCGTGTAGCTTAATTGCGATGAATATATTTTCATGACTTATATATATATATATATATATATATATATATATATATATATATATATATATATATATATATATATATATTTAAAGATGTGAGGCTACCAACATTTGTAAAAAACTTTTTTCAACCATTGTTTGTTATTTTATTATTATATCATTTCATAATTTTGTGATTTTATAACGCGTTTCGAGCTTTTCTTGCTTGCTCTCTTCAGATATATACTCCATTTGAAAAAAAAGTTTTATTTTTAACAGTTTGATGTTTCTGCGCATCTGCGTGCGTATGTGTGTGTGTGTGCGCGTGCGTGCATGCATGCATACGTGCGTGCGTGCGTGCGTGGGTGTATGCCACGGAGCTACCTCACCACATACAAGAATGTCTATTAACTTACACAATTAAGCAAAACCACGGCGAAAGCCGACTGTGGAATATACCTACTCTTTAATAGACATTCTAGTATGTGGTGAAGTAGCTCAGTGGCAGAGTGCTCGGCTAACATGCAAGTGACTGTGGTTTGGTAAATTTCATATATTTATCATAGTTACCATCCCTTGATTTATTATGAATGTTTACTTCTGTGATCAAAGCGAAGTAAATTTCATTTTATGTCTTGTTTTATGAACAATGTGTGTTTATTTATTTATTACACCATGTCTTATGTTTTAATGGCGAATATAAAATATACACGAGTGTCTACCAAAAAGCAGCGTTGTTATGCATGCGATGTTGTTTACTTTATATATATATATATATATATATATATATATATATATATATATATATATATATTTAAATAAGTAAGACTACTAACATTTGTACAAAAACTTATTTCAACAATTGTTTGTTATTTTGATTATTTTATAATTTTATAATTTTGTGATTTTATAACCCGTTTCGAGCCTCGTGCGGCTCTCTTCAGATATATTTTCTATTTGAAAAAATGTTTTTATTTTTAACAACTTGATGTTGTTGCGCACGTGTGTGTGTGTTTTCATAGTTTTTGCTTCTCTGGGTCAAATGAATTTGTCTTTTTTAAGTTTGTGTGATTTTGACTTTTATATTTCCGGTCATCTTAGTGGGAGGTGGTTGAGTACACTTTGTTCAGAATGCTTAAAGTTGATCTTCATATTTTATGACTTTGTCTGTCTGCATGTCTGCATTAAACAGAGAACTTTGTCTCAAAGCGTGGAATAAAAACGGAGCGTCATCAGCTGTTTACTATGTAACTGTTGATAAAATTTAAAAACAGAACACTTATTAAAGTCATGAAACTCTGCAATGCTGATAAAAATACCACGTCTTCTATATATTGAGACACAATATATATATATATATATATATATATACAGGGTGGGCCAAAATAAGGGTCCTATCTTTAAATTTGAATAACTTGAATTTGAATAACTTCCACAAAATAAAAGTTAAACTCACCAAACTTTATGTGTGTGTAGACTGACCCTTCCGAGATTTTTTGAAATAAACAAAACAAATTTTAGCCGAAAAACACTTCTTAAAACTTACAAAAACTAAAGTATTGTTTTTTACACTGTTTTGAGTTTTTTAAGCAAAAATAATGTTTTCTAAATGAGGGTACGTTCCTTAGGGTTAATACGGCTCATGCTTGCTTCGGAAGGGGTCCTTTACTTATTCTAAAAAAAAAATAAAAAAAATCAATAAATAAAAAAGTTATGAATTTTTAAAAATAGGACCCTTATTTTTGCCCACCCTGTATATATATATATATATGTCGTTATTGAGGGTTCGAATCCTGTCATAGTCAAGAACGTGATGAGCCGCACTAACGGCGAAACAGTGGTCCGTGCCTATTTTATCTATCATATATATATATATATATATATATATATATATATATATATATATATATATGTATGTATATAAATCCTCACAATGAAAAAAAAATCACAGACCATTACTGTTTCTGGTCGTTAAGGCTACCATTGATGCTGAAAGGAATTACATATAATATATCTGTAAAAAAACTATTTAAGATGAAATTATAATCATCTATTTTTTTAGATACGTTATTTTATTAAATAATTTGAATTAAGTAATTTAATTAACATTAAAAACTTCTCAGTAATAGTTTTGTTACGGAAGCCTAATAGAATCTATATCATGTATTAGTTAAATGCCAATTTTCTTATGTGTGTTTTTGTAAATTTTATTCAAAATAAGGATTCAAAATTAGCAAAGCTCAATTTTATTGATCTTATTTTTGCTTCAAAGTATATATTTAAAATTAGATTGAGCTTTGCTAATTTGTATACTTATTTTGAATAAAATCTATAAAAACACATCAGAAAATTGGCATTTAACTAATACCTAATAGCTCCTTCATTAGTTTTCTGTAACAAGGTGATTCGTTTGGGCATGTTGTCTTAGATTCTTACATAGTTGCGAAGTGATATTTTCACAATTTTCTTTTACTGACTCCTAGAGCGACTTTTTGTTTGCGAATTTACTACCGGCCAATGTTTCCAATGTATACTACGAGGAGATGATCAAAATACTAAAATATTTAGGATAACTAAACAGATGGCAATGACAAATATGGATATTGTTAGAGCGAAGAATATTCGAAATGACAATGAAGCGTTAGCAACAAATGAACAGGACAAAAGGCATGCGTGGAAATTCTACTATGAGTAATTATTCAATATTAAGTTTTCATGAAACCGTAAAAATTTGGAATTTGCTGCTGCAGTATCTGGTCCAGCTATAAAAAGTCAAGAAATAAATGGTAGGGGAAGCTGTGAGTAAAATGAAGAATGGTAAGGCTTGATGACTCTCAGGCGTTGTTGCAAGAAATGTTGATGGCTGCGCGTGAAACCGTCATTTAGATGATCACAGCCTTGACATAAATGAAGAGGTTATCCAGAAAGACTGGGAACTTAGTACAATCGTGAATTGTTAAAAGGGGAAAAGGGACGCACTAGACAGAATTATAGAAGCTTAAAATGGATGGATCAGGTCGTAAAAATGATTGAGATAGTAATTGAGCAGTAAATAAGAAGTCAGATTAGCATAGATGAAATGTAGTTTGGTTTTATGCATGGGCAGTACTATATGTGCTATAATCCTGAAACAAATGCAAGACAAGTACCTTAGTAATAAGAAGAACCTGTATTTTGCCTTTGTAGAGCTGGATAAATCTTTTCACAGAATACCAAGAGAGGTTGTTTGGTGGGCTTTGCGTAAACTAGTTGCAAACAAGTGATTTGTTAAGGTTATTTAAGTAAATGTACAGCGATGTTCAAACTTGTGTTAGAATTAACAGCATATATTAATGACAGCTTTAATGTTAAAGTAGAAGTACATCAGGGTTCTGTACTGAGTCCGTTGCTTTTAATTTGTGTTTTAGAAGCATTGCTCAGAGAGTTCCGCATGGGTTGTACGAAAGAGCTACTGTACGATGATAGTTTAGTACGTGTCTGTCAAACAATGGATGACTTACTTGTTAAAGTAAAGAATGTGAGAAATGCTATAGACAGTAAATTCTGAAAGTGACTGTTTCCAAAGCCAAAAGTAATGATCACTAGTTGTAGTGTTGGAAAATTCCCCCAAAGATAAAAGTAATGATCACTGGTTGTAGTGTTGGAAAGCTCCCCCAAAGAGAAAAGTAATGATCACTAGTTGTAGTGTTGGAAAGTTCCTCCAAAGAGAAAGATAATGATCACTAGTTGTAGTGTTAGAAGGTTTCCTCAAAGAGAAAAGTAATGATAACTAGTTGTAGTGTTAGAAAGTTCCGCCAAAGAGAAAAGTAATGATCACTAGTTGTAGTGTTGGAAAGTTCCCCCAAAGAAAAAGGTAATGATCACTAGTTGTAGTGTTGGAAAGTTCCCCTAAAGAGAAAAGTAATGATCACTAGTTGTAGTGTTGGAAAGTTCCCCCAAACAGAAAAGTAATGATCACTAGTTGTAGTGTTGGAAAGTTCCCCCAAAGGGAAAAATAATGATCACTAGTTGTAGTGTTGGAAAGTTTCCTCAAAGAGAAAAGTAATGATCACTAGTTGTAGTGTTGGAAAGTTCCCCCAAAGAAAAAAGTAATGATCACTAGTTGTAGTGTTGGAAAGTTCCCCCAAAGAGAAAAGTAATGAACACTAGTTGTAGTGTTGGAAGGTTCCCCTAAAGAGAAAAGTAATGATCACTAGTTGTAGTGTTGGAAAGTTTCCTCAAAGAGAAAAGTAATGATCACTAGTTGTAGTGTTGGAAAGTTCCCCAAAAGAGAAAAGTAATGATCACTAGTTGTAGTGTTGGAAGGTTCCCCTAAAGAGAAAAGTAATGATCACTAGTTGTAGTGTTGGAAAGTTCCCCTAAAGAGAAAAGTAATGATCACTAGTTGTAGTGTTGGAAAGTTCCGCCAAAGAGAAAAGTAGTGCTCACTAGTTGTAGTGTTGGAAAGTTCCCCCAAAGAGAAAAGTAAATATCACTTGTTGTAGTGTTGGAAAGTTTCCACAAAGAAAAAAGTAATGATCACTAGTTGTAGTGTTGGAAAGTTTCCTCAAAGAGAAAAGTAATGATCACTAGTTGTAGTGTTGGAAAGTTCCCCCAAAGAAAAAAGTAATGATCACTAGTTGTAGTGTTGGAAAGTTCCCCTAAAGAGAAAAGTAATGATCACTAGCTGTAGTGTTGGAAAGTTCCCCCAAAGAGAAAAATAATGATCACTAGTTGTAGTGTTGGAAAGTTCCTCCAAAGAGAAAAGTAATGATCACTAGTTTTAGTGTTGGAAAGTTCCCCCAAAGAGAAAAGTAATGATCACTAGTTGTAGTGTTGGAAAGTTTCCTCAAAGAGAAAAGTAATGATCACTAGTTGTAGTGTTGGAAAGTTCCCCCAAAGAGAAAAGTAATGATCACTAGTTGTAGTGTTGGAAAGTTTCCTCAAAGAGAAAAGTAATGATCACTAGTTGTAGTGTTGGAAAGTTTCCTCAAAGAGAAAAGTAATGATCACTAGTTGTAGTGTTGGAAAGTTCCCCCAAAGAAAAAAAGTAAATATCACTAGTTGTAGTGTTGGAAAGGTCTCCCCAAAGAAAAAAGTAATCCTGCTCAGTTTGTGTAAAAGGAATCGAGTGCAATTACATTTTTTGTGGTACCCGTAAGCATTGGATATACAAGACGTTCAGTTGAATTACTGGTAGTTTAAGAGAGGATAACCAATTTGTGTGCAAGAAGCGTTAATCAATCGAGTGGGATGATAACTTAGACGTGAATAAAGTATATCTGGATGGCGAAGCTATTGAGGTTATCGAGAGATTTTGTTACGTTAGTGATACAATTAGAATATAGGGCGGAGCAGGTGCTAGTGTGATTGCAAAAGTTAGAAGTGGAAGTTCAGAGACATACTGCCATTACTACACAGCAGAGCGTTACCTCTGTTGACCAGAGTAATAGTGTATAAGGCATGTGTACGCAGTGTGCTGATATATGAAAGTGAATCCTGGCCAGTAAGGGTTGAGGACATGCGTTGCATAGATATAATAATGATACGATGGATTTGTAATGTGAGTCTTGAAAACATGATTAGTTCTGATGATCTGAGAAGAAGGTTAAATCTAGACAGTACAAGGAGATGTGTGCAGAACATGTGACTTCAGTGGTATGGCCATGTTGAAAGAATAAATGAACGTTCTTGGGTTTGTAGATGTAGAAGACTTGAAGTAGCAGTTTCAGTTCATAGGAGAAAGTCAAGGAAACCATGTGAGGAAATGATAAAAATGGATCTGATAAACAAGGGATAAATACAGACCTTTCCAGAGATAAGTTAGTTTGGAAGTTAATTTTTTAAAGTCGTCTAACACATGCCCGCATGTAAAACGGACGTTAAACCGAAGATGGATGATGATGAGTTCCGACACTTACCTGGAAAAAAGATTTGATATGAAAAAATTACTTAAAAACACAGTATTAATAAAATTGTTTGAAAAATAGCAAGGCTTAGTTTTTAGTGTTAAGTAGAGCTTAGAATTAGTATTGAAATATACTTATGCACAAAAACGTTTATGTTTCATTCTAGTGAGAAATCATTAGGCTAATTACCTAATTATTTTCCTGGAATGAAACATAAATGTTTCAGCGTAGCTTACTTGCCATAAATATATTTCATACTTATTCTAATCTCTACTCACGTATTGTAAATTGTTGAAAATATATGCACAATATATTATATTATTTTATATTACCTCCTCAACGAAAATACCTTTCCTTCAATAAATACAAGATACCTCTTCAACTACCGATTGCCATAGCAAATAACACCCTACCTGAGAGTTCAACATTCAAACTCCTCGGCCTATCATTCACAAGTAACAATTGGAAAAATTATATTGAAGACATTGCCAAAACTGCTGCAAAGAAGGTTGCCCCCTTTTACTATGCTAGTAAACTTCTCACACCTGACATTATCCTGTCTCTCTACAAAGCCACCATCCGTCCATGCAGGAGTATTGTTGCCACATCTGGGCTGTTGCATTATCCACTAGTCTCTCACTCTTAGACAAGGTCCAAAAAAGAGTCACCAACTTAATAGGTCCCTCACTATCCACCAAGCTCCAGTCCCTGTCCCATCGCCGCAATGTTGCATCCTTGTGCTTGTTTTACAAGTACTTTAATGGATTGTGCTCTGATGAACTTGCTGCACTAGTGCCCCCTCAACGTAAATTCACTAGACCAACCCGACAATCAGCCAGATCCCATCCATTCACTGTGGAGGTCCCCAGATGCCGAAGAGCCTTGTACTAGAATAGTTTCTTTCCTCGTGCTGTCGGCCCCTGGAACTCCCTCCTTGCTCCCTGTTTCTCTGGCTGTACTGACATGAAGAAATTTAAAACTAATGTAAACAAACATCTTGCTACACATTTTCCAACTTAGGATAACCCCCAAAACCGACACCCTATTTCTAACTAGCCCCTAACGTCTACAGTGGCGGCCTGCCTTGTTTGGGTGAACTATGTTTAAAAAAAACCTCCGACGCACCCGACTAACAGAAAATTTCAACATGCACTGTAGAGGTCCTTAGATCCCGGAAGATTGTCTACTCTAATGGCTTCTTTTCTTCGGACTGTTTGCCTTTGGGATTCCTTTACTGCTCAGTGTTTCCTACGGCGTACTGTTGGATAATGGCCCTGTGAGGACGGACGCATCTTGAGGTGGGCGTATGTGTTGGATATCGTTTGGTTTGGCTTGCGCGATTTAGGTCGAGTTGACCCGTACAGTCGAGTGCAGAATGGGGCTGTTCTCACGGTTAGATCTCACAAACGCTGACAGGGTCACCACGTTGACGAGACCTCAGATCAAGGATCAATCTGCACCTGCGATAGAGGTTCTGTGACGTCACGGGCTTTTGTTTGGGAAGCAGAGTTTTGCTAGTCTGGGTTTTGGAAGCGAGCCGAACAGTCGACTTCTCTATGTAATCTTCAAATGAAATAGGGGATTTAAATTCCCTAAAAGAATACAGGCATAGATTTCTCATCGAATGGTTAAGTACTTAAATTAGGAGGTAACTACGATAAAGCAGTAATTTGGTCTCTCCCTCGACGTTAGTGAATATCTCCAAGCTGACGGAAATCTAACGCCTGAAATAAAACGGAATTGAAAGTTTAAAAGATTGTTTGTCTCCTGAATCGGTCATGAAGCTTTTTGTTGCAGCGGCGATGTTCACGGCAGAAAGAAAGAGGAAATAATTCAACCACTGGACGAAACACCCCTCCACGCAACGAGGAAGAAGTAAAGGTATGAGAATTTAAAGGTATACAAAAAAGAACTGCGACGGCCCATTCTCGGGACAACTATGTCACAGTACCAGTATGCAGAAATTTAAATGTAATGTGAACAAACATCTTACTGTAAAACCCCTCAAACAGGTTCTGACCTCTACCACGATAGCCCCTTACACTTTCAGTTGCAATATGCTTTGTTTAGGGTCAACACATCTAAAAAATATAATCTAGGTACTTTACTTCAAAATATAACATTTCCTCCTTGGCCTTTTGGCTAAGATCAAAGTGTAGTATCTGTTCCGATGAATACTGCACCCCATAGACTGGTATTGTCTTGGCCTTCGGGGCTTGATTTATGCGGGTCTATGGGTCTGTCCTGTGCAGTTCTAGGAGGTCCACCCTCCCAGGCTTTGCCTCCCCTCTTTGAGGAGGAGTAAGTTTATTGCTTACTGCCTAAGGCGCCCCTACCGGGGAATGCCGACGGGGCTGCCCAGGCAATTTTTAAACCCCACTTTCCCGACCCGACCTTGGGTCACATCTTACTTGTGGGAGTAAGATAAAAACTGGCCTTGTGCCTAACTCCTGGAGAGGAGTAAATCAATACTCATAAATCGTTTAAAACACCCTATACAGCAGAAAATACAACAGTCATGCGAATTTCACGAAACGCTGAGCATTTATTTATGTCCCAGTAAATGAAACTATCTAAAATGTCAAGTCTGTAGGCATTCAATTCTAAGTAAATCTAAAATCGAATCGCATACCTTTCCAAAGACGTGTACAATGCTCGGACACGAAAACTCCCATTTTATGACCGCAATGGCCATATATATATACGCAAATGAACGGAATAGGTATGGGTAGACCCTTGGGCACAATTTTCTGCACTTATTGCATATAACATGTAGAAAATAAGTTATCCATGAACAGGGAAACAACCAAAAGTTTCCGTTCGCTTTATCCAATAAACAAGATCTAATAAAAAAAGCCATAATGCATAAAGTTGCGTTCAATTCGAAAGTTGAATGGAAAATGTCATGTAATATATATAAAACATAAAAATATTAAATTAATTAAATTATAGCGACGGAGCGGATAGTTATATATATATATATATATATATATATATATATATATATATATATATATATGTGTGTATATAAATGTCAGTGTGTGTTCCCTGTAGAAAGAAATAGTAAATAATAGAAATTAAAAGTATATTCATATATAACATTTTCCGGTTAATATGATAGAAGTGATTCCGAATCTCTAAGTTCATCCCTAAAGAAGTTATTGAGGTAGAGGCCCCTCCCCTTAAAACTTAAAAGAATCCTATTTTCATGAAAATTAAATCATATCAATAACATTTGCTGGGTAAGACAATGGAAGTCGCCCGGAATGTCAAAGTGCCTACGTAAGGGAGCTAAAGGGACGAACCCACCTTCATACTTCAACTATATCCTACTTTGATGAAATTTAAATCACATGTATAAAGTTCTTCGGAGTAGACAACGGAAGTGGTCCGGAATCATTATGTACACGTAGAGATTTAGAACACAAGGGAGTTGTGTTCTTAATCTCTATGTGCTTCCCTGAGAGAACTATGGAGCGTCAATTCATTAAAACTTCTAATATGTATATCTGATTTTAATCAAATGAGTATGGCACTAATGCAGAAAGTTTTTCATAATTTCAGTTTTCCGACTATATTAAGAGGCGAAAATTGTAGTGGTGGTGGTAGTTAAAAAATGAAAGTAATATGGTGTTATGAACATTGTCAAAAAGAACATAATAGTGTTTCTCATTCAACACCGTGCAACGTCGGGGCATTCTGCTAGTTTATTTATGATTACTATTTAAACACACACAGACACACACACACACACACACACACACATATATATATATATATATATATATATATATATATATATATATAGAGAGAGAGAGAGAGATAGAGAGAGTTTGATTTCCCTACTAGACACCATCCTTGAATGTCTTCGGTCTCTGTGTAAAAGGGTTTGCCAGGATAACCTGACATGAGGATACTTCCCCTACAAAAATAACATAGTATTTGGAACCTAAATAAGATCCCCTCAACACAGCTATACACTAACTAATACGAGGAATCGTGCACCTTTTCCAAGTAATGTTACCTCAAGTCCTGGAATCCGGTAAGACCAAGAGACCACAAGAAATATATACTATAACATAGTTCACGGGTAAATTGGAGAGGACAATTAATATTCTTAATTTTTTACTAACTAAACGTTTGACAGGTAAAGGAGAACATTAATGGACTATTCGAATGTCTATGGATCTCATATATAGATCAAGTGTTAGCCCCAGGCAGGACCCCTTGTTTTCTGAAGCAAAATTAAACAAAAGATATATATATATATATATATATATATATATATATCTTTTTAAGAACGTTTTCTTCTTTTTTTGCTGGGGATGGAGATTCCTACCGAATGTCAGCCATTTACCGGCTATTTCAGACATTTTAGCCGAGTGATCTTTTTCAGATTCTAACTGTCCCTTTAAGTGCAATTGTTTGTATCTCTCTTGCACTCGGTTCATCGGGTATATTCGCCAGATAGTTTTTGAAATTATTTTTCATTAGTCCTGTTGCTCCTATAATTATTGGTATGATGGAGATCTTCCTATCATTCCAGTTTCTTTTTCCTGTCGTACACGAGACCTTGGTATTTCGTAATCTTTTCCCTTTCAGCTGTTTATATCCTGCATCATTAGGGACACTGACTTCAATTAGGGTTGCTACTTTCTTCATTTTTTCCCATATCACGATGTTAGGTTTAACAACTCCGTTTTCTAGATATGTAGCTGTAGGAATTGCATAGTCATAATGGAGGGTGTATAACTTATTTCCAACTCTTCTTTCTGGCATATGCTCCCAAGACTTGCTGCTACACTAGATATTTAACTTTTTACATATCGTGCAGTGAACATATTTACACACTCCATTGTGTCGCATTGTATAATAGCTATCCCCCAGGAGAACTTTACAACTGGATGTCAGGTGGCTCACACTCTTCACTTTTGTGTGGCAGAACTTGAACTTGTTATTGTTGCTGAGACCACTCATCTTTTTAAAGGCATTGGTCATCAAGCCTTGATCTTGGGCAGCCATTATCATTCTCTCCTGATCATGATCCTTTTTTCAGCCAGTCTACAGAGCCTTCCTGATTTATATATTCCTGGGATAATTCACCTAGGAAATACTTAGCACGTTGTTTATTGGCCCATTCTTCCAGTTTTCTGTAATGAAAGGTCTTGGTGTATTTCTAGCGTCTCTTGCGCGCTATTTCCGTGGCAGACTTTTTGTCCGTTTCTGCCTCATTTGTAAAACAGTCCTGTCCAAAATGTTTGGCCAGTTTTGTGATAGAGGTTGTTCTGCTTTCTCTGGTTTCTAGATGTAGGCATACCATCATAAGGTTTGAGTTCTGGGAGCTCATCAGATATTAACCGGTGCTCACAACAGTGGCTCGATGTACAGGGTGATTCATAAGTCACTCCACTTAGCTATTTAAAATGTCATTTACAATTGAAGAGCGAAATTTTATTGTTATTCATGTGGCCAAATTTGATGAATCTCCCACACTTGTTGAAAGGCAATGGAAACGTGATGTGAACAGAAAGCCTGCTTCGCACAACACCATAATCAATCAAATATGCTACAAAGAGTCGTAAATTCCTTGCAAAAAAGAATGGAGCTATGCATGCAGAACGAAGGTGGAAATTTTGAAAATTTGCTGCAATTTTAAACTCCTATAAATGAATTTGTTTAATAAACTTTCTGTTTTGTATTACCGTATTTTTTAACTTTAGAATCAAAAATAAATAGCTAAGTGACTTATGAATCACCCTGTAGATGGTCAATGTCTGAGAGACCCTGCTTTTTTGGCAGATACAGCCTTGCTAGACACTGGTTCCTGTACCTTACTCTGTACATTGGCAACAAGAAATTGGGTATATTGTCTATGCGAGGTTTATTGTGATTCTGAAATTGATCTAGCTTTCGTTTTATCATTCCAGACGTTATTTCTGGCTCTGGCATTTTTGTCTTGCTTTTATTACTTCAAGATATATCTAAGATCTACTTGACCTCTTGGTTACATGGTCCCTCATTCTCAAACAGAAGGTTCCAGTAGGTTTCTGGCTCCTTCTCTTCTGGTGGTTTTTCCACAGTTATATTATTTCCCACCAAATTTTTATAGAATAGTTTTGTGTTCTTTTTTAACTGTCTGTTCTCAACTTTCGCCCTGTGCTTGCTATCCTTTTGATGAAGTCTTTTAGCAAGTGATGGAATCCTGCCTTCAAATTCCCTCGCAACGTTTTCAATTTCTTCTACATATGTGTGTGTGTGTGTGTGATGATAAGTTTGAGGTAGGTTTGGTTTGGTAGTTTTGTTTTACGGCATATCAACCCTTTTTGGGTTATTTAATGCCGAATCTGGTCATTATAGTAAAAGTTTTTATGCTTCAAGTTCTTTATATCTTCAAATGTTTAATCATCGTTTTTGGTTTGGTAGTTTTGTTTTACGGCATATCAACCCTTTTTGGGTTATTCAATGTCGAATCTGGTTATTATAGTAAAAGTTTTTATGCTTCAAGTTCTAAAAATAAAATAAAAAAGGGGAGGGAGAAAGGGAGAGGGGCTGTTGTTTTTGTTTTTGGTTTTGTAGAACATAATTAAGTTTTACAAAAAAAAAAAAAAAAAAAAAACGTCAATGTAGGTGAATTTCGTCTCAGGGAGCCACAGGGCAGCCTGATCTGGTATCACCAGTGATAAGTTTGAAGGTCTAACTCAAGCAAAAGAACATGTAAATAGTCAGTCAATCCTTATTGAATAAGGGAAAGCATATCTCCAGAAATACATCAGATATAACATCAGCTCAATGATAGAACTAGTAGATGAGCCAGATTTAGTATATTATAGATACGAGGTATATACATTTATTACTTGATTATTTAGTACGTTCCAAGAATTCAACATAAACCACAGTTTCGTGTACCATCGATTTCGAGACGATCAACGGTTTTATATAATTGGAACTTTAGGCTTAATTCACCCACAGGAAATTGTCTGGCGCCATCGAATATTTTCACAAATATTCTCTTTTGGATACGTTATTACTATGCTTTCTAATGTGTTTGGCTATATAAAATGGTGGATCTGTAATATATCTAAATTTATTTAAATTTCAACTTATAAAAAACAATTTGAATTTATTATTTGTTCATAGTTTTTTGTTACTTTTGATTATAATCATATTTGATTAATAATTAATAATTAAACTATTTCAAAAATATGTTCAAAATAAAACAAAAACATTCCAATAATCAAAAAGTTTCATTTGATTATTTGTTTAAAAATATTTTAAAAATTAAAAGAATTTAAAATTATAAAAACAGTTTGATTTTATTATTTGTTAATAATTAAACAAATTGTTGAAAACAAATTATATTTTGGCAAAAAAAAATCCGGCATAAAATATAATGGGGGATTCTTTTAGATGAACACCATTTCGCAATTTCCGAGTTCAGATATGGCTGCCATGAAGCTTTAGATATTTTCTATTTTACCCTATTTGCGTCTTGTCCATAGCTTATAACGGCGTTTTGCTTAATTTTCAAATCCATAAAGATACTTCGAAAATAACTTTTTTTATTCTCATAAATAATTATCTATATTGCTATTTTTTATTTAAAATAATAAAATAAAATTGTTTAGATTCATTAAAACCATTTGCCATTTTACAACTAACTGTAACAAGTACTTTTATTTAAAAAACCGCCACCGCGCTGACTGATTTGTATTTTTTTGACCTCATATTGCAAGTGTTATTTCTAACTTTATTTAAAAATAAAAATGCATATAAACATGATTATCTTTGAAATTATTTCCGCCCAGCAATATATCACCACACGGGCAACGCCGGGTGGATACCGCTAGTATATATATATATATATATATATATATATATATATATATATATATAGAGAGAGAGAGAGAGAGATTTTATTGATTTGTCGATGTAAAAAAGGATGGTAAATGTTAAAATAAATTTATATCGACCAATCAAAAAAGTGAATTTATCTTTTTAAGACGATGATCAATTTCTCTCATTATTTGGTTTTTTGACGTGGTTGTTTATACGTCTGAGGAGACCTAATTAAGGGGTCGAAATAAGTTATAATGTATACAACCTTAATGTGTGTATAGTTTTTTCTTTTTTATAATTCTGTTTTGCTCTGTTTAAATTACATTGAGCTCTGTTATTCAGATTCTCAACACAAAATTGAAATCTACACACACACTATATATATATATATATATATGTGTGTGTGTGTGTGTGTGTGTGAGTATATAGTGAGAGAGGGAAGTGCGTTCAATGAGTAAACAAAATTGCGTGTCGACTTTTCCTCCTGTTCGTCCATCGCAGCTGGATGTCAATATATCCTGCAACCGAATTGACAACATTGTCGCACTGAATTCAGACTCAACATCGCGGAACTAAAATGACGCCAACAAAGAAAGGTACATTTTTCTTGGTTTGTCTTGAACGTTTCGGACACTTTTTATAATTACATATTTCTTTATTTTGAAATTTGTTTTAGGTCCCCATCAGACAGAGTACGACTTATATCACGGGGTAACAACGGTTCGCGATTAATATACAGCATCGAACTTGGTCACGCCAATTGAGAATATGAAATGCTGTAAGTGCTCAAGGAGAAGTGTCATTTAATGGTAACTGGCATACGCTATGAACTTTGTATGGCGCGTTCAAGACTCGTCGGGACTGCAACATCATGAATTCGGAAAATATAAACCTCTGACAACATTATACAGCCTTATTTAAAATGATTTGAAAATATTGACGAGTGAACGCAGTCAAAACCCACACCTAGATTGATTGCAATGACAATTGTCGGTGTTAAGTGCGAGTCATCCCAGAACTGTTTATAGCTTGCGAGTTGGAATTGTTATGAAGGAGTAGCGTGTTTTATTGTGTAACAGAGTTGTTTGGGTTGGGGAGAATTAGTCGTAAGTAAGAACGCACATCTAACGTTTGCAACCTAATATAATGAACCCAAAGCGTTATGTGATGATATAATAAAGTATTATATGTTTTCTTCAATTTATATACAACAATTTTTTAACTCACAGACTCTGTGCGGCAAGCTGTAGCCTGTCGGACAGAGTACGACGAAAGGGCTTAGAATAAGACAACGCTTTCTCAGATAAAAGCAGAGAGGAGTGCCGACCAGCACTTATATCAGTTCCAGACCAGCGGCGGCAATATCAAAGTTGTGCGGATCTTTAGACCCAGAGTGGTCGCAGAGCAACTAGTCGAAACCCATGCAATCGTTGTGAGACTGGTTATATTTAGTGGTCAGCATTTCCATACCACCGAGAGCCACCACGCCACATACAAGAAAGTCTATTAACTAACACAGACTAAGCAACCTGCAATGTATTGTTAAAATAAATTTCTTAAAATAAATAAAACAAAGAAACATGTATGCACACAAAAAAAAACAGTTTATTAAGAAAAAACAAATTAGCGTTTGGGTATAAGTACCCATCCAACCTACAAACAAACATTCTAATGCTATATCTGATTGCACATGTAATTGCTCCTCAAGATTTCTGAATGCATGATCGAACTCCTTCACTTCAAAAATGAAATTAAGAACTTTTTTACTTTTTTATAGTCTGGCCCTGATACTATCATATCCAGTGAAGCAACATAAGCTTATTAGCCTATGTTGCTTCACTGGATATGATATCATATTCAATGCAATCTTGTATCGTTTTTAAGTCTATTATCCTCAAATTTGTTGTATGGATATATAAGCGTATAGAATTGGGGATTGCAGAACGATTCCATTGATGAAGGTGTCAGTATCTGGACTTACAATAACGATCTTAGCACTGTTACTGACTGCTAAAGATGCATGTGAAAATATGTGAAGAGCAAAGTCTTGTCTCTTCTACTGTAGTGATCTTATAATTTGCATGTTTTCTAGATGAGAATGAATGGCGAGAACACGCTCACTTCCGTTAATAATAATGTTGAAACATTGGACCATGTTTTAAAACGGTATTTTACCAGCGATTCATTGTTCTCCCCAACTGAGAGAAACTTATTCCACTGCTGCAGAAGGGATTGGCTATGAATTAGTATTACCTGAGAACCACTAGCTACCCTTTTGCCCCGTTCTGGATTCTTGATGGAGATCTGCTGGTACGTGTCAGTCATAAAGTGAATTTCTTGTGAATTATAGTGTTTTTTTCCAATTCACAAGATGCTTCAAGATTACAAGAAAGAGGTTAATAAATGTTCTCTCTCCAGGTATGCCATCCACTACATATATGCCACCTATAATTGCGGTGTTGCAGTGGAATTTTTATATAGACTTTCAAGTGCATGAAGTAAGTTAGCCTGTTTGGTCTTAGCTAGAAATACTTGAGAATCTGCAAATGACAGTGACAGTGGAGCGAATAAATAGGAAATTAGCTCTTGTAAATTTGTTTTTCAATCTTGCTAGGAGGTTTTGTTAACTTTCAAAGTCATCTCCTTTCTATGTACATTATGTCTGGATATCTTAGATATCCTGATGAATGTCATGAGATGCATTTTTTATATTGGCAAAACAGTTAACTTTTTTCTGTTTCTAGACGGTCTTCATAAAACCTTGAACTCAGATTCACCTTTCGCATTTGTGGGTTGAAGATCAGTTGTAACAAATTGAGTTGCAACAACTCCAGATGCAATACGGATCAACTCATCTTGTTCATAGTCAAATGAGTTTATCATACTATTCACTGTGTCATACTATTCACTTCATACTGTGTCACCAATCTTCTCAACATCAGCTTTGTCGCGTTTTATACGACTTGGTAAGAGATCTGATCGAGTTTCACTATGCTCTCCTTTGCCAGTCATGACTTAACATTCACGGATAATGGATCTTATAGCATGATAGGGGCATATCAACCTGTTGACTGTACCTTTGCTAGTGCTGAAACTTATCATATCAACTTTTTATTTAGAGTCTCGGTTAGCAGTTTGCTCCATCGTTTGGTCACAAAAAATTGTGGCAAAGGCATTATAACTCTTTTGGACAGTGAAGGCCCTGCTAGACATTGCTTATATATATCTGGATAAATGAAGGGAACATTACACATTTTCAACTACAGAAAAACCTGACCAGAGATAGGTTAGTTTGGAAGTAAATTTCAAAAAGCCGTCCAACACATGCCAGCATGTAAAACGGGCATGGAAATGATGATGATGATGATGATGATGATGATGATGATGATGATGATGATGATGATGATGATTTCTAAGTGATCTTCAAGCTTATTTTTTAATCAATATTATTTGGTAGCCATTAGGCATAGTTAAGATATCGACCATCACCTCTGTGACATAAGTCGAAACCGAATTTAGGATCTCAACCCCAATTCTCGACTACAACTTCAGATAGGCTTAATGTTGGGGGTTTCATTCTTATAAACGTAAAATAAATTCCAATATTTACTAATTCCACAAATTGAATAGAAAACATTCTTATTGAATTATTCTTACGTCAGTTTTATTTTCAACTAGCTAGACCCTTCCCCCGGCGTTGCACGAGAGCAATGGAAAAGAGTAAATCAACATTTATCAACATCTGACCGAACGCAAATAGGTCACATCTGAATACTATTCACAATAGTTAAAGTGCTACATATTATATTGATTTCTTTTCTAATGACTATATAATAACGTTAAATTAAAAAAATCCGGCACATAGTCCTGTCTTACCCCCTCCCTCGAAGACAGAAGTTTAACAATGTAAAAAACTGGAAAAAAAAACTTGTGTGAGACGACTGGAATCGAACCATGGACCTCTTGATCTTAGACCTGCGCTGCTAACCTTTCGGCTTAAAAAGCGCGTATAAAATCTAGGAAAAAAATGGTAATTTAAACGAAGCCAATCAGTAGCTTACATGCGTGTTTTTGTGCGATCCGCCGTAAGGCAACCGAATGTAAGGTCCACTAGTCACACATTTTGGGTCATTTTTATACCAAGAAATCGATATTTTACCCAATATTTGGATATTATGCGTGTAAAAGGTGTAGAAATTTTAAAATGTACGCTTTATAGGTCTGTCGAATATCTTGGCGTATAGTGACTTAATTTGGAAGTGAAGTCGTTAAATAAATTGTAGCCGCCATGTTGAAAGATGAAATTCTGCAAAGAACTATGTTCGTTAATTGCATTCTCTAAAAAAACGGAATGATTATAAATGTATACGTAATAGGTAGAAATAACGTAATCCGATATTCTCGAAATTTAGCGGAATTAGCGGGAACGTCCATAAAATTTGTCCGTAATGTTTTGTATTATGTAGTAAATTAATAGCAAACAAATAGGAAACAATAACAGACAACTTTTTGAAAAGTAAACGTTGTTTATTATTTCCCGGTGTCGATAGGGGAGTGTCAGTACTTAAGTGTTAGGGGGAAAAGTTTTTGCTACAACCTATATGGAGTATATTTGGA
>OY744539.1:65134310-65176810 GCA_963556195.1 Sepiola atlantica | reverse complement strand
GGAAAAGAAAAAGAAATTTCGAATCTTTCTAATTACCCAAAAGAAAAGAAAAAGTTAGCTTGTGTATTAATGAGTCAAACATTTATTAAAAACAAATTGCAACATTCTATTTTTTATAGCATGTGAAAAACAATTTTTATCACAAAACAAAAGTCAATATTTGTGGATAAACACATTCTAGCATTTTTTTGCAAAGAAATTAAAAAAAATTATTTAGAAAAAGTTTGACTTTTTGCTGATTTGACTCTTTTTCTTTGTCCCGGTTTCTGCGCAACATTTATCAATTTTTTTTGTGTGGCAATTTCGTCGTTTTTGGAATATAATTTTTCATGTCTATTTAAGAGATAGTTTGTAAATATCAATTGTTTTCTTTCATTTCCATAATTCTGCCATAGTGTTTGATTTATTGGTATAAAATTGCTTAAAAGGTAATCCCCTTGTCCATATAGACCGTTTCTTATATTTAAGTAATGTATTTCAACATTTTCTCTCAATGTATCTATCAATTCATGAGTTCGCAATATTTTCCAATTTGATGAATTCTTCACAACATTATTCATTGACTCAGCATTATTGTTAGTCCAATTGCTTTTGATTCCAAGTTTCCATTTAGGCAAACAAACATAATTGTAAATTTTGTCAACCATTCCTAAAATGTATTGCGAACCTAAGTGGTTATTCAAATGTTTAATTTCATCAAGCAAATTTTTATTTTTCAATTCAAATTCCGCCGTTGATTGTGAATCTATCAAATGACCATTACCAAACAGAATCTTTTTATATTTAAATACAGTCTTCCGATCCAAGTTGCAGTTCTCACTCAAATATCTAGTCAAATTTTCCTTTAAAATGCCTTGCACAAAGAAAAGAGAATGAATTTTTGAAGACCGCTCTAACTGCTTTCACGACTGCCTTTTCTTGATCACTGCCAAAAATAATTCTGCTGACATCCATTTCAAAATGTCTATCATTTTGAAGGATTGCTGCAACGTGACTGAAGAAATAATGATAGATCTCAAATGTAGCCTTTTTGTGAAGCAGAATTGGACCAAAGAATATCGGATGATCTCCTGTTTTCTTTCTAATAATTCTTTGATTTTTATATGTAAACATAGTAAGAAAGTAGGGTCCTAGATTAAAAGTCCTGTCTATACCAACAATTGTATATTTCTCCTTACAATTCGTTTTAAAATCAGCAATTTGGTTATCAGTATAGCAGATAATTGGTGGCAAATCGTCTGCAATATTCATGACTGATCTCACAAATTCATCTCCGAGTTTATTCATGCACTCAAGAATATCATCAGAAATATTTGTCACATGATGTTTAGATTGTTTATTTTTTCTCTGTATTTCAAGTTTTCAATTTGTTTTAAATTTCGAATGTCTTCATCGTTGGCTAAAATCTTCTTATTTGGTAATTCCATAGTCGATTTTATTCTGGCCAGTGTCTTTTGAGTTGTAGAAAAAAATTTGCTATTCATTGGTTGAACGCCAATATATTGATAAAGAATTTTGTTAGAAAATTCAGGATTTTTTGTAGAAATTATTGAATATATACATCTGCAGAAAGCATTATGAACATTTTTGACTGTAGACTTTTTGAAGATGAACACTTCCTTTTCTGTAGGCTGAGAAGTAAGTTTTATGAATTTTCGGATGCCATCAACTTGTTTTCGAATGCAAAATCCTTCATCACGCTTATAAATAAATTTAAACGTTTCTTCAAGATAGTAACCATTATGACAGTTATATGTCTTGCAATTCCAGTCTCCAACATTGTCCACAAATCTTGATGTTAGATTCTTACGAATCCTTTCCAAATTTGAATGATTATCGCAAAAGAAATAGCAGTTTGATTTATCAAGAATAGGGGGAGATTGAAGAACAATAGTGGATTTTTCAAACAGTTTATAAATTTGAACAATATCAAACAATTGATTTGATTCTTCCACACCATCAATAGATATGGCCCTTTCTAGTTGATCATCCATTGGCTGATTATTTTTTTTCGTTGCATCATCACTGCTACTATTGTTCACAGAATTCTCCTCAGTCTCTAGTTGTAAGTTTGTTGTTGGCGAAAAACTTTCAGATTCCTCCTTACAAATATTGATGCTTACATTTCGATCTGTACATTCAACAATTGCAACAAAATGGTTTGGTTGCCAAAAATTTTCCCAACATGTCTCAGATAGCATACAGCTAGTCCACATTATTGTGATGCTTTTATAGCTATTTTGTTTCTTAAATTCAGCATTTAAATGTAAAAATGCAAAATCCAATAATCCATTAATTGGAGGATAGATACTTCTGATACATATTGCATATGCATGGGCGGCAGATGCCATTGTTAATGCATCTGACCAACCTGATGCTGCAGCACAATTTGCTAGAGATATTTTGTAATCTCTTGATAAATTTTTAATTGGGCTGCTAACTGTTTCAGCAATTTCTTCCCAATTCAATGCCATGCACAGACATGTCCTCGTCCGTATTTCCTCATAAATTCGTTAGAGCCATATAAGGCTAAAGATATTGCTGAAAAGAAACAATTTCCATCGGATAATGTCTCTAAAGCTTTAAAGCCTTTCGGATTAAATTTACTTAAAATTTGATTACTTTCATTATGACATGGCAAGTACGTATAATCAAATTGTTCTGTAACAAAATTTTGAATTTTTTTTTTTTTAATGATATATCAATCATTCTGCAAAATTCTAGAAACTCGTCAAAGCTGTGCTTTCGGATTTTGTCTGATAATTTAGATAAAACTAAACGAAAAAAATTATTTTGCTTGATGCATGTGGGACAATAAAAATGTGAATCAAAGATCGATCCATTGATAAAACTTCTTTCAGGAGCTGATAGCTCTAAACAGTCAAATTGTATCCAATGTTCGCATGAGTGACACTCAACCGTATTGTAGAGTGCCGTTTGCAAGCAAATTGGGCAAAAGTAATTCATACTGAAACAAAGGGTTCCAGACTATAGTAAATATTTGAATCCAAGAGTTTCCGGCGGGGAAGCTACACTTTTCTGAGGAAAGAATGCTAAAAAGAGCCAAATTGAAAATGGTGTATTATAAAGAAAAATCTCCTTGGTGTGTGTGTGCAAATGTTTAGCACTAACCTGTGTTGTTGATAGTAGTGGGCAGTAGTTTCTCTGAGTCTGATGGTATCCTTGTGAACTGTGATATTTGGTCAAATTTAGGTGGTTTATATTGGCCCCAGAGGGCCATTCTCATTGGTTAAGAATTTATGATTTCACACCTATCTGGTTGTAAAATTGATTTCCCCTATTTCTACTTACCATGTGGGATCTACTTTTATGACAAGTTTCTCAAGAATATCAATTTGATTATATATATATATATATATATATATATATATATATATATATATATATATATATATATATATCTGTCTACATATATATGTGTGTATATATCTGCCTATATATATCTCTCTATATATATTTGTCTATATTTATATATATATCTGTCTATATTTATATAGATATATATCTGTCTATATTTATCTATATATATATATATTTATCTATATATGTGTACATATATCTATATATAGATATATCTGTGTATATATATATCTGTATATCTCTATCTATCTATAAATATATATATATCTTTACCTATCTCTCTCTCTATATGTATATATATATACCTATCTATATATATATATCTGTATATGTCTATCTATAAATATATATATATACCTATCTATCTATATATATGTATATGTCTATCTATCTATCTATATATATATGTCTATCTATCTATATATATATGTATATGTCTATCTATCTCTCTCTCTATATATATATGTATATGTCTATCTATATATATATATGTATATGTCTATCTATCTATCTATATATATATATGTATATGTCTATCTCTCTCTCTATATATATGTATATATCTATCTATCTCTATATATATATGTATATGTCTATCTATCTATATATATATATCTACCTATCTATATATATATATCTACCTATCTATATATTTCGCTCTATAGATATCTATATATATCTATCGATATATACATCTATCTTTATATATATATAGAGAGAGAAAATATATATTATATGTATATAATATATTATATATATATATATGTATGTATATCATATATATTATATATATACATATATATATATTATATGTACATATATATATTATATATGTATGTATATCGGATATATTATACATATACATATCTATATATATATATATCTGTATATGTCTATCTATCTATAAATATATATATAGATCTACCTATCTATATATCTCGCTCTATAGATATCTATATATATCTAGCTATATATACATCTATCTTTATATATATATATAGAGAGAAAAAATATATTATATGTATATAACATATTATATATATATGTATGTATATCGTATATATTATATATATACATATATATGATATATATATATTATATATACATATATAATATATATTTGTATTTATATCGTATATCATATACATTATATATATATACATATATATTATATATATTTATGTATATCGTATATCATCTATATTATATATATTCATATATTTTATAGTATATATATATGTATGTATATCGTATATATATATACATATATATATATATGTATGTATATCGTATATACATATGTGTATGTATATCGTATATCATATATATACATATATATATTATATATATATGTGTTTTTATCGTATATTACATATATTATATATATACATATATTTAATATTATATATATGTATGTATGTCGTATATCATATATATTATATATATATATATGTATATATGTATATATACATATATATATACACACATATATACAATTTACTATGTCGGTCTACTTCTTAAGGAGTGCCCAAAAAATAAACTATGCTTACAAAAAAGGTGAATATTCTAGAGTTCACTTGTGTTTATCTGACCGTTTGAAATGTTCAAATTTGTGTTGACACCTATTTGGTAAGTGGCTATATGGCATCTCTCAAAGACTTTATGGTTGAGTATTAAACACTCTGCTCTTTCCAGGCAGTCACCGGGTCTCAGTATATCCCCACTGAAATTATAAATGTTTCAAATTCTTTAAACTTAGTGCTCTGAAATTAATTGAATCAATGTTCAGTCTATAAAAAATGTTAATACTTAGGACTGCTAAACTCTCTCTCAAATAGCAACCCAAAAATCCATAATTATATCTGATATCTTTTGAAAGTTTTCCAAATATCTCCGATTAATAGACTCACTTGACTTAATAATGACACATAGATTTTCTCGCCCCTCAACCTAGAATCAGAATGTAGATTTACAGTTATGAATAAAATTAAATTTATCAACATTTTAGTGATATTTAAGGTAGATGACCACTCGAGTAAAGCTGGTATTGTGCTGACTGAAATGATTTTTCTCTAAGATTAGGATAGCCAAAAAAGAGTCATCCAAGACAGGACCAGCGACCCCAACACTTGATGACATAGTGCCTAATTTGTCAAAATATATATTTGACATTTTTTCACAAATAAATAATCCAAAGTTTAGTATTCCAATGAAATTGTTAAAGGAAACCTTGGTTGATGTGGAATTCTTGGAACATACGGAAGTAAATATGTAAAAAATTTGTTTACCGATGAAATGTGTGTATATATGAATGTATATAATTGTGTGTATGTATATGTGTATATACATGCATATGTGTGTGTACGTATGTGTATATATATGTGTGTACATATATGTATATACATGCATATATGTATATATGTGCAAGTATATGTATGTATATATATATATATATGAGAAGAGAAGGATGAAGGTAATCCGACGTGATGGTAAAATGAAAAAGGAAAACCAAAAACTGGATGTTTTTTATGTGTACATCAACGTTTCGTCTTTATTTATAAGACTTCATCAGGATGATGATATAGGGAAAAGATATCATGCAAGCACAGATACATGTAGGGTAGACATGTTGGGAATAAAAATAAAAATAAAATAAAATGAAAAATAATGGCAGCGTCTTGCTGGACGTCCGTACTTGTTAGAGAATGAAAATGAGTGGGAGAAAAAAGGGGAAAGGGTGGAGGGAGCGAGAACTACTGTGGCTGGCGATGAGAGAAAGAGGTGGGGGATGAGCAGGGGTAAAATGGATGGCAGAGAGAGATTGGAGGAAGAGGGGGAGGGGGTGTTTGACCAGATGGCTGTGGTCGAGATTGAAGGGGAAGAGTGAGTTGGAATGTTTGTGTGTGGGGGGTGTATGCAGGGAAAATGGGGATGGTAGAGAGGGAGGGGGGGCTGTGATTTTGGTGGATGGGCGAAAGTTATGGTCTTAGAGAGCGTTTGGAGAAAATGAGGGAATTTAAGAAGAGGTATGGGAGAAAATAGATGAGAGGGGGAAGAGGGAGGATTTGTCGTGATAGGGTGTGAAATATTTGAAATATTTGGAAAATGATAGCAATGAGTGAGGGATTGGAGTGGGTGGGGGAGGGGGTGATTGAAAGGGTGGGTGAGGAATATTTGAAATATTTGGAACATGAGAAAGTTTATTTGGACTGTAGTATTAAAAATGTGAGGGAAAAAAGTGAGGAAAAAAAAAAGAAAAAAAAAGAAGATTCAGGGAGAAGAAGGAAGGGTGTGGGGTGTACATGTATGTATATACATGCATCTATGTATATATGTTTAGATATATGTATGTATATATATGTGTGTATATGTACTATGTATATGAGTGTATGTGCGTATATGTGTACGATTTCTCGACTGTTAACTATTCTTAATTTTTACCATTTACTCTGTCGTTCCTATTTAGTTGCCTTCCCACTAGGGCAGAGTTAGACACAAGGTTGGATTTTAATCTGGAGAAAATGTAGCTCCCTCAAAACGGGAACTCTGGATTTGAACAAAAATAAAATGCCTCTGTCTAGAATGACTTCTCCTTTATTGACCGAGGACAGAATAAAGTAAGTGCAACATTAGAACAGATACTGCAAAACAAATTCAATTTTCCCGAACGCGGTAACATATATATATATGGTAAAAATCTACAATACCGTCCGGTCAATGACCCACTTTTCATAAACCCACTAGCGATTTTCCAAACCCACTAAATCCGAAAGAAAATCTCCAAAAATCCGCTAATGCTTTCTTTAAGTACGTAATTTCAGCGAAAAGGTTTTTTTTGCCATTTCAGTATATTCATAGAACATTTATTGGAGAAAATTCGTACTTTTGTTTTTCTTTTCGTAGTCATGGTTTCTGTTGTTGTTGTTTTTTGTTCAGTGCGATTTTTAGTTTTATTTGATATAACTAACTTAAATATAAGTACTTCAAATCCAATAAATTTGACATAATACATTGCAATTTTAGGATTAATTTGTATGTATGTGTATATGCATATATATGTGCATATAGACCTGTGTATGTATTAATATATATATAGACATATGTGTAGCTATACGTTTATACATACATATATATATGTACATATACATATGTATATATATGTGTGTGTATGATTATGTATATGTATATATATATGCGTGTGTGCGTATGATTATGTATATATATATATATATATATACACATGCATATATATATATATGTATATATACACATGTGTGTGTATGTATATTTTTACACATGTGAATGTATGTATGTAGACATGTGTATGTATTTATATATATATATATATATATATACATATGTGTATGTATGTATATGTATATATATATACATATGTGTATGTATGTATATAAACATGTGTATGTATATATATACATATATATATGTATAGACACATGTGTATGTGCGTATATATATATGTGTGTGTGTGTGTGTAGTCTGTAAAAGCCTGGCAGGCTTGAAGATCCACACCCAAGCCTCTCAGACAGCCACCATATATATATATATATATATATATATATATATATATATATATGTGTGTGTGTGTGTGTGTGTGTGTGTAAATGCTTCCATTAATTTCAAAGACTTTATGACCGAGTAACCTGACATTCTGAAGTTCACTTATGTTTATCAAAACTTTTGCAATGTTCAAATTCGTGTTGCCACCTATTTGCAAAGTGGCCATATAGCATCTCTTTGGTTGTATTAAATCGGCCCAGGACAATTTTTATTTTATTGCTGGCACACCTTGTCACTGCCCAGCCACGTTACCCGGTCATTGGTCAGCCGGTATTGTAGAGTTTTACTATATATATATATATATATATATATATATATATATATATATATATATTACTATAAATATATATATATATATATATATATATATATATATATATATATATATATTACTATAAATATATATATATATATATATATATATATTACTATAAATATATATATATATATATATATTACTATAAATATATATATATATATATTACTATAAATATATATATATATATATATTACTATAAATATATATATATATATATATATTACTATAAATATATATATATATATATTACTATAAATATATATATATATTACTATAAATATATATATATATATATATTACTATAAATATATATATATATATATTACTATAAATATATATATATATATATATTACTATATATATATATATATATATATTACTATATATATATATATTACTATATATATATATATATTACTATATATATATATATATTACTATATATATATATATTACTAAATATATATATATATTACTATATATATATATATTACTATATATATATATTACTATATATATATATATATATTACTATATATATATATTACTATATATATATATATATATTACTATATATATATATATTACTATATATATATATTACTATATATATATATATATTACTATATATATATATTACTATATATATATATATAAATTACTATATATATATATATAAATTACTATATATATATTACTATATATATATATATATATATATATATTATATATATATATATATATATATTACTATATATATTGAAATAAGACTTTGCACCTGGAATTGTCGCTTTCAATTTGGTTAAGAATAGAATGTAGAAAGTCTAAGAACGAAGTTGAGACATATATATATATATATATATATATATATATATATATATATATATATATAATTATGCAGGTTATTTCGAACGACGATGTTTACCGCGTTCGTGCAAATTGAATTTGCGTGTGTTTTATCTAAAACGTTCGTAAAACAAATATGAAAGGTCTAAACAACATTTCTTAGCTTCTTCGTTTGGAACAAAGTGCAGTATTAAAAAATGTTTTAATTGAAAATTGGTTCAATTACTTTCAGAGCACTGAGTTTAAAGAATTTGAAACATTTATTTTTTCAGTGGGGATATACTCAGAAGGGAAAATCCATCAACCTTCGTTCTATTTCGTAAGGTAACAAAATAATAAACAAAAAAAATGTGTATTGTGGGGGGGATATATAACGAGGACTATTCTCTGTTTATAAATGACGGCGATTGTGTCACGTGAGCCAAAATGCTGGCGGCGGGGGTGTGCCGGGGGGTGCTGGGGTGTGCCGGGGGGTGCCGGGGTGTGCCGGGGTGTGCCGGGGGGTAAAAGTGCTGCCGGTTTTCGGGGGTGAGAAGTCTACCTAATGTAGTCGGTCTCTTCTCATCTTAAAAGCTGCTTACATTCGGTGCTTGTGCCGTAAATTATCGAACAATACCCGTAACGCGTCGCTGATTACACTTCCTTGTAACCATATAATTGAGTAGAATATTTGGTTACAGAACTTCGGTGATCTTACGGGAACTAGTATTACACGCGATTTTAGTCATAGCATTAACTTATTTTTTACATTTTTATACGAATGAGTCACTAGTTACCAATGCAACAGGTCACTCGGGAATGGGGGTTGATGAGATTGTCAGTTGGATGACACACGCTGCTATGAGAAGATTGGAAAAGATGGGTGGAATGGTCAGAATTTGATTACTTTAGAGAAAACGACCATGTTGTAGTCAGTTGGGAATTAGCCCTGCAATATTGTGTCCAGCAGATATACATTCTTAGAAAAGAGACTCTGTTCATAGAAGTTGCGTTTAGTTTTAGGTACACAGAGAAAGAAAGGAACATTTTGGGCAGTAGTTGTAGCTTGACGAGTTTTTGCTGTAAATGATTTACAGAAGAAAACCAGTTGAACACTTACTATGTAAATAACGATAGAACAGAGAAATACTATCAACTTCTCTCCTATGAAGAAAAGGGCTGTAGAAAAGAGAAGAGTTTACTGTGACTAGATTGCGAAGTCGATTTTGTATCTAAACGAGTGCTATCAGCTGTACATTCTCAGATTTGACAGCAGTACGCAATTTTAGGCGTATCTAACTCTTGCCCAAGTAGATACTTGCATCTGGAACGTTCGAATGATTTAACCATTACAATAACAACATGTTCACTGAGGATCAATGACGAATAATCAATTAGCATTTCAATGTACTGGTGACGTTTTAAAAAGTCAAACTTATTGGTATTGCCATTATTATTAGTAAGACAAAAGTCAGATGAAGGTTGACTTGCATCGGAAAACTGTAGCATCATCATTGAAATACTCTGTTATCACGTCTGACATTAGCAAAGTAATTTACGCTTCATTCGCTACATTTTTTTGCTAAGCTAATTCGTCGATATAGTAAAACAGAACTTACGTTTCGCTTCATAGATTTTCCGTTGTGATAGGAAGACGAGTGCTTACTGTGAATGTCTTACAATGAGGTTGAAGCTCAATCGAGCATTTTTCGATGGAAATAACGATAGAGTAGAGAGAGAGAGAGAGAGAGAGAGAGAGAGAGAGAGAGATAGAGTTATATATATATATATATTTCTTTTTTTATTTAGAAATACAGATTTTAATCAGACATATGGACCGGCGGTTTCTGACAAGAAAAAGGTGGGATCACCAAATGCCACTTTCGTCAGCACAGCCTGAAATGGTAAATTACCATTTCAGGCTGTGCTGACGAAGACGGGATTTGGGGATCCAACCTTTTTCCTGTCAGAAACCGCCGGTCCATATGTCTTATTAAAATCAGTATTTATAAATAAAAAATATTACGCTCTTAATTTAATTTAATTAAGCACTCTGCTGGTATTTCCCATTTATTCTTTTTTGAGTATACCTTTATACTTTTATACTTTTATATATATATATATATATATATATATATATATATATATATATATATATATATAGAGAGAGAGAGAGAGAGAGAATGGGATAGGAAGAGACTAGCAACGTCTCTTCTGTGAAATAAAGCATAGTAGAAAAGAATAGAGATCAATCCCACTAGATTACGAAGTCAGTTTAGCACTCTATCAAGGCAGAAAATTGTGCTCTGTGCGGCACATCCCCAGATGTGGCAGCAGTATTCCACCTTAGTATGTATCTGAATTATACATGTAGAGCACTTACTTGTGCAACGAACTGATTCAAGAATTCTTATTTGAGCTAACAATTTTCAATGTACAAATTAGGTAAATCGCACAGCAAATCTCATCGATCAATACATTTTCGTACTTGTAAAAGCTTATGTTTTGTTCTCCATTTACTTGAAAACATTTTCTCTAAGCTATTTCTGATAAGTATCTTTTGTTTTTATGCACCCATCACCTCTTTTTCGACCAAAGTGCTGAGGGGTAATTTTCTTTTTACATTTTTGACAGGCTATCATACCATTTTTGTAGTCGATCCTCATCCCTAAAGAATGTGCGTACAAATATTTTTACTGTTTGTTTCTATGTATTTATTTAATGTTCGATGTTTGTTTACACAGACTGTCACTGGACTCCGCCCACGGTGCCCGTGTATCAGGCAAACAGGGGACACAAGAAGTATACTACGCCATAATCTCGGTAGCAATCTCTCCTTCACTTAGCGGCAACACGTTGGGGGTGGTTCTGTCAGAGAACATCGTCACGTCGAGGAGACGTAATGAGGGAGTCGTATAACGCTCTACATAAACAACATTCCATAGAGTGAGCCGAAAGAAAACACTTAATTCCTGAAATTATTGTGGGTTAGGTATAACTTCTCATGGCACGGAATTCTGTCCAATGTTTCAAGACTTTCAACCTTCACTTCAACCTTAGCCTACATTCTATCAAAACACTCAGATTCTTTGTCGATTTATTGTGAAGAATTTAAATCTTACGAAAATAATCTGTTTTCTAACACCCTCTATTGCACCCCTATCTGTATCACGATCACTTTCCCCCGCCCTCTCTCTCTCTCTGCTACAATATATATATATATATATATATATATATATATATATATATATATATATATATATGACTTCTTTGTAATATAGCAGGAAAAATCCCGACAGAGTGCTCGATTAATTGAGAATTAAAGTTAATAATGAAAAATTAAGAGCGTAATATTTATTTATGTTGGTACTAATTGTACTAATTTTTCTGCACCAAAATAAATAAATGAATACATAAATATATATATATATATATATATATATATATATATATATATATATAACAAAGAGAGGTAGTTTGCTTGAAGCATTGTGTGTAATGTGTATATAGATTAATATTAGAAGGCTATTTACATTTCTTGCATTGTGATAGCCTTCTAATACTCATCTCTCTCTCTCTCTCTTAGCTATCTATGTATTTTCTTTGCCCTTTTCACTATATTGATTAAACCAGTCTCTAATATTTCTAAATGCCTCTTTAAGTAGTTAGAGAAAGGGCGAACACTTTTTCAGCGTACTGGCGTTCGCATTTAATTTACATGAACACAACATAAACACGTATGTAAATTAGATGGCAAAATGATAAGTTCCTCTACTTCTCTAACAGAATAATAAAAAATCATAGTACTTCTATAGCTATTACTAATGGAGATTTGATGTCTGTCTGAAGCCGGAGCTATACTATTACTTCTATTAATGCGCAACTATTGTACTATCTTTTAATTATCAATTCAGGTTTCTATACTATTGTTGGATAATGGCCATGTGAGGACGGACGCATCTTGAGGTGGGCGTATGTGTTGGATATCGTTTGGTTTGGCTTGCGCGATTTAGTGCGGGTGGACCCGTACAGTCGAGTGCAGAATGGGGCTGTTCTCACGGTTGGAGCTCACAGACGCTGACAGGGTCAGCAAGTTGACGAGACCTCAGATCAAGGGTCAATGTGCACCTGCGATAGGGGATCTGTGACGTCACTGGCTTTTGTGTTGGAATCAGAGTTTTACGAGTCTGGGTGTTGGAAGCGAGCCGAACAGTCGACTTCTCTATGTAGTCTTCAAATGAAATCAGGGATTTAAATTCTCTAAGAGAATACAGGCAGAGATTTATTCCTTCCCCTTCTCGAATGGCTAATGACTTAATTAGGAAGTAACTACGATAAAGCAGTAATTTGGTCTCTCCCTCGACGTTAGTGAATATCTCCAAGCCGACGGAAATCAAACGCCTGAAATAAAAAGAATCAAAAGGGTTTAAAAAGATTTTTTGTCTCCTGAGTCGGTCATGAAGCTTTTTGTTGTAGCGGCGATGTTCACGGCAGACAGAAAGGAAGAAAGAATTCAACCACTAGACGACACATCACTCCACGCACGAGGAAAGAGAGAACGTACGAGAAATTAAAAGGTATGCAACATATACATTTTTGGTGTTAAAAATGACCAGTTGTTTAAGCGAGAACTGCCACGGCCCATTCCGGGACGGGTGTACGGAGCGAGAACTGCCACGGCCCGTTCCGGGACGGTATGCAACACTATTCGAGACTACTGTAACATTTTTAAATGATCAGTTCAAGGGTAGGGTAGTGCAGCATCTGTTCTCTTGTTTAAGAATTTGGGATAAAATCAAAGTAGAATAAATAATGGTAATGGTTACAATCAAACGAGTCATGGGGACGTCTAATCTGTACAAATGTATACATCTAAATGAATAAGCTATTTTTCTTATTAATCCGAACTATATTCATATTAAAACAGGTTACTCTAATTTATATATTTAATACACTATATTCTTTTGAAATACTATATTTATAGTCAAGTAAAGTTGCAAACAAAATCTTTTGTTTACTTCATTTGCATAATTATATTTTTAAACAGTTCAAAATAAATAATTGTTTGCTTTTATTCGATTATAATTTGATTGCCTTATTTGCTTATATATATATGGAATGGTTTTGTTGATATTTTAAGTAATTAATTAAATTGATAACAAAAAAAATGACAAAAAGATCGAAAATGTTCATTACTTTTCAAAGGACGTGGGCCCCTTTCCCTCCTGCAAGGGGAATAATTTCTTTTGACAAATTATTTATTTCTAACTCTTCTCCGCCGCCCCACAACAATCGACAAGCAAAACAAGTTTTTTTTAACTTACTAATTATTTTTATATATTTCATTTTTAAAGCGTAGTTTTTACCTAAAAAAGAAGTATTCATTATTTCTGATATAGAATTTTAGACATAATTTTATAACTAAACGCTTTTAAAAGTTTTGTTTTAATTACGCATTTAATTTTCGTAGTTTTTACATTTTCCGTGAAAAATAAATAAATAAATAACAATAAACTTATTGTTTAATGTTGTGTTTACAAACCGCTTTTTTACTATTCTGTCCAACTCACAAAAACATAGATTCGTAGTATAATTGTAGATTAACATCCTCTGTTAAATTATCCCACCTTCCAGAAAACAAAAAATAGATTCTTCTTTTTTAGGCGATTACGTATGAACACCTTTAAAAACTTGGTGGAAGGAAGAAAAAACGCTTATTTTATAATTTAGAGTAGGGATCAGGTTCGTACATTTATTTAATTTAAAATGATCACCTCATTTCCGGACCATTCTAGCGTTTTATGGCAGTAAACTAAATCCGTAGCGTTTTTTTTAGGGCGGGGGATGTGTCTACTTTACATGTGGTTTTGTGATCTTTCCACTCAGGCATAGGGTTAGTGGTTAAAAAATGATTGATTTCCCTAAAAAGTTAAAATCGCCCGGAGATGGAGGATCATTTTACGTTAAATATATATGAAACTGATCGCCCACTCTAAATTCTAAAATAATTTTTTTTCCACACATAATCCCTTAAAAATACAGAATTTAATTTTTTCGGGGGGGGGGGGTATCGGAGGCTGTAAATATAGAAATGTACCCATACTTTATTTTTTAATCTTATATATTTTAACTATACTTTTTTTTTAAATTTTAATTTCAAGCAATCGATTTGTTTAGTTATGCTTACCTCTCCCGTGAAAATTAAATAAATAACTTCTTTAAACTAGGCTAATTAAATATCTTATTTTTAAGCCGTAAATATAAATATTAAAAGTGTGGGTGTTATTGTAGATTGACACTCTAAGACCCCCAACAAATGAGATTTTACTTTTTAGCCGATTACGTGTGAATACCCTAAAAATCTAATGATGATGGTAACTTATTTTACTATTCATTAAGTCTTTTTTCTGTCTTTATGTAATAAAAGTGAAAGGCATAACTCAGTAATATGAAATTGTTTTATTTGATCAATCGACGTTTCCCTCTTTTAGTTATTCATTCCATTATATAATTAGTTTTTAATGGGGAATTCATTTTGATTTTTATGCTGAAACAAAATCAAATTCCTCGACTTTGAATATCTTAAAGACCATATCAATTAATTTCTTTTGTTGTTTTTTTTTCTAATAAATAACATTTTACTATGTTCATGCACAGTAAATTCTACCAACATTAGAATATATCAAATAACACTACGACAGTCAAATTTTGTTGTTTTCCTCCAAATTACCAAAAAATAAAATAGAAACTCTCTCTCTTTTTTCTGTAAAGAAAATTACTGTCGCATTAATTGCTGCCCTGAGAACGGGTAGGTTTTGCTAGTAAATATATAAATTACAATATCATGTATTTATACGCATATTATGATATCATAAAATGATATAGTATAATTTTATATATGTCTTACAGTATTTACTTCAAACGTACTCATTGCGTTAGTAAAAATTAGTAGGTTTTTGTGTAGCTAACTTACCGTAAGTATATATATATATATATATATATATATATATATATATATATATATATATATATATATATAGAGAGAGAGAGAGAGAGAGAGAGATAGAGAGAGAGAGAAGAGAGTGGTGCAGTATGCAGTTCCAACGAGAGAAAAATATATATGTAAATGAGTAAAGCTACCAACAAATGAAACAACACTCTTTCAAATCGAAAGACATTACTTCAAATGGGCTTACATATCTGATGAGAGCGGACCACCGCTTTAAACGCGTTATATAAAATGGTAAAATCATAAAATAACAGAATAATAAATAAATGTTGAATACAACTTTTTACAAATGTTGGTAGCCTTACTCCTTTATTTATATATATATATATATATATATATATATATATATATATTAATTATTTTAATACCTACAGACATCGATGTTTCATGCTAACGCAATCTTCAGTTTAGGAACTAATTTTCAACGGTCGGTGGGCGCGAACCATGATCACCAATCGCCACTGATTCGTAGTCGAGGGTCTTACCCCATCTGCCATAGCCAATTAGTTAGTAAATAGAGAGGAATTTTAAATGTAAATAGCGAGTCGGCGGCTAGATACCAAGCAGTATAGAGTGATCTACGAACGGCGTTCGGATCGCGCATGCATATATATATATATATATATATATATATATATATATATATATATATATATATATATAATCATTTAGTAATAAATAGTTAATTGACTACATACGAATACGTTTCATCATTGCGGAATCATTAGTATAGAGATAAATATTCTGACCAGTCGCACGATTCGAACAAGACTCCTAATTAACTTTTTTTAATTTCTGCGACGCCGGAAATGAAAAGAAGGTGATCGGTGGGTACGCTACCTTAATTCACAGATCAAAGTAAGAAAAAATATTTTTTTACTTGCCCACGACGTATGTATAGGCAACATTTCATAGTAGAGATGCCAAATTAGTAAAACATAACAAAAATAAAAATAAAGTCGGTGATTGAAATATTGTAGAAAAGTCATACAGCGCGTGAGCCACCATTTTCCGGGGGGACACATAAACAGAGGCTGATGGAATCCGGCATAGGAGACCAGCTATAGGTTCCCTTTGTTAGCATTTGAAACGGACGGCACCAATGTTGTTCTGATCTTCTGTAATACGCACACACATATGTACACATATGTACACATATATATATATGGAGATAAGTGCGCGAATGCGTGTGCGAGAAAGAGAGAGATCAATATATGTCATTTCAAGTAAAGAATGTTACTAATCTGTTTCATACGTAACGCTCAATGGCCGTATAACTAAATAATGATTTTGAAATTCCTCGTGGCCCACACATTTGGAACCGCGCAACAGCATATTCATTTTGTACCGCTAGTACAACTATGCAATTATATTGTGTCATTCAGTTTGACTGAAACTTATTGCTTTATTAATGTCGTATCTGGAAATGAAAATATCAGAAACTGCCAAGGGATTTCGTGCACTTTCTCTTTTCTTTTTATGTTTCTTTACGTTCTCTACTTTCATCGAACTTTCCAATTTTGTAAAATCAAGACAACAAATTTCGTCGAACGACTGGAATATAAATTTATATATGCAGAATAATTTCCATATTAGATACTTAACATTTCGCCTTTTTTTTTCTAACACGCCTTCCCAACCGGAACGGTTTTCATAACTAGAATTGCATTTGAAATTTAAAACGCAAAATGAACACTTTGTAAATGGCCCATATTCATATTAAAAAAAATTATCTTAAACTTAAATTGATCGGGAAAATACCCAAAAGACAATATTCTTTACAGTATAAATCCTCAGTTCAAGTTTAATGGGAGAAATTGCAATATAGCAAAGATAATATATTATGCAATATAATAATGGAATAATCAGACCATGACAGGCTCCTAATCATAAAACAGCGTTAGAACCTTTAATGGGCAAACAACATACTAAATAAATCCTTTAAAGCAATCAAAACCTATGAATACGGTACTAGAAGTATATCCGTTCCAGGACGGGTAAAACTAATTCCCCAAGAGAACGATGTTGCATCACTTTTATGTCTTCTTATGAAGATTAAATCAAGATATAATCATACTAAACCTTATGTCAAGAATCCTTTTTTAAATTTTGATCAAAATATATTACATGATTTTTATCCTTGAAAATTTCTTAAGAAAACATTGAAATTCAGGGAATCTCGCTTAATTGGTTCTAATGGCTATTGATCAAATTTAATGCAGCTCTGAAATATTAGAATTTTCAAATAGGAGGTTGGGGACACAATCATTTTGCCATGAAAAATGAAAGCCCCCACCTCTAATTTTTCTAAATTATAAAAAGAATAACTTCATATATATCAAATCATCTTCAGTAAGTTTTATTTTTTAATTTTTCTATCTTCTAAATGAATAAATGCCAAGACTTTTTAAAATCTATCCGAACTATATTTAGATCAAACGACATTAGACGTTTTTTATTCAATGATACAACAGGAATCTACTTCTCTTCTACCGCGGGAAGATGTAACACAAGGCCGAAAGTGGGGATTATCCCAACTTTCGGCCTTGTGTCAACTCTTCCCGCGGTAGAAGGGTTGTAGATTTATGTTGTATCATCACAGGACAAGATGTAGCGAACTCTGGCCTCGCTCAAAATGACCTTAGAAGCCCCGTCGGCCTTTCCCGGTGGCGGTGCTGCAGTTATTGCCAATAAACAAACCACTTCTCAAAGGTAAAGTCTGGAAAAGTTGACCTCCTAGGACTACCCACAAGAAATACCTCGGTCCAATAGACCTTGGCTAGAAAAAATTAAACTGTTCATCCTTTGTCGGATTGGTTGTCAGAAGAAATCACAACCGTTCACCCTTTGTCGGATTGGTTGTCAGAAGAAATCACAACTCTTCCCCCTTTACGGATTGATTGTCATAAGAACTCACAACTGTTCACCATTGCGTATTAATTGTCAGAAAAAATCACAACTGTTCACCCTTTGTCGGATTGGTTGTCAGAAGAAATCACAACTGTCCACCGTTCGTCGGATTGGTTGTCAAATGAAATCACAACTGTTCATCCTTTGTTTGATAGATTGTGAGAAGACATCACACCTGTTCACCCTATGTCGGATTGATTGTTAGAAGAAATCACAGCTGTTCACCCTTTGTCGGATTGATTGTTAGAAGAAATCACAGCTGTTCACCCTTTGTCGGATTGATTGTTAGAAGAAATCACAGCTGTTCACCCTTTGTCGAATTGATTGTTAGAAGAAACTACAACTGTTAACCCTTTGTTTGATTGATTGTGAGAAGAAATCACAACTGTTCACCCTTTGTCGGATTGATTGTTAGAAGAAATCACAACTGTTCACCCTTTGTCGGATTGATTGTTAGAAGAAATCACAGCTGTTCACCCTTTGTCGGATTGATTGTTAGAAGAAATCACAGCTGTTCACCCTTTGTCGGATTGATTGTTAGAAGAAATCACAGCTGTTCACCCTTTGTCGGATTGATTGTTAGAAGAAATCACAGCTGTTCACCCTTTGTCGAATTGATTGTTAGAAGAAACTACAACTGTTAACCCTTTGTTTGATTGATTGTGAGAAGAAATCACAACTGTTCACCCTTTGTCGGATTGATTGTTAGAAGAAATCACAACTGTTCACCCTTTGTCGGATTGATTGTTAGAAGAAACTACAACTGTTAACCCTTTGTTTGATTGATTGTGAGAAGAAATCACAACTGTTCACCCTTTGTCGGATTGATTGTTAGAAGAAATCACAGCTGTTCACCCTTTGTCGGATTGATTGTTAGAAGAAACTACAACTGTTAACCCTTTGTTTGATTGATTGTGAGAAGAAATCACAACTGTTCACCCTTTGTCGGATTGATTGTTAGAAGAAATCACAACTGTTCACCCTATGTCGGATTGATTGTTAGAAGAAATCACAACTGTTCACCCTATGTCGGATTGATTGTTAGAAGAAATCACAACTGTTCACCCTTTGTCGGATTGGTTGTCAGAAGAAATCACAACTGTTCATCCTTTGTTTGATTGATTGTGAGAAGAGCTCACAACTGTTCACACTTTGTCGGATTGATCATCGAAGATGTAGGGTATGGAGTACTGCAAAAATTCACTTAATTCAATGATACACTACAAAATATGTTTTAATACGCTATAGATACTAATCGGAAAACTTTCAAACAACAACCAACGCTATTTAAAGAAAATATAAGCATGTGAAGTCACGTTAATATTGGCTGTGGGTAGGTAATCATTTAGCGGCCATGTTATTTCTTAAGACAGGGCCAGACGGGACTGCTGTAAGGAAGGGTTTCATTGTAAGATTTATATGAGCCCTGTCTTATCACAGAACACTTTCAATTAATTTTTAGTTAATTGCTTGAATTAAATTTGTAAATGCAGAAACCAAGGATTCAGCTTTCATTCATTTGAAACTTTTTTTTATTCAGACGATTTTCCCGATCATCAGAAGTTTATCTGACCAGTCTCTAACGTCTGGCATTAATCGTATTTATACACTTGGCGTCGCATTTCGTGCCTTATATAATACTTATATAAAAGTGTAAGTAGTAATTCTTTTGCCTTATATTTTTGTCTTATTTTGCCTTATATAATACCTATGAACTAGTGTAAGTAGTAATTCTTTTGCCTTATTTTTTGTCTCATTTTACCTTATATAATACTTATGTACTAGTGTAAGTAGTAATTCTTTTGCCTTATTTTTGTCATATTTTTTTCTTATTTTGCCTTATATAATACCTATGTACTAGTGTAAGTAGTAATTCTTTCGCATTATTTTTTGTCTTATTTTGCCTTATATAATACCTATGTACTAGTGTAAGCAGTAATTCTTTTGCCTTATTTTTTGTCCTATTTTGCCTTATATAACACCTATGTACTAGTGTAAGTAGTAATTCTTTTGCCTTATTTTTTGTCTTATTTCGCCTTATATAACACCTATATACTAGTGTAAGTAGTAATTCTTTTGCCTTACTTTTTTGTCTTATTTTGCCTTATATAATACCTATGTACTAGTGTAAGTAGTAATTCTTTTGCCTTATTTTTTGGTCTTATTTTCCTTATATAATACCTATGTATTAGTGTAAGTAGTAATTCTCTTGCCTTATTTTTGTCTTATTTTTCCTTATATGATACCTATGTACTAGTGTAAGTAGTAATTCTTTTGCCTTATTTTTTGTCTTATTTTGCCTTATATAATACCTATATACTAGTGTCAGTCGAAATTCTTTTGCCTTATATTTTGTCTTTTTTTTCTTATATAATACCTATGTACTAGTGTAAGTAGTAATTCTTTTACCTTATTTTTTTTGTCTTATTTTTCCTTATATAATACCTATGTATTAGTGTAAGTAGTAATTCTTTTGCCTTATTTTTTTGGCTTATTTTGCCTTATATAATACCTATGTACTAGTGTAAGTAGTAATTCTTTTGCCTTATTTTTTGTCTTATTTTTCCTTATATAATACGTATGTATTAGTGTAAGTTGTAATTCTTTTGCCTTATTTTTTGTCTTGTATTTGCCTTTTATAATAACTAGGTACTAGTGTTAGTAGTAATTCTTTTGCCTTATTTTTTTGTCTTATTTTGCCTTATATAATACCTATGTACTAGTGTAAGTAGTAATTCTTTTGCCTAATTTTGTTGTCTTATTTTGCCTTATATAATACCTATGTACTAGTGTGAGTAGACATTTTTTTGCCTTATTTTTTGTCTTATTTTTCCTTATTTAATACCTATGTACTAGTGTTAGTAGTAATTCTTTTGCCTTATTTTTTTGTCTTATTTTGCCTTATATAACACCTATGTACTAGTGTAAGTAGTAATTCTTTGTCCTTATTTTTTGTCTTAATTTGCCTTATATAATACCTATGTAATAGTGTAAGTAGTAATTCTTTTGCCTAATTTTTTGTCTTATTTTTGCTATATATAATACCTATGTACTAGTGTCAATCGTAATTCTTTAGCCTTATTTTTTTGTCTTATTTTGCCTTATATAATACCTATGTACTAGTGTAAGTAGTAATTCTTTAGCCTTATTTTTTGTCTTTTTTTACCTTATATGATACCTATGTACTAGTGTAAGTAGTAATTCTTTTGCCTTATGTTTTATCTTATTTTGCCTTATATAACACCTATGTACTAGTATAAGTAGTAATTCTTTTGCCTTATATTTTGTCTTATTTTGCCTTATATAACACCTATTTACTAGTGTAAGTAGTAATTCTTTTGTTAAAAATTATGTAGGAAGTTACAAGTATTTTTATTTAATATATATAAATAGAAAACAAAATAGTTACTTAAGTGCCTTCATTTCGCTATACATTTCTTTTTTTAATTAGCTAGTTGACTTCAATATTTGGTATTTCTGGTTGTTTCTACAAATTAATTTTAAGCAAAAAATCCTCTCTAATATCAATTGGAAAGTCTTAAAATTAAGTCTTTCTCATAATTATATGGAAAGAGTCTTCAATTGATATTAGAGCTATTGTTTTGTCTTAAAAATCACTTTTTTACATATATATGGCTTGTCGCACTTTGCGAGTTTTTATCAACATGAATTTACTTGAAAACTATGTTACACATGTGTGTGTCTACATTTCTTTTATACTAATGGGTCATCACTAGAAGAGTTTAAAAGTGTGCAAGAGTGTCAGTTGGATGAGTAACAATTCTATGCGATAATTGGAATGTTGCATAGCCCTCTACTTGGGGCCGCTGCTTTTCTCGTTTGTTATACTCGTCCCTGAAAGGGCCGTGGTAGTTTACATTTAATACTCGTCATTCTTAAAACATGATAAATCACATAGTTCAAATATTGTTTGCAATCCTTTTAGATGCCCCCTTCGCCGTTTAGAGGGTCGCCGTTACGATGTCGTCTAGTGGTTGAACTCCTTCATTCTTCTTCGGAACCACGCCGCTGCTACAAAAGTTCCATGATCGGGTCGGAGGACAAACAATCTTTTTAATTCAACTTTAGTTTTTATTTCAAGCGTAAGTTATTTAATAAGCTGGGAGATATTCACTACGTCGAGAGAGAGAAAGCAAATTACTATTTTATCGTAGTTACTTATCAAATAAGTCTTAACCATTCGTGGAGAGGGGAGAGATCTTTCGCCTGTATTTTCTTAGGGAAATATTTCCCTTAATCGATTGTAGACTACATGCTAAACTCACGTCTCATAGGTTCGCCTCCAAAACCCAGACTGACTAAAACTCGCTTCTCACGAAGAACGAGTGACGTCACGGATCCCTGTGTTTCCCACGCAAAGGCCCGTGACGTCACAGAGCCCTTCGCAGGTGAACATTGACCCTTGATCTGGGATCTCGTCACGTGGTGACCTTGTCACGTCTGTGATTTCCGACTGAGAACAGACCCTATTCTGCACTCAACTGCCGGGTCTACCCCGTGTTAATTCGCGCAAGTCAAACCAACGATTTCCAACAGATACGTCCATTCCCATAGGGCCATTATCCAACAGGAACACGATGGAGAGAATCGGCACAATTTGATTACTTAAAAAGACGGCTCGACGAGTACATGAAGCCAGTCAAGATCTGTAAATATTATATAAACAGAGGGACAAAAAATACCGCGTGACTTTTATGCAATAAGAGATTTTGTTCATTCCGGAATAAAAGGTGGCTAAAATAACTGAGGGTCTCAAATGGATCTAGGGAAGATTTTGAAGAGTTCATTCAAATTGGAGAATTCACTTTCTAAGAATTCTTCGGTTTTGCCGTAAACTGTTAATTTGGGAATCAATAGAACGTCTTTCCGCCAATTGGATGTGATTTGCCATAATTACATTAGACAACAAGAAAGAAGGACTTTAAAACTAATAGGGTGAGCTAATTCTAATTGGTTTCTTGCTCTTCTAGACGAAAAAGAGAAAAACGGGGATGCTTCAAGTTGCACGCACATCTGGATTAATATAATAAGCAAGATTTGCAAGAAATCGATCCCTTTTCTCGTCACAAAAATCAATAATAGTTATTATAGCACAAATATAGAATGTTGTCAAGTAAAGCAACTTCGTTTACCGTCATATTATTTTATGCCCCGACTGGGCGCTGAGAGTTGCAATTTACTACGATTATTGAATATCAACCCTCTCTATTAAAAAATGGTGAAATAATCATTCGAATTCACTATTACAAAAATAAATTATTTTTATTGTAACCTTAAGTCTATCTTCGTTGGTTTTTGTCCAAGTTAAGACGAAACTGGAGAACGCATATTCGGTAAACGATCTGCCTGGCGTCTAAAAGAAAAGAGATTAATTATGATGTATTGTTGTATTCTTTTTTCCATTGATGTGTCGGAATGTGATCACTTAGTATTTGATTTGTTCACTACTTCCCTTGTGTACTCTGCTATAAGAATATAAAAATAACTAGTAATGTTTGATATTCTTTGGCAATCAAATACTTCTTAATTCAAGTTAGTTCACCATGTACCAACTGTTTATCGAGAATGTTTGGCTAGGAGGTAACGTTAAGGTCAGATAGACCCCCATAAAAAGTAGACACTTCACTAGTTAACTTAACCACGTGGCGTATGAGATGAATTAAGATTGTAGAGGCAATAAATTGCTAAAATTCTATGTAAAACGTCATCCCTGGTCTAATAAATAGAGGCCATAATCATTTGATAGTAATGAAGAAAGTAAATACAATCTAGTTGTTGTCTCTTTATTAAATTCACTGGCGCCCCGAGAACTAAATAAAAAACACGCCTTAAACTCTGACCATCTAGACCAGTGGTTCTTAACCTGTGGGGAATTCTCCACTGGTGGGGAATGGCGAAGTTGCCAAGTGGGGAATGACCGGTCGGACAGAAGAACCACTGCTTCAAAATTTAATACATGAGATCAAAAACAAATCGCGAAACCGCCTGAATCTGATTTGCGCTGCGCTATTTCAAAGGTGGAACCGAACATTGAGGCACTTGTCAAGGCAAAACAAATGCAAAAGTCTCGTTAACCTGTATGCGTCTAGTGCTAGTGTTACATTTTTTGTATGCTTTTTATAGGCCAAATATATTTAGAAAAACATAACGAATCTTTTCGTATGTATTTATTTCCATGTGATAACTGCGGTGGGAATGGAGAGCTTGCTCACTAAACAGTGGGGAATTGGAGATAAAAGGTTAAGAACCACTGATCTAGACGAACAATATAACAATAAAACGAACCCATCTTTCATATAAAGTAAATACAACCCCTATCTTTGTAATCTATAGTTTTCGTAACAAAAAGGCTCAGATATAAATCCGTTCTGACAGTAGCATGATACAAATATTGCTTTGTGTTGTTAGAAAATAAAAATTGTATTTCCCATCGATTTTAGTATTTCAATATTTAATCCCTTTAGATATTTTGTTTTTGATTTGTCTTAAATAAAGGAAAGCAGAGGGATTTTTACTCTCTCACTCAGATATCCTACCACTGACGCACACGAGTTAGAATATAAGTAAAATATGATGAATTAAATAGAGTAACATAAAATAACAGTGAGCGCCAGGAAGGAAAAGGCGAAGAGAGGTGGCTAATAAACTCAGAAGAAAGAAATAGCGTTAAAGAGGTAGGTGAAGTGTACACATATGGAGTGGTGGGAAATAGAAAGCGAAAGGTCATCTACATTTTGTCCTATTTGTAAGCATATATATATATGTGTGCTACCTTAATTTAAGTTACACACACACACACACACACACACACACACACACACATATATATATATATATGTATATATATATATATATATATATATATATATATTGTTGAATATAAGAGACAACTCATGTCCAGATATTCCTTGGTAGATCCTTTCAATAGTCCGAATTAGGATCTTAGTTTCGGAGGGGAATTGGCTGATGAATTTGCCATAGTTTCGATTTGTGTTGAGATTTGTGTCCCAAGGATATCTAGACATGAGTTGTCTCGTATATTTAACAATACGTGACTGCAAGAGAAGATTCTGCCTATATTCAGTCAAACACGCATACACTTATCAGGTCCAAAGATTTTAATGTTAGTTCCAGAAATTATGTGGTTTATATTAATATAAGATAGCTAGCAACCATCTTATCAGGACCAAGTTAAGAAAACAAATATTTTCGACGTGTTAGGCAACTTTTGAATATTTTTGACCGAATATTTAGGCAGGTCACTGGTGACAAAATAACTTGTAGAGTTTTGAAGTTTTCAGTTGTATACAGCCTACATTTTATTTAATGTTGAGCGTACGAAAGTTGATGCTCCAGTATTGTACATTCAATCAGGTGTAATTTTTTTTAAAATTCAAGGCGCCTCCAGTATTCTTATTTTGGATGTCTGAAAGATGCGTTGCGAGTGTAATAAATGTTGGTTAAAGCTTCATTCTATAATTTCGACGTATATTTAGCTAGTCGGATTGGACATGGTTGGTATAATTCTAGCTTTGTAAACAATAGAATTTACAAAGTACTTCCTATCCAGGGGGCAGTTGTCTCCGGCTTTACCGGAATATGTCACTGTAAATAGGGGGTTACATCTAGTAATTATCTTAGCTTTCATAGGCGGTTCACAGGAATCTCCTATGTTTATAGATTTCCTGGTGAATAAGTTATGTTGCGATGAGAGGTGTTTATCTTACAATTTTTAGAATAAATTTTTACGTTAGTTCTAAATTTAAGTGAAAATGGAGGGGTAAACCAAATGATATTTCTCACCATTTCGTGTTATTAGTTTTGGGCGTGGCGTGGATATATAGTGAATCTGTTCTTTGAATCCGCTTTCGCGAAGTGCTATGTGGTAGTAAGGAGCTGGTTGGTTAAAACATCAAAGTTCGTTGATAGATTCAAAATTCTGCAGCTAATGTTAGGTACTAAATTTTGATGTTAAATGTTAATATATTTTAGATTCTAGTTTAATTTATAGCTAGGTCTTGTATTTACCACTTATTTTTCACATCGAAGAAGTTAACGAGAAACATGTTAGTGTCTATTGTTAATTTAAATCATAATTGTCGCAGGCGTGTGGTTAACCATTTGCGGAGTTCATGTATGTCTGCCGCAGTTTCGAAAAAAGACACAGGCAGTATTTACATGAAATCTGAGTTTTAGATTAATAATCCGACGAGGTCACAAATAAAGACACTGTCATATTTCCCCATAAGTCTCGCCGACGATAAATATTTGACTACATAAATAAGAAAAAAAATTGGTTTGATTTTGCATGTCTGTTTAATGTCATGTCAACCCTTTAAGATATTTGTTAATGCTTATACAATACTGTTCCAGGAAGTCGTTGGCGATTTTAAATTCAGTAACGCTGGATGACATCACAGAACAAAATACTCGAAGCTATCTACATAAAAACACAACAACCTAAAATTAACAACATCACATATGAAACCAGTAGTAACATCTTAAAATGCTTAACATGATGCGATTTTGTTCTGTGATGCCATCCAGCGTTGCTGAATTTAAAATCGCCAACGACTTCCTGGAACAATGCGAAAAACGTTCTCTGAGCGTTTCTCCACCGTCTTTTAAAAAATTCTCTTCTTTCTCCAGATTTTTTGTTCATTTGCTTCTGACACCTGAGGATGATTAGACGAATAATCGAAAACGACCGTGAAACATCTGAAACCTACGGAACATTTAATAATTTCTTTGATTTTTATACAAAAAAGATCATCAGAAAAATTGAAAAAATAAAAGAATGTATAATTAAACACACGAATTCTGTTATTTTTAACAATGTTTGCATATATATATATATATATATATATATATATATATATATATATATATATATATATATATATATATATATATATATATACTAGTAGAATACCCCGTTCCAGGATGTGTCTAAGCAATAAATGTGGCATTAGTTTTAAATTTGAACGTTTTTTCTATTCTGTACGGGAAAAATAATGTACCCACGTTACTCACCCTGTTGCTCTGAACATTCTCGAGCATGCACTTCTAAAATTTATTACTTAATATGACTCAAAATTTATAACATTTTTTTGTATCTTATTTACTTTTAAACTTTTCTTAGGGTAGAGTGCAAGTTTGGGTGATCGCACCCCCAAAATCGTAAAGTTTACAAATAAAATACTATTAAAATGTTTATGGAGTTTATTTGATGATGGGAAGTGTTTGCCACTATCAAATAAGCTCCAAAAACTTTTTAATATAAATACAATCAAAACGAGTTATTCTTGCTTTTTATCCATATTATCCATTCTAGCCTCAAAACCAACAGCATCAATCAATACCCTAAACTCCGGCTGTTTATGCAAAATAGTAAAGGTTTTACCCCTTAGGCGGAGGATGTACAGTCAATTTCATAGTGTACGAAGCTCAAGTCATATCTTGTGTAGATACTAAGAAGGAATAAATTTACATCGGTATGACTCAAGTAACTTTCAAACAAAGGCTCTACAATCAAAATAACACCTTCAGATATCCGGAAACCACATAATCATTTTGGTAACTACTATATGGGAACTCAAGAGGACCAACACTCCCTATAAATTAGAATGAAGGATCATCGATAAACCAAAGTACTATAGCCCTATCTACATGAATTGCCCACTATGCACCACTTAAAAATTCAGGATTTTACAGACAATCAATAACCCTTCCATAAAATGCACGAACATTAAAACTGAAGTCTTCAAAAATAGTGTCCACAACAAAAAAATTCTGCCTTAGGGACTAGCATCGAAAACACATATCTCACCAATAGCCCCATAAAACCAATGATCTCCACATCATAGAAAATATATGACCTTTTTAAAAATTGTTTATATACAACATAACCCCCACATATATTGTACATGCCACAACCTGAACTACATCCCCGTTTCAACCCCAATATAACCTACACTCGCACCCCCTTTTCACCCCATCTATCAAAAATATAACATAAATCATATGTCTAACATAAATACAGGAGTCTCTCTAATTAAACGCATAGAAATATAACTATCAAACCCCATTTAATTAAAATAATTATATAATACTAAGGCTTAAACCTCCTCCGTTTCAAACAGACCCCATAATAAACTCATAAAAATTATTAGATAAAGCAAAGAGAATTAACTAAATACAAAAAACCAACACGAATGCATATTGTAATGATAGTTAATAATCAGATATTCTTAGTTAAACCTTTTCACTGATATATTCCCTCCTTCAACATCTAGTCATCACATGGCAATTAATCCACTCAAATATAGACCCCCATGAATATACTTACAAAAATACAATACTATGAATAAATAAACAAATAAAAAATAAAATGAAATAAAACACCTAATAAAAAATAAAATACTATAAAATATACTAAACTATCAATAAATAAAATAAATTAGTAAAATAAATATAAATTAAATAAACTAAATTAAATTAAATTAAAATAAAATAAAATAAGATAAAATAAAATAAATTAAAATAAAATAAATTAAAATAAAATAAAATAAAATAAAATAAAATAAAATAAAATAAAATAAATTAAATTAAATTAAATTAAATTAAATTAAATTAAATTAAATAAAATAAAATAAAATAAAATAAAATAAAATAAAATTAAATTAAATTAAATTAAAATAAAGTAAAATAAAATAAAATAAAATAAAATAAAATAAAATAAAATAGTAAACCCCACTCAAAGCATAATCAATTAACTACGCTACACAGTTACTCTTAAAAATAAACACACCTTTGAACCGGTAAACCCGGCAACCTCCATCATCAATAATTACATTATTTCAAATAAAACTTAATTACGATTAAGACCCATGTGTTAATAAATAACTCTGACCCCGGTACTTATTTAACAAGGAACGCTTCAGCAATTCACCGTTAAACGATGAATTTAAACGCCATTTCCCATAGTTTTCGTTTCGAGACGTTGAGGATTCTTTATAGACTAAAGGCGAATTTAAAAATATAATATTTTGAAATACAACCCGTAAAATACAGAACTGTAAATAAATAATAAAATAAAACCATTAATAAAATCAAACATTTAAAAAATGCAAAACTATAAATACATCAAAAGTAAATATAATATAAAACTTAATAAATCCTACTCAACAAATATATTACTCTGACCCCGGTACTTTCTTTAAAAGGCACGCTTCAGCAATGCACCGTTTAACGGTTTATTCAAACGCCATTTCCTCCTGTTGATTTCATTTCGAGACGCGGATAATACCTTTTGGGCTATAGACAATTTTTAAAAAAATCAAAAAATCAGTCCATCTGGATGAAACCGCGGTACGACTCTGAAATATGTAACATATAGATTTTTAAATAAACTATTTGTATTTAGCTCTCACTTTTTTTTGCGATCGAGCACTTGATTGATTTCTTTTCAACATAACCTGACACACACACACTATATATATATATATATATATATATATATATATATATATATATATATATATATATATATATATATATATATATATATATATTTATTTATTTATTTTGGTACAGAAAAATAAGTACAACATTGTACCATCGGTTTCAAGCACAGAAGGACTTAGTCATCCGGCTCTCTTCAGCTTCTGTTGTATATATATCTATATATCTATATATATACAGGGTGATTCATAAGTCACTTAGCTATTTATTTTTGAAATTCTAAAGTTAAAAAATACTGGAATACAAAACAGAGAGTTTATTCAACAAATTCATTTATAGGAGTTTAAAATTACAGCAAATTTTCAAAATTTCCACCTTCGTTCTGCATGCATAGCTCCATTCTTTTTTGCAAGGAATTTACGACTCTTTGTAGCATATTTGATTTATTGAGTGTTGTGCGAAGGAGGCTTTCTGTTCATATAACTTTTCCATTGCCTTTCAACAAGTATGGGAGATTCATCAAATTTGGCCATATGAATAACAATAAAAATTCGCTCTTCAATTGTAAATGACATGCTGCCTGAAAAACAGTACATATGATGATTTACACAAATTTAAATAAATAAAAATAAATATATATAGAAACAAATATATAAACGAACAAATTTAAAATAAAAATAGCAGTAATTAGAGAGTAAGATAAAAATTATCAAAAGTTCATAGTATGTTTGTTCTTCATATGGTAATCATTTTAAATAGCTAAGTGACTTATGAATCACCCTGTATATATATATATATATATATATATATATATATATATACGTCTATTTCTATCTTACTATAGTTTTGATCGTTTATATCTATCTTTCTAATTTTTACTCTTGAATTATTTCAAGATTGAATAAAAAACCATGAACGTCTTTTGAAAACAGTCCCCACCTACACACCATCCACAGTCAAAGAAGAATGGATCATTCCGCCTCTCCCACATTTCTTCTTCTTCTTCAACGTATTCTTTTTAAAACGAGAAATTGCCTCAAGACGAGCAGAATCCAACCGCATAGAATTTTCCTAACAAAAGAAACCCAGTTTTGAATTGCCCGAGTCGTGCAGAATCTCTGCTACCAACACCAACTTCATAGTAACCAAAATACCGGAATTATATGCGAAAAAGAAAGACTTCTGATCACGAACACCAATTTAAAAAATACGGTTTCTAAATTGGAGGACAACGATACAGGGGACTTGAAAAAGAAGAGCAGTTGCCATTCTCATGGTTAAGGAAATGAACCAAAATATATAAGAAGATACAAAACAAATTTCCCCCTAAATTCTGTCTTACTTGACGTCGGAACTCTTGTGATTTGATTCCATGAGTCAACCTCTCTAAAAGACACGCCCTCTATGCGTTCCTCTCTTCAGGATATCTTTGAGAGATGGAATAATAAAAGCCGGGGTTCGAACCACGATAGAAGACAAAAGTCATTACTCTATTATATAAAATAAAGTTGTCTCTGTGTGTATCTATTGATTTTAGGTTGCTGCGTTTTTATGTATACAGCCCCAATAATTTTTATTTTTTAAAAATTAGTTTCGGAATGTATTATGTTTGTGTTCATTACTAATATCTGTCTCAACTCAGATATAGGGCAGTTGTGCGTTTGTAGGTGTTTGTATATTGAACAGCAACCTAAAATCAATAACATTTCATACGAGACAAGTAAAACTATTTTAAAATGCTTAGCCTTGTTTAGTGATATCAACCGGTGTCGCCTTATTCAATTTAAAAAAATAGGGACATTTTATTAAAATTACTTACTGCCTATCTCCCCCATTTTCCTTCTCTATAATTATTAGACGAGACAAAATTAAATCAGCCACTATTTTAAATTAAAAATAATAAGAAGAATAATAAATAAAATTAATAAATAAACGAAGAACTGTTTCAATTGTCACATTTTAAAATGTAGACGTCCGTATTTTACGCGAACGGTTTGCCGGCGTATTTTTTAAAAAATTCCATTCTTTCACTCGCTTTGTATTCATTTTTTCCATTAAGGACCTGAAGATGATTCCGGAGAGAATCGAAAACGTTAGTCAAACACATGGATTCTTCATCAATTCATTCCATCTACACGCCAAAAAGGTCATTCAACGAATGGGAAAAATAAAAAAAGGAATCACTAAACAGAAGATTTCTGTCGTCTTCAATAACACATGCCTTAATATATATATATATATATATATATATATATATATATATATATGTGTGTGTGTGTGTGAAAAAGACAAACGGAAAACAGGTTAAAATGCAGGAGAAAAACAAAAACAAGAGATTTGACCGGTTTCGTTCGTATTAACGAACGTTTTCCTGAAGACGTTCGTTAATACGAACGAAACCGGTCAAATCTCTTGTTTTTGTTCTTCTCCTGCATTTTAACCTGTTTTCCGTTTGTCTTTTTTCACACATTTTGTCTACCACGGCATTCCATTTTCATGACTTATCTAGTACCTTACCCATATATATATATATATATATATATATATATATATATATATATATAAACATGTATATATTTTTCAGATTAAATTTTAGACATACCTATATATAGAGAGAGATAGATAGATAGATACACACAGACACAGATACACACACACACACACACACACACACACATATATATATATATATATATATATATATATATATAATTATATATAACAACAACAAAAACTAAATTAAATATTTTTTCATTTAAATTGCACCATATATTGATTTCTAAAAATATTTCACTTAAATACATATTCATAGATACTTCAAAGATGTTGTCAATTTACTTATTCAAATAGCGCCAATCTGCGAAAAACAGCTACCGGACTATACTTATTATAACGTCGTTTACAACTTGACGTGTTTTTTCTCTCCAACTACGAGTTACAAATTATAATTACATTTGACGCAGTGAGCGGGAGAAAGAGTGAAGAGAGCGAGAGTTATAGACGACGTATAGAATAAGAACGTTAGGAGTAGGTGAAGGTTAAGTTAGCAAGGTATCAGTCATTTGATGAGTTATCTACAAATTTAGGCTAATAAGAAGAATTAAACTAGGGTTTTTAAACATAACTAAATCCCAAAACTGACAAATATTTTAGCATGTGTTTTCCGTAATTAAAACCAACTATATTGTTACCTGTCCTCACTCAGCATAGACCCAGAATAAAAGATAGAATGGCGGACATGCGTAGTGGTTATTTTAATTTCGTACTTAAATTATCTTTTGAAATTATGTTCGAAAATTATTTTTATTCTTTACGTTATTGCATTTCTTCTTCATGGAAATAATTAATAGTAAATTAAAAATAATAATGTGTAAGTCACAAAAAGGCGAGAAACACGCACACATACACAGACATGAGCGAACTCTTATAAATTTATTGTCAGGCGTAACTTTGCAAACGAACTCATTATAATTGCACATGATTACCTCGCTTTAAATTTACAAAAAATATAACGCGTTTTAAAAATACATTGTTTTAGGTACTTTAATGAGACAAATGTCTCGTTAAAAATTGAATGTTAAATTATATTGTTATTTATTTTTTTTGCTTAACTTTGTCTTCACAAAATTATTTAAAACAATAAAATGGAAAAGATGAAAACATGTTAACCTTTCATTGGAATCAGATGATACATTTCATTTCTTTCGTGAAAAAAAAACACTGAGGTTGGTTTGTTTACGTATACATTTATTTTTAAGAAGTTAATTCTTAACGCAATTCAACGTCAAGACATAGTGTTTTTTACCCTACTTCACCCATTCACCGTTTGCGTGGTTACACGCCAACGACCAGAAAGAATTTGAAGAAAAAAGAAAGATAACTCCCGAGGGGAAATTAATGAAGAAATCTTTTTCAATCCCTTCTATGGAAAACTGTGTAAATCTTGGAAAGAACATCGTTGTATATTTGTGATTTGAAAAACAAAAGCAAAAAACAATTTATTTCTCTGTACTTACCAGCCTCTGTACTTACCAGCCTCTGTAATATAATATGGCGACGTTGATCCGTTTTTCATAAGTAATAAAAGTCTCCTTGTATCATTAGAAAGTATACCACTTAAGATGAATAATCTATCCCTTGTAGTATGTAATAGCAACTTCAGTGTAATTTTATTCATGAAGAAAACTATTTTTCCTTGTATTAATGTGTACAATTGATTTTATGAAATAAATAATTTCATGTTGATTGTGAACAAAATAGTAGCCAACTGTTTTTTTTAATAATGTCGTAAACGGACACAGCTTTTTATCTTATTATTGAAAAAATGTCTTCACGGAAATGAGCTTTATAGCCAGAATAATTGTTTTCTGAAAGAAATTAAAATGGATTACATATTTTTGTGTGTAAAGAAAATGCGGCAAGGATAAAATCGAAGAAATCGACAGTCATAATCAAATATCAATTTGTCAGATTCAATATTATTTATGTCTAAAATCTAGAATCGGCTAACTTTTCTTTACATATTATATATATATATAAATATTTATATATATAAGTTTGCATTTGTATTCATATCTATAATAACGCGCATGAGTATGAGAAAGGACGAAAGCGAGAGAGAGATAGAGGAACAAAGAGAAAAGAGAGAGAGAGAGTATTTAATATAAATATCTACTATCGGTTGATTTTTTTAAATAAGTTTTTTTTTAAGTAGACGTACTTATATTTCCAAAATAATTCTATATTTATATTTCCTAAATAATTTTATACTTATATTTCCACAATAATCATATTCTAATATTTTCCAAATAATCTTATACTTATATTTTATAAATAATCTTATACTTATGTTTCTCATATAATCTTATACTTGTATTTTCCAAATAATCTCATACTTATATTTCCCAAATAATCTTATACTTATATTTTATGAATCATTTTATACTTATATTTCCTAAAGAATATTATACTTAAATTTCCCAATTAAGCTTATACTTATATTTCCTAAACAATCTTATACTTATATTTCCGAAAATAATCTGATACTTACATTTCCCAAATAATCTTATACTTATATTTCCCAATTAATCTTATACTTATATTTTCCAAATAATCGTATATATATATTTCCAAAAATATCTAATACCTATATGTCCCAAAATAATTTTATACTCATATTTTTTCAAATAATCTTTTGCTTATATTTCATAAATAATCTGATACTTATGTTTCCCAAATAATTTTATACTAATATTTTCCAAATAATCTTATACTTATATTTCATGAATAATATTATACTTATGTTTCCCAAATAATCATATACTTATATTTTATAAATCATTTTATACTTAAATTTCCTAAAGAATATAATACTTGTATTTTCCAAATAATCTTATACTTATATTTCCCAAATAATCTTATACTTATATTTCCAAAATAATCTTATACTTATATTTCCAAAATAATCTTATACTTATATTTCCAAAATAATCTTATACTTATATTTTATGAATCATTTTATACTTATATTTCCTAAAGAATATTATACTTAAATTCCCCAATTAAGCTTATACTTATATTTCCCCAAACAATCTTATACTTATATTTCCCCAAATAATCTGATACTTACATTCCCCAAATAATCTTATACTTATATTTCCCAATTAATCTTATACTTATATTTTCCAAATAATCTCATAATAATATTTCTAAAATAATCGTATACTTATATTTCTTAAATAATCTTATACTTATATTTCATAAATAATCTTATACTTATGTTTCCCAAATAATCTTATACTTATATTTCCCAGATAATCTTATACTTATATTTTTTAAAATAATCTGATACTTATATTACTCGAATAATATATACTTATATTTTATAAATCATCTTATACTTATATTTTATAAATCATCTTATATATATATTTACCAAATTATCTAATACTTATATTTCCCAAATAAGCTAATACTTATATTTCCCAAATAGTCTTATACTTATATTTCCCAAAATAATCTGATACTTACATTTCCCAAATAATCTTATACTTATATTTCCCGAATTAATCTTATACTTATATTTCATGAATGATATTATACTTATGTGTCCCAAATAATCTTATACTCATATTTTATAAATCATTTTATACTTATATTTCCTAGAGAATATTATACTAATATTTCCCAATTATTCTTATACATATATTTCCCAAATAATCTGATACTTATATTTATAAAATAATCTTATACTTATATTTCATAAATAATCTTATACTTATGTTTCCCAAATTACCTTATAAATATATTTCCCAAATAATCTTATACTTATATTTTTCAAAATAATCTTATACTTATATTTCCCAAATAATCTTATACTTATATTTTTCAAAATAATCTGATACTTATATTTCCCAAATAATTTTGTACTTATATTTTATAAATTATCTTATACTTATATGTTTTAAATTATCTTATATATATATATTTACCAAATTATCTCATACTTATATTTCCCAAATAATTTCATACTTATATTTTCCAAATAATTTTATACGTATATTTTCCAAATAATGTTATACTTATATTTCCCAAATATATTTCATACTTATATTTTCTAAATGATCTTATCCTTATATTTCCCAAATAATCTAATACTTATATTCCATAAATTATGGTATACTTTTGTTTCCCGAATAATTGTATACATATATATTTTAAAAATAATCTCATACTTATATTACCCAAATTGTCTTCTATTATATTTCTCTAAATTATCTTATGCTTATATTTCTCAAAATAATTTCATACTTATATTTCCCAAATAATTTTATACATATATTTCATAAATAATGTTATACTTATATTTCCCAAATAATTTTTTACTTATATTTCATAAATAACTTCATACTTATGTTTCCCAAATAATCTTATACTTATATATTATAAATCATCTTATACTTATATTTCACAAATTGTCTTATACTTATATTACCCAAATTATTTTATGCTTATATTTTCCAAATTATCTTATACTTATATTGCTAAATTATCTCATACTTATGTTTCCCAAATAATCTTATAATTATATTTCATAAATAATGTTATACTTATATTTCCCAAATAGTCTTAAACTTATATTTCATAAATAATCTTATACTTATATTTTACAAATAATCTTATAATTATATTTCATAAATAATCTTATACTTATATTTCCTAAATAATCTGATACTTATATTTCATAAATAATCTTATACTTATATTTTACAAATAATCTTATAATTATATTTCATAAATAATGTTATACTTATGTTTCCCAAATACTCTTATACTTATATTTTATAAATTATCTCATACTTATATTTCCAAATTATCTTATACTTATATTTCCCAAATAATTTAATACTTATATTTCTAAAATAATCTCACACTACCTAAATTATTTCATAGTTATATTTCCCAAATAATATTTTACTTATATATCATAAATCATTGTATACTTATATTTTCTAAATAATCTTATACTTATATTTATAAAATAATCTTATACTTATATTTCATAAATAATCTTATACTTATATTTCATAAATAATCTTATACTTATTTTTCTCAAATAATATTTTACTTATATAACATAAATCATTGTATACTTATATATTTTAAATTATCTTATACTTATATTTCCAAATATAATAAAGCAGAATTTAAGCTAACTGTAAAAAGATCTGTTTTCTTTGGTTTTGGGGTAACCCGTATTTTTACTAAACAAATTAGTTAATCTAGTTGTGATAGAGGAGTGCTCAAGACATGGTTCGAATATCTCTTACAGAGTAAAGAAGGAGGTCATCGAAAATAAAGATCAGTGTATTGTCACATTGGAAATGTCATGAAGTACATTATCTGTGTCCTTTAAAACATAAGCTGTAGATATCACATGCGATCTTTGTAGACGAGTCGTCACCGGAGGGGCGATGTGTTGTAGCGCAGCTTGAGGAAGGGGAGAAGGAGAGAAGTTCAGTTCCGTGCAGACAGCTGAAGCCAACAGGAGAACACGATTATGAGAACCTCGGAAATCCCCGAATAGGACTTATAGCAGAATAGCGATAATATACCCCCCTGAGACGCTTATAGACATTAAGAGATAGTCTCAGTGTCACTGACGTCGTATAAAAGATCAAATAACTATTCGACATGTCATTAAGCTTCCGCGTCGTTTCCGTTATTATCCAAGACGGTCACGTTTAATTGTTCATATCATTAGAAGGAAGCAATACTAAACAGCGCAACGTAACATGATGTATTTTTCTATATTTTACTGGCCGTGTCCCACTCCCCACAGTTCTTACCGAATTCTAGTTACCTGGCTAGATGTGCCATTCAGACGCAACTATTTAATCGTCTCTATATAGAAAACTCAACGTGTGTGTGCATGTGTGTGTGCTGTTTGTGTGTACCCTATAGAACGAAAGGTTAGAGAATCTACATAAAATCTAAAAGTGTAATCTTCTGTATAATTTACCGGGGAAGACAATGGAAGTGTTCCCGAATCTTTAACTGCACCCCTAAGCCGACTATGCGGGCATAATCTCCTTAAAACTTAAAATATATAATATTTGTATGGAATTTTAATCATATGTATACACTTTTCTCGGAAAGACAATGAAAGTGGTTCCGAATCTCTAAGTGTTCTCCTAACCTCAGGGAGCTATGGGAGCCGAACGTCCTTTAAAACTTCAAATATGTCATATATTTATGAAATCTATATCATACGTATAAAATTATCTGGGGAAGACAATGGAACTGGTCCGCAATCTCTACGTTATCCTCTGTTGCCTAATATCTACGTGCCCTCACTTTTAATTGATCCATGGGGAGAGGACCTCCTAAAAAATTAAAATACGTATGTCCGATTTTAATAAAATTTAAATCATATATCAGACACTGATTCAGAGACTTTCACCAAATTCTAGCTTCTTCCGACCTTATAGTTGGAAGAAACTGAAATGTTGTGAAAGTAGGCGAAACGGGGGGAAGGGGACAGTAAAACACAGAAAGTAGAGTGTTATGAGCATACTTAAACAATACACAGTATTGATCCTCATGTAATCCCGAGCAACGTCGTGTCTTCCTGCTAGTCATTTCATAAATTTACCTAAATAGAGTATATGTACTCTCTTTAGGTAAATTTATTTTCACGGTTTTAATAGTTTATTTAATGTTCCAAACCAAACTCAGTGTGTTGTAAATCATGACATCAGTGTTAATATTGAACTTAGGCGATGCTTATTAATGTTTTTGATTTGAAAATATGACGTCATCTCTCCATATAATTTGACCATGATTTTCATAACGCGTTCTCCGAACACAAGCGAATCTTGTGGAATCAAAGTATGTATTTGCAATAACAAAACGACTTTACATCAAAATAAAAATGAAATGGTATACGTTTCATTTCAAACAAAAATTATCAATAAAAATTAGTTCCGTATTGATTTTTTGTCTAAGTAAATTTGTTCAATATGAAATGAAATTAAAAGTGCACAAACATGTAAAATTATTTAAATAAAAATTCCACCCTTGATAAATCATTAAATTTGAATCTTAATAAAATAAGGGGATGCTAAGGTTTACTTAATTTTATTTATTTGTACGGATTTACTTACTAGGATATACTTACTAGGGTTTACTTACTAGGATATACTTACTAGGGTTTACTTACTAGGATATACTTACTAGGGTTTACTTACTAGGATATAGTTACCAGGGTTATCAGTAAACGACGCGAACTGACAACCTGGGTGTGCCGAGTTCGAATCCAGTTCGTTCCACAGAAACACTTTCATTAAAACCCACATCTGACCTTGTGTCAAACTCCTGGAGAGGAGGTAAATAAATTACTTACTAGGGTTTACTCATCGGATATCATTGTAAGAACGAGCAAAATACTGAAGTTGCGTTTCGGACAAATATCAAATGAGAGTTATATGACATTAACTTGTTTCTCTCTCTCTCTCTATATATATATATATATATAAAAACATTTCTATAGAGAGAACCCTAGTAAGTATTTTATTTACCTCCTCTCCAGGAGTTTGACACAAGATCAGATGTGGGTTTTAATCAGAGTGTTTCTGTGGAACGAACTGGATTCGAACTCGGCGCACCCAGGTTGTCAGTTCGCGTCATTCATATATATATATATATATATATATATATATATATATATATATATATATATATATATATATATATATATATATATATATATATATATATATATATATATATATATATATATATATATATATATGTGGAGAGAGAGAGATAGAGAGATAAAGAGATCTTAGGTAAAGTTAATTACGACAAAAACATTTACTTGAATTTAATATAAACCACAGTTTATATATATATATATACATATATATATATATATATATATATATATATATATATATATATATATATATATATATATATTATTTTCCAATTCACCGATATACACAATTTTAATTTAGTCGGGAAGTTTGGATTATATCTCAAGTACGGAGATTCATAGAAAAAAGTATGGTCATATTTGGAATCGACGAGAATATTGGACATTAATGAACACTTTTTTTTGTTCATTAAGTCTACGGAAAATATTTTAAAACTGCAAATCACTACGGTTTACGATAGTGTGGAAATTTAAACCAGAAAATGCGAGATAATTCCATTGACTTGAACTAGGAACATATATGATACCCTCGGTACATTTATTATGAAATTGTCGATTAGAGTTGATTATTGACTACAAACGTATATTTTCTTTATTCAGTTAATTATGAGGAATATTTTCATGAAAACATTATTTCTCAACTTTACAGAATTTTAATTGAAATATCAACATTATTAATGAAAAATATAGTTTTAACTTTTTATAATAAATAAACTTTGCACTTTTTATTCCTAAACACATACATATTTTAAAAGCCATAACTTTAGTTTAATACAGAAATAGTAAGGCTTTAGAAGAAATATAACCTTTTCTTTTCAACAAATATTAAATAATATAATTATAAAGTCAAATAGTTAGAAAAAAGTCAATATCTGTTCGTTGACTGAACCAGCTTCAGTTATTCAAATAATAACATTTTTACTTCTAAATAATAAAGATGGCCTGTTTCGTAAAATTGAAATGCATCTTTAAAAAGGTATACGCATATGTTTAAATTAAATTTGATGCAACATTCCATAGCAAACGTTTAAGAATAAAATAACACAAAGTAAATGATGAACATAAGGCAGACGTTAATTTTTAGTTTATATTTGAAATAGTCTAACGTCTCGGTCGGTGATTCACGGACTCCGTTTTACAATTACTGTTTCATATCAGCCGTTCTCCGGACACAAGCGAATCTTGTGGACTCAAAGTATGTATTTGCAACAATAAAACGACTTTATATAAAAAATAAAAATGAAATTGTATACGTTTTATTTCAAACAAAAATTATCAAGAAAAATTAGTTCCGTATTGATTTTTTGTCGAAGTAAATTTGTTCAATATAAAATGAAATTATTTAAATTGAAATTGCGCCCTTGATAAATCATCATTAAATTTGAATCTTGATAAAATAAGGGGGTACCAAGGTTTACTTAATTTTATTTATTCGTACGGATTTACTTACTAGGATATACTTACTAGGATACACTTACTAGGATACACTTACTAGGGTTATCAGTTAACGACGCGAACTGGCAACCTGGGTGTGCCGAGTTCGAATCCAGTTCGTTCCACGGAAACACTTTCATCAAAACCCACACCTGACCTTGTGTCTTACCTCCTGGAGGGGGGGGGGGTAAATAAAATACTAACTAAAGTTTACTCATCGTAAGAACAAGCGAAATACTGAAGTCGCATTTCGGACAAATATCAAATAGAAGTTATATGACATTATTTATTTCTCTCTCTCTCCTCTCTCTCACTCTCTAAATATATATATATATATATATATA
>OY744539.1:65111810-65129310 GCA_963556195.1 Sepiola atlantica | reverse complement strand
CCTAACCCTTTACCTTCACTAGGATCTGTTCAAAGGGAAATAATTTTGCTGCTTTTCATTTACATGTTTCAGAAAACCAATGCTTTCTAGAAACGGAAGAAGATAACTAACTCCTATAATTTTATATCTTTTGAAACTTAATTAACTTTTCGTAATGAGTTAAACCTTTTCATTTATAAGTTGATGTCATATTCCCTGACAAGACAAAGTTTGCCATATAATTCTACAATATATTATACCTAGGTTCTATGCATAACTATATTATCTTAATCGATTCTTTTATATTAAATCCCAGTCTTTATAATACAGTTGAACTTAAGCCATATAATAATTTAATATTATTATTTATTGTTTATTTCAAAGTGTATAGCTTGACAAAAGGCGTATCCTTTGTATGAAGAAACTCCGTCTATAAAATAAATAAAATAATTTGGTTTTAAAAGAAACTCTTAAGGTAATTCGATAAATATCATCAATTATATTTAAATGTTATTCTTAAAAATAACTATTACCACTATATCTACTAAATAGTGATAGTTTACCATGTTATTTGATGATGTAAGATATATTAGGAATTTTAGAGTCCATTAATATATATATTTTAAAAATATTATTTTCTTTTTCAGAAATTTAGTTTTCTTTATGAGGTAAACTCGATTAGATACTGATTTGAAGGTTGCTATTCTTAAAATGAACCTATTCTTAAATGTGGTTTTTATTTTCATGTTAATTTCATTATTGAAAAATCTTTTATTTGGTCCCTCTATCCTAAGATTGTTTGGTTCTGGATCTGATTGTGAATATATGCACTGGAAATTATATATATATGTTCAAAAATACATTCAAATCAATATTCCATCGTTACATTTTTTTTACTAATCGCTTTTGAAACAATTCGTAATCTATGTTTAGCTGAAGCCTTAACAATCATGACAAATAGATTTAACCTTCTTAATAGAAAATCTGAGATCATCTCCAATTGTTTACACAAGATAAATATCAAATATGATCAGTTCAACATTAGTTAAATTGAAAAAATATATATTGACTCTATACAAAACTTATGTTTTACTCTGTAATTTGCACATCTAAATTGACATTAACTAAATATTACCCCTGCAACTATTGACATATAACCAAAATAGATAATTTACTAATTATATTTATAATGTAATATATATATATATAAAGTGTTATTACATTCTAAAACTTTGTCATGTTGCACGTTTTCATATTAACGCGAACTAAGAAGGGCCAGAGTGTTAGACGTTACGTCTTCGATTCGTGATAGAAGTCTTCAAATTTTGCGCCCTATCAGCGAACTTCTCGCCTGACGAAATCAAAATGGCTGTCGAAATGAGAGTTAATTGTTTTCACCGCATGACATCAACAGAAAAAGATTTGTTCGTGTTAATTTCTATTGAGATTTGTTTTTACATTTCTCTCGGCTCTCAACACCTTTAAGGAGGCGTAAAAAGAAATGAAACAGAATCATAACAAGAATTACATTGTAAATATGAGCGACTGGCCTGGCTACAAGTGAAATCACTTAATGTTAACGAGATTTATTCGTTCACGCATTTAACGCTTTGTCAACCATTCTCTAAAAACGGGAAACAGATATCTTTCGAGAGTATGAATCTCGTTTAAAATAGTATCTCTCTTTGTTTTTTTTGCAGCAAAAATACAAACAAGAAGGTGACAATATGTAGCAATACATGTATGTGAAAATAATGTTACAAACGGTATTTTCCACGTAAGGTAAGAATAAGCATAATGTTAGAGTAGTCGAAAAATTCCATTAGAAGTGCAAAGTTTAGAATTAGAACTACGTGTTAAGAGATTGCGCCAGACAGGAAGCCGCCAGAGACACGTAGCAAATAAGCTAAGATCTTCCTGAGGCGAAGAAAGAATATACTGCTGCTACGTGTCATCAAACCAACAAGACAAGCTGTCTACGTGATGAGCCGCCGTCCGAATAATCTGTTGGGATCGATAAATTGCTTTTCGTAATGCTACAAACATTTATCAGTTTAAATGAGGGATTTTAAAAAACTCATCAGCAAAAAAACATCCGCATAGGTGGCTATTTGGGTTTTATTTAATCATCTTAATTAGTATTGTTACTATTAATTATACACGCCAACACACACATTCTTTCTATCAACTTTAGTGCAATTAATGTCAATGGTTTTAAAACATAAAAGGTGTTTATAATAATCATTAGTAGTAATAGTAGTATGTTAATATTGTAGGTCCAAACATATCAATAACTCTTTATGTGAACGCTGGTGCAATTATGTCCAATATTTTTGGAGGCTGTCATTATTCACACTATTATACTTATCATTGCTAGTAATATATTAGTAGTAGCAATGAAAATATATGTGATCACCTGTGACATATTCGGCATTCCAAAATTTTATTTCCGCTAAATTTGGCTAAATTCTGACCAATAGTTTTGGAGCATATACATATTTATTAGTAGTGTTAGTAGAAGTAACATTGAACTAATATTTATTAACGTTTAGTTATCTGTAATGTTTCACAGTTTTCAAACTGTATATTTATGCTTTATATTATGTGTGATGGAACATTGGGAAATGCTTCCATGTCTTTTCTGGTTTGAGTTGCTGGTTCCATCTCTCCGGATCTTCCATTTCTCCGGATCTTCTATCTCTCCGGACAAACATAATTTTTTTCGTCTACATTCGTTGATTAAAATAAGTTACGTTAATTTAATTATTACTAATTTAAATCATGTATTAATTTTTCTTAAACATATAACGAAAATTATTTAAAATCAAATGATGGTAGATTAAATATCAGAATCATTTTTTAAAGTTGTAAATACTTAAAAAAAATGATTCTGATATTTACTTTAATATTATGTTATTTAAATACTTACTTGGACTGGCTTTATTCTGTTGTTGGCATTAGTTTCACCCAATTTTTCAGGTACTTGCAGGTGGAACCACGTCCGTGAATGTTGCCAACATCAATAGTAAAAAAATAGAACTTATTGTTAAGAGATTACGCCAGACAGGAAGTCGCCAGAGACACGTAGCAAATAAGCTAAGATTTTCCTATTCTATGGAACCGATTTGATTCGAACTTAGTACAGCCAGTTTGTTAGTTCGCGGCATTATCCACTTCACCACGGCCATATTAAAAAAAACAGATACTGCCAGATATATTAATGTAAAAATAAGACAATTATTCTAAATGTTTCATAATAAAAAAATGAAAAAAATGTGGTAATAGGTTTGGAAAACGATGCGTAGTTCTGTTTAGATGCAGACACCAAATCAACATTATAATAATATTAATGATGGCAAAGCATGAACTTTTTTATTCGTTTTCTTTTTAGGAAAGTATGTGGATACGTTACATTTGATGATTATTTGTTACTTTTTTCTAACTTTACTGGGTCTGTCCTTCTTGAATGTCTAAACATCTTCCCACAAATCAATTTGCGTCACGTGCTGCTGCACGTAAATAAAGAGTAGATATTAATCTGAAATTCCCGTAGAGAAGGTATAAAAACATTGTTGTGTCGTCCTTCAAGAGAATTGGCGCCAGTAACAGTTATTGTAATGGTTACTAACTTTTTTTGTTCCATAAAAACCGTAATTCACCATGTGTCGGAGTGTCATTCTTCCCTCTCCTCTTTACAGAATTGACTTACTTAATTGCTTCGTTCGTCTTCGTATAGAAGCTGAAGATTTCCCCGACAATCAATCCAAGAGACCAAGGGTGACTTGAGAGTACCAGCCTCTTTTTTTGTCGGGATAAGGTATGGTCCGGCTCGGAAGAGCGTGGTCTATTGCAAATCACATGTGGCTCGCCTACTCGGAAATGCCGACGGGTCCGTTCACAGCTATTTTTGTAGCAGTCAGAGTGAGTCTTCGAGGGTGCTTGCATCCCCCACCTTTATAGAACATCTTGAGAAACAAGATGTTTTATGAAGGTAGGGGGAGCAAGCACCATCAAAGGCTCACACTGACTGTTACGATATATATATATATATATATATATATATATATATATATATATATATATATATATATATATATATATATATCCGTCCCGTCCACAAACATTTACGAGTAAAATAATCATATATAAAGCTCTATTTGATATTGAGCACTTTTTATAAACCCGGTTGAAATTCTTTGGATTACTACCCTGTGGATGTTTTACCTGGATTATTATCATTATTAAATATATATATTTAGTGTATAACAACTAAAAAATAAGCCATAAGTCACAGAATATTAGAATACTAGTAAATTAATTAAGTCTAATATAATAATAATAATAATAATAATAATAATAATAATAATAATAATAATAATAATAATAATAATAATAATAATAATAATAATAATAATAATAATAATAATAATAATAATAATAATAATAATAATAATAATAATAATAATAATAATAATAATAATAATAATAATAATAATAATAATAATAATAATAATAATAATAATAATAATAATAATAATAATAATAATAATAATAATAATAATAATAATAATAATAATAATAATAATAATAATAATAATAATAATAATAATAATAATAATAATAATAATAATAATAATAATAATAATAATAATAATAATAATAATAATAATAATAATAATAATAATAATAATAATAATAATAATAATAATAATAATAATAATAATAATAATAATAATAATAATAATAATAATAATAATAATAATAATAATAATAATAATAATAATAATAATAATAATAATAATAATAATAATAATAATAATAATAATAATAATAATAATAATAATATCCAGACCTCCACTGGAAGAGCGCGGACAGCTCTGGGACCGTGGGGAGGCTTGTTGCTTCCCGGGTCCCAGAGGAGACCAATGGCCCTTATCACCGTGAAATCGATGGTAGGTGGCTGTTGCGATATCGCAAGGTCATCAGCGGTGATGAACGAAAAGAGGTGGAGCATACTAAAAGTCTGAGGAGACTTGTTGTCACTCAGACTCCAGGGAATACCACAGGTTGTTGGCAGTGGGTGATCACTGACGATGACCAGTGTGATAACTCCTAGTGAGTAAATAATAATAATAATAATAATAATAATAATAATAATAATAATAATAATAATAATAATACTTGAAATGATATAAAATAATAATAATAATAATAACAATAATAATTGAAATGATATAAAATAATAATAATAATAATAACAATAATAATTGAAATGATATAAAATAATAATAATAATGATAATGATAATATCGGTAATAATTTTTAGATTTTAGATTTTAGATTTTAACTTTTTTGATTTATTACGGTCCTAAATCACGTGACTCCCTAAATTTTGAAACTTTAAATTTCTTTTCTTCTTTTTTCTCTCTACTTCATTCTCTCCAAATATGATCTGAGGTTAAGATCGGATTCTAACTCTGCCTGATGAGATCTAACTTTATAATAACTGTTGATCGATAACATCGACATGCCAGTGTCGCAGATTTTGTATATGTCTGTGTAAATAAAAATAATCATATATATATATATATATATATATATATATATATATATATATATATATATATATATATATATATATATATATATATATATCAAGACGGATTTTGGCAGTTAAGAAGTTGCTAAAGTCTTACGAGGATATAGGGTGCCGAATGTCACTCAAGATACATTTTCTCCATTTCCACCTGAACTTCTTCCTGCCAAACCTTGGAGCAGTGAGTGATGAGGATGGAGAAAGATTCCATCAGGACATTACAAAGATGGAGAGCAACTATCAAGGCAAATGGAACCCTGGCATGATAGGAGGCTTCTGCTGGATGCTCTTGCGTGACATCCCGGAAGCAAAATACACCAGATCTTCTAAGAAAACACACTTTTGACTGTCTGTGGTACTATGAATTGTGTAATTGTGTCATCCAAGTATATTTATTCAATCAGTGTTCTTTATCTATCCTGTTTTAACTGTTATAAGCTGCTGCAACTCTTGAAATATGCACATTTATTCTCTGTTTATACTAAAATGAGACTATTTAAAAGCCAAAAAACTAGAGACAATAGAGCAAAACTATTTATAAATTTGAATTCAGCACACCCAAACTAGCAACAACATATATCCCTATTCTTGTCTAAGACCAAATTTTTTTTTATTGTAAACCAGTGTAATTCGTGTTTTTTTTTTTCGTAAAACGATTTGTCTTTGGTCTCAAAATACGCCTGTGCTTTCGATGTCACTTCTTTGGAGCCAAATCTCTATTCCTGGGACATTATTTTGAGGTCTGCAAACAGTTAGTAGTTGCTGGGGTTAGATATGAAGAATACGGTGGGTGCAGAAGCAATTCGAAGTGCAATTCATGTAGTTTTGTACGTCATTGTTTTCGTGAAAGCGCATTTTTTCTTCTTCATTTGTGTTCGTTCTTTTACGATTTCGTCCTTCAAACGTACCAATAATGCTATACGATATTCGTTATTGATGCTTCTTCCGTTCACAAGGTAATCGATGAATAAATACCTTGCGTCTTTGGTCGCTTTTAACGGCTTTCACTGAAGCCATCCACTCAGTTGACTGCCGATTTGACACTAGCCATTGTCACATATTGACGCAAAACTCCTTTTTGTTGCGTTGAAATTGTTGCACCAACGCTCTGTATCGTCGACGTGTTGTTGTTTTTGATCGACTGTGAGCAAACGCGGCACCCACTTTGAACACAGCTTTCTCATTAACAAATTTTCATGCAAAATTGGAAATATACAGCCTACTGATATCTTAAACTTCTTTGCTATCTCACACGACTTAAATTTACAATCGGCCAAAACGGGTTTGAAGACTTTTTTTATGTTTTCCAGAACAATTGCCAAATTTAGGGCGCCCTGAACGGTAAGCATTATTTGTGTCTGTACAACCGTGTTTAAAGTCAGAATACCACCTTTTCACCGTAGTATCTTACGAAGCGAAGTCCGGATAATACTAATCAAGCCACGGCTTTAATTTAACAGTATTAATTTCATCAGAATGCAATGGTTTATCAGACACGAAATTCAGATTTTTGCATTCTTTTGAAAATGTTCAACGGTAGCTTTACTTTAACAGTATTAATTTCATCAGCATGCAATGGTTTATCAGACACGAAATTCAGATTTTTGCATTCTTTTGACATTTTTCAACGGTAGCTTTACTTTAACAGTATTAATTTCATCAGAATGCAATAGTTTATCAGACACGAAATTCAGATTTTTGCATTCTTTTGAAAATGTTCAACGGTAGCTTTACTTTAACAGTATTAATTTAATCAGAATGCAATGGTTTATCAGACACGAAATTCAGATTTTTGCATTCTTTTGAAAATGTTCAACGGTAGCTTTACTTTAACAGTATTAATTTCATCAGAATCAAATGGTTTATCAGACACGAAATTCAGATTTTTGCATTCTTTTGAAAATGTTCAACGGTAGCTTTACTTTAACAGTATTAATTTCATCAGAATGCAATGGTTTATCAGACACGAAATTCAGATTTTTGCATTCTTTTGAAAATGTTCAACGGTAGCTTTACTTTAACAGTATTAATTTCATCAGAATGCAATGGTTTATCAGACACGAAATTCAGATTTTTGCATTCTTTTGAAAATGTTCAACGATAGCTTTACTTACATAACTGTCATTTGTAAACTAGTAATCGGATTTTTGATAACATTCTCTCCAACAAAGAAAGTGTTTGTATGAAGGTGCATATCAATTTGAACACTTGTTGTAAATTGTATATTATTATATAGTAAATTGTTTATGGGTTCAGACTTCTGCACCACTCTGTATACATATTACCTAATAGACTAAAACCAAACCTAAGTATACTTTATTAAAAAAAAGAAAGACATCTGTTGAATAACAGGGTATTGTAATAAATTCCACAACAAGAACAGGTCTGTCAGTAAATCGCATCCATTTAATCTGCGCCATCTAGCGTTGGCAATTCTATTTCAAACTTCAACACGACTGAGGGACAACAGTGCCATTTCTACATTAGAGTATTACATAACAGCAACACAGTATTAAAATAAAATAAAAATTTGAAACTTCTTTGCTATCTCACACGACTTAAATTTACAATCGGCCAAAACGGGTTTGAAGACTTTTTTTATGTTTTCCAGAACAATTGCCAAATTTAGGGCGCCCTGAACGGTAAGCATTATTTGTGTCTGTACAACCGTGTTTAAAGTCAGAATACCACCTTTTCACCGTAGTATCTTACGAAGCGAAGTCCGGATAATACTAATCAAGCCACGGCTTTAATTTAACAGTATTAATTTCATCAGAATGCAATGGTTTATCAGACACGAAATTCAGATTTTTGCATTCTTTTGAAAATGTTCAACGGTAGCTTTACTTTAACAGTATTAATTTCATCAGCATGCAATGGTTTATCAGACACGAAATTCAGATTTTTGCATTCTTTTGACATTTTTCAACGGTAGCTTTACTTTAACAGTATTAATTTCATCAGAATGCAATAGTTTATCAGACACGAAATTCAGATTTTTGCATTCTTTTGAAAATGTTCAACGGTAGCTTTACTTTAACAGTATTAATTTAATCAGAATGCAATGGTTTATCAGACACGAAATTCAGATTTTTGCATTCTTTTGAAAATGTTCAACGGTAGCTTTACTTTAACAGTATTAATTTCATCAGAATCCAATGGTTTATCAGACACGAAATTCAGATTTTTGCATTCTTTTGAAAATGTTCAACGGTAGCTTTACTTTAACAGTATTAATTTCATCAGAATGCAATGGTTTATCAGACACGAAATTCAGATTTTTGCATTCTTTTGAAAATGTTCAACGGTAGCTTTACTTTAACAGTATTAATTTCATCAGAATGCAATGGTTTATCAGACACGAAATTCAGATTTTTGCATTCTTTTGAAAATGTTCAACGGTAGCTTTACTTTAACAGTATTAATTTCATCAGAATGCAATGGTTTATCAGACACGAAATTCAGATTTTTGCATTCTTTTGAAAATGTTCAACGGTAGCTTTACTTTAACAGTATTAATTTCATCAGAATGCAATGGTTTATCAGACACGAAATTCAGATTTTTGCATTCTTTTGAAAATGTTCAACGATAGCTTTACTTACATAACTGTCATTTGTAAACTAGTAATCGGATTTTTGATAACATTCTCTCCAACTAAGAAAGTGTTTGTATGAAGGTGCATATCAATTTGAACACTTGTTGTAAATTGTATATTATTATATAGTAAATTGTTTATGGGTTCAGACTTCTGCACCACTCTGTATACATATTACCTAATAGACTAAAACCAAACCTAAGTATACTTTATTAAAAAAAAGAAAGACATCTGTTGAATAACAGGGTATTGTAATAAATTCCACAACAAGAACAGGTCTGTCAGTAAATCGCATCCATTTAATCTGCGCCATCTAGCGTTGGCAATTCTATTTCAAACTTCAACACGACTGAGGGACAACAGTGCCATTTCTACATTAGAGTATTACATAACAGCAACACAGTATTAAAATAAAATAAAAATTTGAAACTTCTTTGCTATCTCACACGACTTAAATTTACAATCGGCCAAAACGGGTTTGAAGACTTTTTTTATGTTTTCCAGAACAATTGCCAAATTTAGGGCGCCCTGAACGGTAAGCATTATTTGTGTCTGTACAACCGTGTTTAAAGTCAGAATACCACCTTTTCACCGTAGTATCTTACGAAGCGAAGTCCGGATAATACTAATCAAGCCACGGCTTTAATTTAACAGTATTAATTTCATCAGAATGCAATGGTTTATCAGACACGAAATTCAGATTTTTGCATTCTTTTGAAAATGTTCAACGGTAGCTTTACTTTAACAGTATTAATTTCATCAGAATGCAATGGTTTATCAGACACGAAATTCAGATTTTTGCATTCTTTTGAAAATGTTCAACGATAGCTTTACTTACATAACTGTCATTTGTAAACTAGTAATCGGATTTTTGATAACATTCTCTCCAACTAAGAAAGTGTTTGTATGAAGGTGCATATCAATTTGAACACTTGTTGTAAATTGTATATTATTATATAGTAAATTGTTTATGGGTTCAGACTTCTGCACCACTCTGTATACATATTACCTAATAGACTAAAACCAAACCTAAGTATACTTTATTAAAAAAAAGAAAGACATCTGTTGAATAACAGGGTATTGTAATAAATTCCACAACAAGAACAGGTCTGTCAGTAAATCGCATCCATTTAATCTGCGCCATCTAGCGTTGGCAATTCTATTTCAAACTTCAACACGACTGAGGGACAACAGTGCCATTTCTACATTAGAGTATTACATAACAGCAACACAGTATTAAAATAAAATAAAAATTTGAAACTTCTTTGCTATCTCACACGACTTAAATTTACAATCGGCCAAAACGGGTTTGAAGACTTTTTTTATGTTTTCCAGAACAATTGCCAAATTTAGGGCGCCCTGAACGGTAAGCATTATTTGTGTCTGTACAACCGTGTTTAAAGTCAGAATACCACCTTTTCACCGTAGTATCTTACGAAGCGAAGTCCGGATAATACTAATCAAGCCACGGCTTTAATTTAACAGTATTAATTTCATCAGAATGCAATGGTTTATCAGACACGAAATTCAGATTTTTGCATTCTTTTGAAAATGTTCAACGGTAGCTTTACTTTAACAGTATTAATTTCATCAGCATGCAATGGTTTATCAGACACGAAATTCAGATTTTTGCATTCTTTTGACATTTTTCAACGGTAGCTTTACTTTAACAGTATTAATTTCATCAGAATGCAATAGTTTATCAGACACGAAATTCAGATTTTTGCATTCTTTTGAAAATGTTCAACGGTAGCTTTACTTTAACAGTATTAATTTAATCAGAATGCAATGGTTTATCAGACACGAAATTCAGATTTTTGCATTCTTTTGAAAATGTTCAACGGTAGCTTTACTTTAACAGTATTAATTTCATCAGCATGCAATGGTTTATCAGACACGAAATTCAGATTTTTGCATTCTTTTGACATTTTTCAACGGTAGCTTTACTTTAACAGTATTAATTTCATCAGAATGCAATGGTTTATCAGACACGAAATTCAGATTTTTGCATTCTTTTGAAAATGTTCAACGGTAGCTTTACTTTAACAGTATTAATTTCATCAGAATGCAATGGTTTATCAGACACGAAATTCAGATTTTTGCATTCTTTTGAAAATGTTCAACGGTAGCTTTACTTTAACAGTATTAATTTCATCAGAATGCAATGGTTTATCAGACACGAAATTTAGATTTTTGCATTCTTTTGAAAATGTTCAACGATAGCTTTACTTACATAACTGTCATTTGTAAACTAGTAATCGGATTTTTGATAACATTCTATCCAACTAAGAAAGTGTTTGTATGAAGGTGCATATCAATTTGAACACTTGTTGTAAATTGTATATTATTATATAGTAAATTGTTTATGGGTTCAGACTTCTGCACCACTCTGTATACATATTACCTAATAGACTAAAACCAAACCTAAGTATACTTTATTAAAAAAAAGAAAGATATCTGTTGAATAACAGGGTATTGTAATTAATTCCACAACAAGAACAGGTCTGTCAGTAAATCGCATCCATTTAATCTGCGCCATCTAGCGTTGGCAATTCTATTTCAAACTTCAACACGACTGAGGGACAACAGTGCCATTTCTACATTAGAGTATTACATAACAGCAACACAGTATTAAAATAAAATAAAAATTTGAAACTTCTTTGCTATCTCACACGACTTAAATTTACAATCGGCCAAAACGGGTTTGAAGACTTTTTTTATGTTTTCCAGAACAATTGCCAAATTTAGGGCGCCCTGAACGGTAAGCATTATTTGTGTCTGTACAACCGTGTTTAAAGTCAGAATACCACCTTTTCACCGTAGTATCTTACGAAGCGAAGTCCGGATAATACTAATCAAGCCACGGCTTTAATTTAACAGTATTAATTTCATCAGAATGCAATGGTTTATCAGACACGAAATTCAGATTTTTGCATTCTTTTGAAAATGTTCAACGGTAGCTTTACTTTAACAGTATTAATTTCATCAGCATGCAATGGTTTATCAGACACGAAATTCAGATTTTTGCATTCTTTTGACATTTTTCAACGGTAGCTTTACTTTAACAGTATTAATTTCATCAGAATGCAATAGTTTATCAGACACGAAATTCAGATTTTTGCATTCTTTTGAAAATGTTCAACGGTAGCTTTACTTTAACAGTATTAATTTAATCAGAATGCAATGGTTTATCAGACACGAAATTCAGATTTTTGCATTCTTTTGAAAATGTTCAACGGTAGCTTTACTTTAACAGTATTAATTTCATCAGCATGCAATGGTTTATCAGACACGAAATTCAGATTTTTGCATTCTTTTGAAAATGTTCAACGGTAGCGTTACTTTAACAGTATTAATTTCATCAGAATGCAATGGTTTATCAGACACGAAATTCAGATTTTTGCATTCTTTTGAAAATGTTCAACGGTAGCTTTACTTTAACAGTATTAATTTCATCAGAATGCAATGGTTTATCAGACACGAAATTCAGATTTTTGCATTCTTTTGAAAATGTTCAACGGTAGCTTTACTTTAACAGTATTAATTTCATCAGAATGCAATGGTTTATCAGACACGAAATTCAGATTTTTGCATTCTTTTGAAAACTTTCAACGGTAGCTTTACTTTAACAGTATTAATTTCATCAGAATGCAATGGTTTATCAGACACGAAATTCAGATTTTTGCATTCTTTTGAAAATGTTCAACGGTAGCTTTACTTTAACAGTATTAATTTAATCAGAATGCAATGGTTTATCAGACACGAAATTCAGATTTTTGCATTCTTTTGAAAATGTTCAACGATAGCTTTACTTACATAACTGTCATTTGTAAACTAGTAATCGGATTTTTGATAACATTCTCTCCAACTAAGAAAGTGTTTGTATGAAGGTGCATATCAATTTGAACACTTGTTGTAAATTGTATATTATTATATAGTAAATTGTTTATGGGTTCAGACTTCTGCACCACTCTGTATACATATTACCTAATAGACTAAAACCAAACCTAAGTATACTTTATTAAAAAAAAGAAAGACATCTGTTGAATAACAGGGTATTGTAATAAATTCCACAACAAGAACAGGTCTGTCAGTAAATCGCATCCATTTAATCTGCGCCATCTAGCGTTGGCAATTCTATTTCAAACTTCAACACGACTGAGGGACAACAGTGCCATTTCTACATTAGAGTATTACATAACAGCAACACAGTATTAAAATAAAATAAAAATTTGAAATTTAATAAAACAAAGAATTTGTTGAAGATTCCAATAAACTGTGAATTACTGATGGATAAATGATGGCAATTTCATTGCAATAGGAACATTCTTTGATTCTTTCATTGTTATTTAGTTATAAATGAACTAGAAGAGTATGCGTCCTAGGATGGAGAAAATTAAATCTCAGAACAAAACCGTTTTGTACCACATTTTTGTCCCTTACAAAGAATAACATCAAGATACAATGATACGAAACCATAACTCAAAATGATAGTTCAAATTTTCAAAATGATAGTTCAAGTAATTTTCAAAATGATAGTTCAATGATACGAAACCATAACTCAAAATGATAGTTCAAATTTTCAAAATGATAGTTCAAGTAATTTTCAAAATGATAGTTCAATGATACGAAACCATAACTCAAAATGATAGTTGAAAATTTTCAAAATGATAGTTCAAGTAATTTTCAAAATGATAGTTCAATGATACGAAACCATAACTCAAAATGATAGTTCAAATTTTCAAAATGATAGTTCAAGTAATTTTCAAAATGATAGTTCAATGATACGAAACCATAACTCAAAATGATAGTTGAAAATTTTCAAAATGATAGTTCAAGTAATTTTCAAAATGATAGTTCAATGATACGAAACCATAACCCAAAATGATAGTTCAAATTTTCAAAATGATAGTTAAAGTAATTTTCAAAATGATAGTTCAATGATACGAAACCATAACTCAAACATCCTTATTCAATTAGAATAAGGATTTTTGAGTTATTTTTTACAAAAATCAATTACATGATTTTTATTCTAGAAAATATCTCAAATTTAAGGCTTAAGCTTAACGGGTCCTAAGAAACGATGAAATTAAGGGAATCTTGAGGAATGTGTAATGACTATGGGTCAAATTTAATCTAAATCTGAAATATTGGAGTTTGCAAATGAGTATCGTGCTCATATTACGTCCCTAAAAGCCTTTAAAATCCTCTAAAGAAACTGAAATTTGGGGAATATTTATTCATTTATGTATAATACCTATTGTTCAACTAAAAAGTAAGAAGTATTTGAATTTTTACGAAGGGTGTCCCCCCTCTTTTTCCATCCTTCGCATAAAACTAAGTCAAACTAGATATAGCCCACATTATAACACCTTACACCCAGCAGATGTGTTCCAAAAATATACAATGATCGTTTAATTAGTTTACGAGTGAATTCTGTACATAAAAATATAAATATATACACATAGCAAACTTTATATGAATAGATATTTTCGTAAATTATGGGAATTTAAAATGACAATCCTTTGTTCGGACTGACAGTATCTCACGTTAAAAGGCTTTTGCGTTTCAGTACGGTGTTTGCAAAGACAGATGATTCATTTCCTTTTCTGGTTTCACTGAGTGTCCTTTGGACTTGGTTACTTGAAGGAATTTGCCCATTCATTAAAGTAAACAGAAAGACATTTCTCCAGTTTCGATTCGAAATGACAGCATCACTTTAAGACTGTGCTTATGTTAAGCCTCAACAAACATTTTTTTTGACATTTTTCTTAAATTCCTTTTGCCTAATTTTGTTTCTTCATTTTTGTAGAGGCGTCTTTTTAATCTCAGAGTCTTGTTTTCCTTTCTAGGTTTTTTTTCTTTTCTTCTTCTTCATCTTTTTAGCTTCTTTTATTTTTTTCTGTTTTCAGAAGCTTTTTTTTTTCTTCTTCTAAAAATCAGTTTATTTTCACTTCCATCTTGTTTCTTTTCATAGCGAAACTTACATGCTCGACCAATGGGTTCCTATGGAGAGGCAAACAAAGAAGCCGATAAACACTTTCAGAGTCAGATTTTGAATAGAAGAGAAAATCGCCCAATCTATGACGAAAGCTGTCATCTCACCGAGCCGCTGTTTAACCAAATACTACTACTACTACTACTACTACTACTACGACGACGACTACTACTACCACTAAAATGATAAGTAAAAAAAGGTGGAGGAAAATAAGAAGAAAAATAAGAATCTTGTGAGTAGCCTGAAGGGATTAGAATATCGCAAAAATGATATAATTACAGAAATGCACATTTAAAAAATCCATTTATTAACAAATTTAATTTATTTTTTAATAGACTAATTTCATTTTTAGGACACGTTTCTTGATCATATGAGAAAATGCAATAGCATAGACCATTTTAAGGTAGAATTAAATTAATTCCGAAATAATGGTAAAAAAGGAATTGAGGAACTAGGGAATAAAATACTTAACAGAATTTGATTTGTATATTGATTATACATTCATCACAGTTATATCTTCCATCTGTTATATATTGCTGCTGTCCTTATGAGGGTCTACCCACAACATTCTTGTAGGAGTTTGTGACATATTTCCATCCTATGAATGTCCAGCGCGAACGCAAACCCGACGATATTATTGTACCGTCTTTGTACAGAAGGGATACTACACTTTGATCCTAGACTGAAGGCTGAGAATGTGTATTTTAGTTGGACTTTCACGTTCGACACAACGGCTATATAAGATGAATTTAAAAAAAAATAACTTTTTTTTTGCATTGCATTTTCGAAGATCGGGCAATCTCATGTGTTAAAAGGGGTGGATGGTGATAACGTAGGTACGAACATGAAATTGTCTTAACGTATTATTATATAGATGTTTTCTGAAAAGTCGTATATAATATATAGAAATAGGATAAGTCTTCATACATATCCTTATATATAATTAATTTACTTCTCAAATGAGTGTATATTTCTCGGTATGAACAGAACATGCAGCAATTCCATGACAGGAACACTTCTTTAATTCCAAAACAAATTGTATAGATGGGAGAGATGGTCAGTGATGCACTGTCTCATCGCCGACTTAGGGTACCTTCGCGGCAAATTCAGGTTGCCTCCTTGAAAGCGACATGACAAACCTTTTCAAGTCCAAAAATCTCAACCTCTCATAATTATTTGAGCAGCTCCTTAACCAATCAAATTACTCTATACACAATTTAGCACTTTATGACCAGGTAAGTATCTTTTGTGCATAAGGATTCGTAATTGTTGAGGATATTTTATACCTGGATCTTTCATGGCTCTGTTATTTTAGCCAAATCAATTTGGAAGCAATTAATATTATGTTTGTGGTTTGTAATATTTTTCGGTGCCTTTGCTCGCGTTACTTCTATTGTCCCTAACAAATTATTGACAACATTGTAACTCTATTTTGACCACGAAATCTATTGGGTCGTCCTAAATATTTTGAGTGACTTCGACACTTATATATTTAAACGCTTCATAAGCTAACCATTCATTTATTTATTTATTTATGTTAACATAGTTCACCACAAACAAGACAGGCCGCCACTGTAGACGTAAGGGGCTACTGAGAAAAAAAGGGTGAAGGTTTTTTCTTTTTTTTGGGGGGGGGAAACCTAATTAAGGAGCTGCGCAGCGAGATGTCTGTTTACATTAGTTTCAAATTTCTGCATGTCAATAACGTCAGGAAAGCAGGGAGCAAGGAGGGAGTTCCAGAGTCCAGCAGCACGAGGAAAGAAGCTTTTGGAGTAGAAAGCTCTTCGTCATCTGGGGACCTCCACAGTGTATCGATAGGATTTGGCAGATTGTCGGGTTGATCTAGTGAATTTACGTCGTGGGGGTACCAGAGCAGCAAGCTCATCAGAGCACAACCCATTGAAGTACTTGTAAAACAGACACAAGAGTATTTTATAGGTACAGATAGTTAAAATAACAAATAATTTACCTCACTCGCTTAAGAACCCTAGCTTAGTCAATAACAATAATACCATCAGGGACAATACATAGAAAGGCTTAGAATATTAAATATATATTTACATATATGACGGTAATAAAGGTGTCTGAAAATGTGTTAAATAAAAAAAATGAATTCATAAACGAAGTCACGATAAGGAGGATGAAGAAAAACACCGCGAAAATAAATGAGTGATCATGACTAAGCTAGGACATCGAGAGTAGACTATATTAACAGTTTAGTATTATGAGATTGGGTGATAAAAAACGTAGACAATTATATATTACTTGTGGGACATGTACACAGGCGTTGCTCGGATAGTAAAGAACCAAAGAAACTTTGTTTTGAAAACA
>OY744539.1:65044310-65106810 GCA_963556195.1 Sepiola atlantica | reverse complement strand
AAACATAACTCCATTGATTGCATGATGGGGTGATTGTGTCTTATTTACAACAATAGATGATCCATTATAATTAAATGCATTTGTAGACGTGGTCTGATAATCTAATATACATATACTATATATGTATAAATTTTCAAAAAATATCTTATATTTATATATATATATATATATATATATATATATATATATATATATATGCGTGTGTGAATGTAAAATAATTTTTCTATTACAGTTTTTCTTTACTAACGTAACACACACTCATGAATTTATGTTTACGCTAGTATTAATAATACTGGCGTAAACATAACTCCATTGATTGCATGATGGGGTGATTGTGTCTTATTTACAACAATAGATGATCCATTATAAGTAAATGCATTTGTGGACGTGGTCTGATAATCTAATATGCATACATTATCCTAGCTGGGACACTACGTCACACACAGACAGACACACATACACACAGACATACACACACACGCATATATATGAAAAAATTATTTAATTCAAACTTACCTTTGTTATCTACATAAAAGCAATAATAAGAAATTATAACTAACTTCATTGTTATAATTTAGAAAAAAATGAGTATATTTAGTATAATTATTTAAAACATGTGCCTTTTCTGGAAAGCCGTATTATATAACTCAGTACTGTCCATAGAAAAGTATACTATAATCAATTTGAATTTAACTTTAAACTTCATGTTTAAAGTTAAATTCAAATTGATTATAGCAACAATAATAACTTCACTTGTATAATTTGAAACAAAAATGTTGTTAATGGAATATAATCAAATGAAACATTTGCCTTTTCTGGACAGCCCTACTACATGATTCAGTACTGCTAATAAAGACAAAGCACCAGTAACTATACTCCAATCATTAAAAATTTGAATTTTACAAAGGAAGTTATTATAAATATTTTAATAAAACTTGCAATTAAAATAACTTTTTAGTCTATAAAAATAAAAGAAAAAAAATGAGAATATAGTCAATTGAAACATTTGCTGTTGCTGGACATCCCTATTACATGATTCAGTACTGCCCATAGAAAAAAAACACAATTGACTGTACTTTAGTAGTAAATTTAGAGATTAACATATTTTCACTAAATGTAAAATATTATTTTTAGAATATTATTAAAAAGGACACTAGTATTTTCTGAACAATTTTACTACATGATTCAGTACTACGCATAGAGACGAAGTCACGAATGATAGTATTGTACTAATCAGTTTAGAGTATTACTTAAATAAGCGAAGTTATTAAAAATTAGTTAACAAGCAAAATAAATAATACCCTTTCTTTTAACCCTCTAAAATTACCAAAATTTTTTTCTGATTCTTTAATTCTTCTTTTACTGGTTTTTTTCTTCCTTTAAGTTACAATTTATTCTATATTTCAATTATTAGAAATTCAATTATTGAAAAGTAAAGAATTATAAAAAATAATTATATTTCTTCTATTTAAAAATCATATTTTTGTAAATAATAAAATATCATTTTTCATATTAGTTCTATTTAATAATTTCAGTTTAAAAAAAATAATAATTCAATACTCCAATTCAAATTAAATGATTTTCAAAATTTTAGAATTGTAATATCCAGAATAAAGTAAAGTAAGATCGAAATATGTTGAATAATTTAAATTCAAATATTCATACCTTCAGAAAAACTTTCATTTTCAGCATGAGTTTCAGAATAATAAAAATCAATATAAATTTCTGAGTTTCAAATAAGTTCAAATCATTAAAAATTATTTCAGAATACATTCAAATATCATAATTCAATTATCATTGACTTCAGTCTAAATTCTATTTTCAGAATTGTAATTTTGAGAATAAAGTAAAATAATGTAAAATATGATTTTTATTTCAAATTCAAATGTTAATAAATTCAGAAAAAACTGATTTCCAGAATAAGTTCGAAATAAGTTTCAGAATTAATTTCTGGGTTTCAAATAAGTTTAAAAAATGCTTAATTATTTCAGAAAAATTCAAAATAAGCTTCCAAATGATAATTCGAATATTTCAAAATCAATTATTAATTTCGAAATACAATTTAATTTTCAGAGCTTCTAATAAGTTTCAAAAAATTATTAAAACATAAGAATAAGTTTTATATTTCAGAAATTATTCTTAAAATTTCAAAATACATTAGAATATTTTTTATTTCAGTAGAATTATATTATTAATAATTTCAGTATGAATATAATTTTCAGAATAAATTAAAACAAATATTTTCAATGTCAAGTTTAGATTTTTTTTCCATTAATAATACATCATTAGGCAATTTAAGAAGACATTTATTGTGTTCTCTTAATTATGTTTTCACTAATTTCATCCGAATTTTCAGTGCCATTCTTTTGACGAGACAGATATAATGACCTGCCATAGATGATGCTTCTTTATGAAGAATGACGACTTTTAATGTAGATTTACTTCTATGTATTTGTTTCTTTTTAGCACTAAAATTTATAGTATCACAATTAATTCTTTGTTCTCTTTCATTATTAATCAAACATCTATTAATTCAGATGACTAGATATTTTAAATCATTAGTAGATTAAAATCTTAAAGTTAAATGATGCTCAGTATTTTCTAAACACGTATCAAAGTATTTAATCAAAGTAGATCTTGTTGAAAGTAAAAATTGTAATTGTTGTGTGCCACTGATAGGATATAATATCATTCTTTTAAAATTTCAAATAGAAGTTGAGATTCTATACCACATTCAGGTGTTGAATTACAATTGCAAATATGTTTATTTAATATGTGACAATTTGTCTGATGCAATCCGATGCATCTAGTATGATCAGTTTGATTAAATTGAAGTTTTTCTCTGAATACTAAGTCTAAATGAAGTGAGAGTTATTTCCAAACATCATGAGCACATTGCTGATTTCTATAATAAAATATTCTCCCAATGATTCTTCTAAATGTAAAAACATTGTAATCATTATTAAAGATGATATTACTCAATTATTGATGTGCATCATTCATGTTGTTAAAATTATTCAAATACTAAAGAAATTCAGACAATTGAATCAGTGATTGCAAAACTGAATTTGCAAAACATGCATTTCTTTGATTAATGAAATGATTCACAAGGACTAGAGTTTGGCTAATTTTGTTTATTTTCTTCTTCTTAGAAGGTTGGTTTGTGCTTTCTTCCAAATTAAGTTTTTTAGTGCTTTTTATGGGCATGCTAGAAGCATTTGCCATACAAGGAGGCTTTTTCCTGCAAGGTTGCAAAGGAGGCACATTTTCTAGCCTGTAGTTGTACTCTTCCCTATACAGATTTATCAACCATGATCAATGATCAAGGATCAAAGTCACAAAGGTACACATAAGCTTGACCATCTATAGATATCTAATTGCCTAAATCAGCAATTATCCCATCCACAGAAATTGCTTGTGATTTGTGAATTGTTATAGAGTAAGCAAGTGACAATAGAAATTGTGTTCTAGTGACAAAAACACCAGGGGAAATCTTATAGTCTGCTTGAACTCTTCCAATATAAATAGGTTTGTCTTCATTGGTACCAAAAGACACCAAAATTTTGTAACCATTTTTGTCCATTTCAACTCATTTCTACAACTGTTCCTATAACACCAGTGCATAATCCTTGATCCACATTGATATTTATTTCAGCATCACTCTAGCTCATATTTCAACTTTTAGCAATGTTTCAAGTCCTACAGTGTCAGATGTTTTCTTGTTTTTGCCACTTTTAACATTTTCGTATTTCTTTTATTTACTTGTCTCATACCAGAATCTTTTGAAACAATTTTCCCTGTATTTATTTTGCATTTTTTAAATCATTTCATTGTTCAACTCACAAACAGCTTCATTTAAAAGCAAAATGCAGACGCAATTAAATTCAGGTGTAGCATACATTTCAAGCAATTTTTCAGCGACTTTTTCAACAGTTGCTTATCTATCAGAAAATAGGCAAGTTTTTGAAGAATGCTAATATCAGAGTCCGATGGTGAACCGATCTCAATTCTTCTCAAAATATCATCATCATTTTCTTTGTCTTCTTTTTGTCTCATATTAATGGTAAGTTCATCATATTCATGGTATTTCCACAACGATTGTCCACTAATACTAATTTCTGTTCTTTTGGCCTCATATGATGATATTCTAGACAAAAATAGTTTTTCATTGACAGGTGGCAATTGCATTAAATCACCAAACAATAGCACATTATTTTTCCAAAAGGACGTGCTATTTTTAAGGATCTCTAAAAAATGTCATCAAGACTTTTGTCAATAAATACCAGCATCAAATTACTAACCATGCTAATTTTATCAATTATTACAGTCTGGCTCTTTTATACGTATGGCTTAAACTTTACAAGTCCACTTTCTGCAATTCCTTGTAAGTTGTGAACTTTTCATGCTGAACTCAAATCATTAGAGTTCTATGTAGAGTACTTCATTTTATTTGAAAATCACTCATGCCTGTTGGTCCACATATTATGACAAGAAAACCATTAGATGGATCAGTCATAACAGTTACTTTGTCAGACAATGTGTCAATCATAAAACTTTTGCTTGTTCCATTCATGCCAGAAATAAATTTGAGAAGCTGTGGTCATTCATCACATTTTTATCTAGGTAAAGGCTTATCTTTATTCCAATGAAGCTTTTGTTTACTGATAATTGAAATCACTTCATTGTTAATTTGTTTTTGATCTTCATTGAATTGAGTTTCGTTTTCAGCCGCTGATTCATCAGTTACATTTCTTTCCATTTGATTTGTGAATGTGAATGATAGTCTGTGAGTCATTCATTTCGTATGAATCAGATGATTCTATTGTAGGAATTTGTTTACCCGATATCGTTCTAGTTAGAATATTTTCTAGTGGAACGAACTAGATTCGAACTTGGCACACCCAGGTTGTCAGTCTGTGTCGTTAACCAGTTAGCTACTGTCACATCCCAGTCTTTGCCTGTATATTGGTTTTGTTATATATATATATATATATATATATATACATACATATATATATATATATATATATATATATATATATATATATATATACACACACACACACATATATATATATATATATATATATATATATATATATGTGTATATATATATTTTAGAGGAAGCATTATTATAATCAATGAAACAGACGAGTGGAAAACAAGGAAAATTGTTAAAATTACCTTAAGGCCTTATCGTCTGACCCTCTGAGAGGAAACGTCAGAATGGTAAATTCAAAAACTAAAAGTCGAATGAGATATGAGGAAAAAAAACTTATTTCAGTTGGAGGAAACGATTGAGAGGGAAAAAAAGGGTAAATCTCTCAACGTTATGGTGGCTTTTAATCATTTTAGTTTTTAATTTACCATTCTGACGTTTTTTTTCCACTCGTCTGTTTCATTGATTATAATAATGCTTCCTCTAAAATTGATCCTACGATTCTGTTGTACACAAAATTTACTTATATACACACACACACACACACACACACACACACACACACACACACACACATATATATATATATATATATATATATATATATATATATATATATCGATTGACAGATAGGGGAATGTAAGGAAAGCCTTGTTTAATATAAGGTCTGTTGATAAGTGAACATCTCCATTATCTCTAGGCAACGTTTTAAAGAAGGCCCATTAAATAGAAAATGTCTCCGAAAGTAAGAATTTCTTATCTTAGTGTCCATTTGCTGAAAAATAGAAGAATTATTCCATCTTAAATGCGACCAATACAACCAACAACGTTGATATGATTCCTGTAAGATTTTAAATGGAAGGAACATACATTGACACCGTCAAATAGTCATACAATAAATCATTCAGTAAGACATTTTTAACCACTCTCATCTCTTATGTCAATTATCTATCTATCTATCTATCTATCTATCTATCTATCTATCTATCTATCTATCAGAGAAAGAGAGAGAGAGAGAGAGATTTGTTTGGGATTTTTTATGAGGAAGATTGATAATTTGTATTATTTGTATTATTCGGATTACTGTTCTCATCTTGGGTGATACTTTCAAAACGTTTCGCCCGATGTTTTCTCCGACCTTCTTCAGGTACATCTTCTGCCAAACCATGTAATCTGTTCGAAATTTCGAACTGAACTTTTTTTTTAATCTGCGGATATATATTATTCATCGTTTTGTCAGCCATGATCGTGTTGAAGTCCTTAGTAATTTTTATTTTATTCTAAGATAGTATCGTTTGTAGTGAGGATTGAACCCTCAACCCTCACTACAGGCGAAATTCAGAAGAGTGTCACTTAGAACTTATTATTACTTAACAACCATATCCGTTGAACCACTGCTAAAACTATGAATAAAATAAAAACTACTTAAGACGCCTATCAACCTTGGCTGACGGAACGAGGATAATCTACCCCCTCGTGGATTAAATAAAGAGCTCAGTTCGAAATTCCTTATAGATTCCCGAGTTTGACAGAAATACTCCCGTGTTCGACAAGACGCACCTGAAGGAAGTCGGAGGATATATCGGTCGAAACGTTCTGAGAATATCATCCAAGATCATAATAATATTTGCACTAATCCAAATGTTTTTTTTGGTTTGTCTGTTTTATGAGATATAAGCCATCTTTGGATCATTTAATTTAGACACACGACATCTATTGCAGACAATCCATTTTTTTTATAATTAGTTAAACAAACATTTTTATTTTACTCATAGCTGGAGGGAAACTCTTTCTACCTTTCATAACTCTATTAGTGCTCTATTCAATATTCTAAGAGTTTAGGAATCAAGAGAGAGAGAGAGATAGTAAAAGAGAGAGAGAGAGAAGGAGAACGAGAGAATGAGATATACAGAGAGAGAGAGAGAGAGAGTAAGAGAGAATGAGACAGAGAAAAAGAGATAAAGAGAGAAAGAGAGAGAGAGAAAGGAGAGAGAAAGAGGCGAATATATGTTAATATGGTATAGTGTAAACCTAGTAATATATTCGACAATATCTTTTTTCTTTTCTTTACAACTGTAACCAATAAATAAATACAATAAGAATAGACACGAATTAAGAAAAGAAGAAAGAAAGAAAAAGAAAAAGAAAAGGAAAAAAGAAGTAAGTAAAACAAAAAATCGAAAACGATAAATGAAGCAGAAGAAACTATGATATATATGAGCACTAAAATGGAAAAGACTAATATGGGAGATTGACAGATAATTTAAGCAAACGAAGACAAAGAATAGAAAGTATGAAGGAAATTTATAATAATTACTTGAAAACAAGTCTGAAGAAAAATAATAAGAACAATGAGATAAAAAGGATATAAACGAGATTACTTTATGCACAGAGTCGACGGCCTCGTGTCAGATTGGCGCAGGTGCAAATAAAAATAAAACAATCTGAGAATTTCCGTAGTGCACGACCAAAATAACGCACTGGTTTTAAGGTCAGGTGACAGAGTAGGTGATAATGCGATAAAAAAAGATACAAAACATATTCATCACGACTGCGAGCAGATATCTTTTTCGCTTACCCGATTCGCCTTAGTCTAAATATTGATTAGTGCTATTTCTCAGATATGTGCGTCTATTAAGTCCAAGATGGATTTATTCGTTCTATATCTAATCAAAAGGAATGATCTCCCCTTCATCACCGGTTCCAATCGTAATAATAATATGTACCCGTAACCACTTATTTTAAATATGAACGCGTGTACACACTCACATGTTGACAGATGTATAACCGTCCAATCCATACGAGTCGAGTTTCAAGTGTTCCCGTGAAACCGAAAGTACCGATGGATGATCATAATGATATACAATGTTTATAAACAATATATATGCTCTTACACGATTACTTGTGCACATTTGTTATTTCTCCTATAACACTGAATTACACAATATATATATATATATATATATATATATATATATATATATATATATATATATATATATATATATATATATATATATATATATAAAGAGGTGTACTAAAAGCGAACTTTTAGGAAAGGTAAAACCCTATTCTCTCCGCTGGACTCTTCGACACCGGACTTTTTGGCAATCGGACATTTGCTTGCACCCTGGCACAGTTTTGCCCTGCGTTTCTTTCCCTACAACTTTTATTTTATTTTTTCAAATTTTAAATCTTGGCCTTTGCCAACTTATCTATCCCAGCGACTTCCTCTGATGATAAGATTTTGATCTTTGAAAAGCCTGGCTTAAGGAAAATTTAACTTGAATAAATTGCCTTTTTGCGGAATATACCTTGCTTTGAACTTTTGAATTGAATTTTGATTTGGCTTTTGCTTTCTCTAATTCCTTTCCATTCTCCTTCATATATATATATATATATATATATATATATATATATATATATATATATAGAGAGAGAGAGAGAGAGAGAGAGAAATCTTTATATATATTGGAAATGAAAAAGGAAAACAAAAAACTATGTTATTTATGTATTCATCAGCGTTTCGTCTTTATGGTAGACTTCCCCAGGATGAAGAAAATTAGAAAATTCATACAATTATAAATTTTGATTTGCTAGAAATTGTCCAAGTTTCGGCACGGCTGTGGATAAGAACAATCATAACACCTCGATTTAGGCTAGTCTGTTATCAGCAGCAGTCTGTGCAGTTCAATTGAAGCTGGGGTGAATAGGCTTGGAGTTATTAGTTTACATATCTATTTTTAGCTAGGGAGTCTGTCTGAGTCAAAATACTTCACAGCTAAGTTTGGCCGATAGTAGATGTTGGGCGGGGGGCTAAAGTTTGAATTTCTCATAATGCTCCGAATTAATATATATATATATATATATATATATATATATATATATATATATATATATATATATATATATATATGGAGAGAGTGATAGAGAGATAAAGAGATCTTAGGTAAAGTTAATTACGACAAAAACATTTACTTGAATTCAATATAAACCACAGTTTATATATATATATATATATATATATATATATATATATATATATATATATATATATATATATATATATATAAACTGTGGTTTATATTGAATTCTGGAAACGTAAATGAATGATTTTGTCGTAATTAAGTTTACCTAAGATCCTTCTCTCTATCTCTCTCTCCATCTATAGGTCTCATTTTATTATCTCTCTCTCTCCCTCTCTCTTTCTCTCTCTGTCTCTCTCTCTCTCTCTCTCTCTCTCTATATATATATATATATATATATATATATATATATATAGAGAGAGAGAGAGAGATATTACCTTTTTCAATTTCCATTACGTCGAAACACTTTTATTCGCTTCTTTGTTATATATATATATATATATATATATATATATATATATATATATATATATATATATATATATATATATATATATATATATAAACTTTGAGAATTGATGAATATTGAATTCTTGGAACGTAAGTGAATAATTTGTCGTAATTAAGTTTAACTAACATATTTGATTCCATACGCCCCTGCCGCATTTGTTGCCCCCCACTACCAACAGCTAATATTCCTATCCCAGCTATCAAATAGTTATTTTCGCCACCGCCTGCAAGCAACACTTTCAATCCGCTCCGTCTTGAAAAATATCGGCTTTAAATCCATGTCTGTAACCTATCGATACACTGATCAACCAGGGAGCTAGAGGTTTTCGTAAGCACACTTTGATATATACCGAACTTTAACTGACAAACTTCATTCTGAACCCGGCGAAACGGATAATTCCAGTACCAGACTATTACACAGACAAGATAAATTGGACTTTACCAATTGCCGTCTAAAAATCAGCTGCTTGACATAAACATTTGGATTTCTTAACAATTTGAGTATTATTCTTTTTCAAGCATTCATTTCCAATATAACAGTTGTTTTATTTTTTATGTGTTTTGACGGCGTACACCCTGACTCTACGCTCTCATCTCAACAAAAGACTCTTTACCTTTTGGTCTTTTAAAAATTTTATTTCATGTAAAATTTTCAAAGTTAAATTCTGCCGATAATATTTACAATTACATTGTCGGTTTTTCTCTATCCTCTGATGAAAAGAGTTTATCTTTGAAAATCCATGGATTAACGATATGAAGCCCATTGCTTTGAACTTTTGATGTTCTAGTAAATATTGTATCTTTACAATTTTTTATTCTTAACTTTCATCCTTAGAAATATATATATATATATATATATATATATATATATATATATATATATATTGAAAAATGTATCTGACCACCGTTTCATCTGCTTGTCTTGATCGGCAGTAAGTGTTCTTGCTAATTTTTGAAGTAGCTTCTTGTACCAGACTTGAAACAAAAATGAGCTTCGAAACGTTCGTAACCCGGTTTTATATCAAATTTTATTTCTGAAACTTGATTTGAATGTGTGGGTTTCAATCATTGACAGTTGTAGTGCCACATTTATTACTTTAATCTTTGAGTAAACGACATGATGCTGGAGGTAAGGCTTTTATTTTAAAACATTCTTTTCTCTCAGGAAAATGCGTTACTACTTTACCCTAAATATAAAGATATCATACTATTGTTTTATTTTTGTGATTATTTTCTCTTTCCAATAAAATGATCTCTTCCCACATTATATGAAAATGAATTGCTTTAACGTCAGAAGATTCAGTAGAGTCATTAACAGAGAATTAATGATGAGGAACAGTATGAGGTTTGAAAAGTAGGCTCACGTAATACATCAGTATTTCCATTCATGAGAAATAAAAAAAGAGAAAATATAATAGGACAAACACATTTACAGACGGTACATTTATATATAAATTCTATGTACATTTTTCTGTATATTTATGCGGAAATTATTATAACTAGCGGAACCCGTGTAAATTACACGAAATGATGTTTTCAATACGGGTCCTAATGTAACAAAGCACCCTCTATTTGTTAGTAAGTTACGCTAGCTTTATTATGAGCCACCCCCACCCTTCTGGATAAGAGTTAAATAATTGTTTGAAATAGTAACTCGTGTACGATAGACACTGCGCATATCTACTAAAAAAGGTTGATATGCCATCCGTTCAAAAAAAAAAAAGACAACAAAATAATACTGGCCGATACCCTACTTTTTAAGCAGTCAACGTAATTAAATAGACAATGCTATTAAAAACGCCAACATAAAAACAAAAAATAGTTTTAAGTTTTAAGCAACACAAAAAAGTAGTTTTTAACCAAGTGATAAAAAAAATGTATTATTTCTTCCCCTTCCCCTCGAAATGTAGAATAAAAATCTTAGAGGTTGGTTGGGATCGAACTATGAACCAGTCGGGCCGAAGTAAAAAAGTTTACCTCGCCAACCATTGCGCCAGAGCGAAACACATGTAAATATACCTAAACGCAGGCTAGTTGAATGTTTTTCAAAATTTAAGTGCGGCACGCATGCGCAGAGCTTTTACCGGAAGCGTGACACACGAACACACACGCTATCGTATTAATATATAGATTGTTTGATTAAATAAAAGGAGACGAACAAAGTCAGAATCGGCGATTCATTCATTAATAAATTTACGGTGTGTATTTTTTATATTCACATTCGTGAAACAATGGATCGTTTGGTTAATCTGAAGAGACCTATCTTAGTATCACTTGAGTTACGTATAATCTGTCATGATTCTCAACGTGATAGATTATTTTGAGGCAATACCCCAGGGACCTACCTCTATTTAAGTAAAGAGATGTTACCAATAGAATTTCGGCATCTGAAATTAAATAGAATAGGTGTTGTCATGCAGACTACACACAAACGAAACACTTTTAGATTGCAAAACAAAATACAGTCGAAAAGGTGCCTAAAAACAATCGATTACCTAGCAAGGTGAAAAGAATTGTCAGGATACGGAAATAAAACAAAAAAGAAACATGTCTGGTCGAAAGTAATAATATAAATGAACTAATATGTTGAGGAGATTCACGGTTGCAGCAATTGGTGAACTTATTTTTGCTTAAGTATGGTAGCATTTAGAAACAGTGCGATTTGGCTCTGATTTGATTAAGCCATTAAGATTGCAGAAGAAAAGGAACATGTTCTCGATTTGAATCAGATCTGGATTAACTTCACTAGATTTACAGATTTTGCCAATATCAACACTTCCCATTAATATTTCAACACCAATTAAAAGAAAGAGAATTCATCTCCCTGTTTTGGCGATGTCTATGTATTTCTCTCTTGATGGAGATGCAGCTGAAAGTTGAAGTATAATTTTATCTGACAATTTAAAGCATTTACATTTTTGAATTCTTAATGGCTGATCATGAATCTGTCCTCGTGGCAATGGCTCAGATTTTAAAGGAAGCCGTTCAAGACAAGGCATGAAACCACTTGAGATAAAGATCTAAAAAAAGGAAGATGATCTTAGACTTAAAAACACTAAATTTATAGGTAGGAGGAAAACAATAAGCAGAACAGAGTTCCACAGGGCTGCAGTTCTTGGAAAGAAGCTAGTGCAATCTGAAAAAGGATTACAACAGGGAATCTGGACAACGAATTTATGAAGGCCACTAGAATAACGAGTGGCGGTTAGTTGGGTAGAGGAATGCACGGATGAGAATTTGATGGAGTGGTTTCATCGGGCCGAAATCGACATTCAACTGACGATATCAATTTTGGGTTGATATTATATAACAATTTGTGACACCACGCGCACACCTGTAAACGCCCATTGTGGGATTTCGCTGTCAATGTAGCCACACCCTTAGGGCATTTATTTAGTGATGGGCTATTTCCTTCTGTCGCTAACCTGTGCAGGTAGTGTCAATCAAAAATTATTTTATATCTGACACTCCACGGTGTTTGTTTTTCATGACCAGATCGCTTGACTTAATCAACGATTATTTTATTTTCGACAATCAATCATGTTATGTTGTTTTTTTTTCGGCCAGGTGCGTGTTTGTGCCAAGTGCGTTTATTCCTGGCAGATAACCTTTTCGGTACACCGGCCTGGATATTAAAGAGAAAGAGCAATGAATCTAATGCATGGAATCCAAGGAAGATTTAATGAAAAAGAGAAATTAAGAAGTTTCAGAGTCGATATTTCTCTAAGAACAAACCCATGAAAATCTCTGGCAGAAAAGGACCGCACCTTAACATGATTAAGCGAAACAAGCAATTTTCTTACCTCAATCCACAAAATAACTCAATTAAATCTCCATATCAGTTTCATATTCGTATATAGCTGTCTATTCTGGTGTGTCTTCTCGACTATCTCCATGTGATTAGTAGGTATTATTAACATAGGATAATATTCTCTAGAAGATCATTGATATATGGAAGCAACGATGTTTGACCTAGAATAGAAGTCTTGAGGAAAACCAGCTTTATAGGGAAAGAGGACGAGAAGATATCATCGAGAGTTATTCGATCAAAAATAAAAAGGTTAAATAGAAATCCGAGTACTTTTTTGTCTATAGAACATTATGCCGTGTAGCTTTAGTGGGACTTAATGCATACAAAGGCGTCAATATATCAGATTATCAAGCAATACATTTCTTTCTTCCTAGTGTGTTCAAGTGTATGCGTTTGTTGCTCGTTGGTCAGCCATTCCTGGATTCTGGTTTAGATGATCCAAATGTACATTAGAAAGAGGAATACAAATGTCTACTATGAACTCATGTTATTAGTTCGGATGGGATCTTGTATTTGATGTAAGTAGTGGGAAATAGACACATAATTTTAGGTTTGGCTCAAATCCCTACGAGGTAACTAAATCCAAACAACTTGTGGAGTTATCTTACAATACAAGTCATATTATTAACCAACATATCTTCGTTGTCTTGATACTTTATTGACTGGAAGTACGCTTGAAAACATGGATCAAGATACAAGATCTTTAATTCTTAAAACTTGGTTCAAGTATGGTTTGTTCATTTGTCGAATAAATCAACACTAGATCGGAAACACTTTCTTCGATTCTTACCATATTGCGACATTTCCGAAAGGATTAGTCAAAAACGGGATTCTCAAAAAAACAATGAGCTATTACACGCGATAGAAAGAATCATTTAGCTAACATTATTAAAGTGCATTCTAGAGATGCACATGCTCATGTATTGAATTACACGAGAACTGCACATATTTAGACAGTGGCTTCAAAGATTCTGCAAGAATAAATCGTGAAATATTTCCAGTACAGTGTGCCATGTAATATGTATTTATTTGATTTCAACCGTATATGTTACTATATAATCAATATTATTCAAAGATTCTGTAAACCTAAGCCAAATATACAGGTAAACAATTATAGTTTGGTAATTCTTTAGATAGATATTGAAAATTTGTATTACTTGGATTATTCGGACTACTGTTCTCATTTTAGAAGTTACTCTCACAACGTTTCGGCCGATGTAACCCCGAACTTTTTCAGGTACGTCTCATTTAACTCGGGAATATGTATGTCGAACTCGAGAATCAGTATGTTGAACTTGAGAATGAGTATGTTGAAATCGAGAATCTGTATGTTGAACTCGAGAATCTGTATGTTGAACTTGAGAATCAGTATGTTGAACTTGAGAATCAGTATGTTGAACTTGAGAATATGTATGTTGAACTCGAGAATCTGTATGTTAGACTTGAGAATCAGTATGTTGAACTTGAGAATCTGTATGTTGAACTCAAGAATCAGTATGTTGAACTTGAGAATCTGTATGTTGAACTCAAGAATCAGTATGTTGAACTTGAGAATCAATATGTTTAACTTGAGAATCTGTATGTTGAACTCGAGAATCTGTATGTTGAACTCGAGAATCAGTATGTTGAACTTGAGAATCTGTATGTTGAATTCGAGAATCAGTATGTTGAACTTGAGAATCAGTATGTTTAACTTGAGAATCTGTATGTTGAAATCGAGAATCTGTATGTTGAACTTGAGAATCAGTATGTTGAACTTGAGAATCTGTATGTTGAACTCGAGAATCAGTATGTTGAACTTGAGAATCAGTATGTTTAACTTGAGAATCTGTATGTTGAAATCGAGAATCTGTATGTTGAACTTGAGAATCAGTATGTTTAACTAGAGAATCTGTATGTTGAACTCGAGAATCTGTATGTTGAACTCAAGAATCAGTATGTTGAACTCGAGAATCAGCATGTTGAACTCGAGAATCAGTATGTTGAAATTGAGAATATGTATGTGTAACTTGAGAATCGGTATGTTTAACTTGAGAATCAGTATGTTAGTCTTGAGAATCTGTATGTCGAACTCGAGAATCGGTATGTTTAACTTGAGAATCAGTATTTTGAACTGGAGAATTAGTATGTTGACCTCGAGAATCAGTATGTTGAACTTGAGAATCGGTATGTTGAACTTGAGAATCTGTATGTCGAACTCGAGAATCGGTATGTTTAACTTGAGAATCAGTATGTTGAACTTGAGAATCAGTATTTCGAACTCGAGAATCGGTATGTTTAACTTGAGAATCAGTATGTTGAACTGGAGAATTAGTATGTTGACCTCGAGAATCAGTATGTTGAACTTGAGAATCGGTATGGTGAACTTGAGAATCTGTATGTTGAACTTGAGAATCTGTATGTTGAACTTGAGAATAAAGGGTTCCGTTCTAAATTCGGTACAGATTCCCGAGTTTGACATGCATATTCCCAAATTCGACGAAACACACTTGAAGAAAGTCGGAGATTACATCGACCGAAACGTTGTGACAATAACTCCCAAGATGGGAACAGTAGTCCGAATAATCCAGATGATAATACCATGTTTACATTGTGAATGGTAGGTTTAATATGGGACTTGTAAATTGACATGTTTGTCATGCTAATAAAATAGTAAGATTAGTAGTATTATACATTCCTTGTGATGATCAAGTGATTCAAATAAAATCATAACTGAAATGTAAAATATACGTTTGCATTTAATCGAATTTATACTAGAATATTTATATAAGATGTTAGAATTAAATATCTTAACACCGAGAATAGTTATTATTACGATTTGTTAGGTTTATTTTATTATTATAATTGTAAAACTTTATTTTACAGCAGAATATTCAAAGATTCTCACACCACGAAATTTAATAGGTTGACAAATGAATCGAGTGCAGAATTAAGTTTGTCAAACAAACTATTTGAAATCAGCATACATAAATAGACGAGAAAATGGTTTGCAGACTTTTCATCCATAAATGCCTCTTGCACTCACTTTTAGTGAAAATCACACCAAATCAACGAAGATAGACTAGAGGACGCAATACAAATATACTTTTGGAATATTCAGTGGTAGCAGGAATTCAACAATTCGTGTGAATGAAGACGAAAAATTAAAAAAATGAGAGAAAAAGAGGAAAACCAGGAAGAAAGATAAAATGTTAAAAAGAACGAAATACAAATATAACAAAAGAAAACGAAGGCGAGGCTCAACGAGAAAGAAGAACGAGGAAGACGAAAAGAAAAGAAAAAGAAAAAGAAAAAAAAAGAAAAAAAAGGACCCAAAAATGTTCTGTAAGAAAGAAAGAAAGAAAGAAAAAAAGAAAACAAGATCAAGAAGGAAGTAGTAGTAGTAGTAGTAGTAGTAGTGATAAGAGAAGTAGAAGAAGAAGAAGAAATAAAAAATGTGTTCGAAAAAAATACGAATATCTATGAGAAACCACTAAAACGGAATATCATCATGAGAAGAAGAAAGAAAGAAAAGACAGAACCAAAATAAGAAGATGAATAAACTAAAAAGAAGAACACACGTAACTCTATTACATATAAAAATAAGAAAGTGAAAGAAAGAAACAAAGTTCTATATGAACGAAAATGAAAGACAAGAAAGAAAGAAAAAAGGGAGAAATTAGGACCTCAGAAAGAAATGATGAAGCTCTATGAAAAGTCAAATTGTAAAGAAGAAAGCAAGTTATAAACAATGAAAGAGGGGGTCATTCTATGAAGAATAAGAAGAAAAAGAAGAAAAAGAAAGGAGGAAGAGAGAAAAAGACAGTGATTAGAACTTTATAAGAAAAGACGAAGGACAATGAAAGAGAAAGAGAAGGACTCCGAATAAAATAAAAAAAACGAGAAAATAAAGTTATATCAATAAAGAAGAAGGAAAAAAAACAAGAAGAAAAAGAGAAAACTCTATGAGCAAGGAACACACAAAACATGAAAAACAAAGTGGAACAATGAAAGAAGAAGGAAAATATACAGAATGGAAAACCAAAAAACGAAAGCACCTTATAATGAAAGAAAAAAAATAACCATTGAAGAAGAAAGAGGAGAAGAATATCTGTGATAAGGAAAGAAAAAAAGGAAGGAAGAAAGAAAAATATGTCCATGGAAGAAGTAAAAAAATAAGAAGGTCTATGAGAACGATACGAATGAAAGAAGAAAGAAAAAGAAACTAGGATTATGGAAAACAAAAACTAAACAATAAGTAAGTGTTTTATGGGCGAAAGATCAACACCCCAACAAAAAAACAACGAAGTTCCATGAGAAAGAGCGATAGGAAGAAGAAAGGTAATTATATAGAAATAGAATAGAAGAAGCAGGAGAAGAAAGAGGGGAAGATGAAGAAAAGGATAAACTGAAAAAGAAGAAAAAACAGAGAAATGAGAAGGAGGAGGAAAGGGGAATAATAATAACAACAACAACAACAACAACAATAATAATAATAATAATAATAATAATAATAAAACACCCAAATTTCAGAGAAGACCAATCGTCCTTACCAGCGAGAAATCAATGGTAAACGGCTGTTGTGATACTGCAAGTTTATTTGCGGTGGCTATGGAAAAGAGGTGGAGAATACTGGAAATCTGGGGAGACTTGTTGTTACTCAGACTCCAGAGAATACCACCAGTTGTCGGTGAGCAATCACTGATGACCTGTGTGAGAACTCCTAGTGAGTAAATAATAATAATAAGAAGAAGAAGAAGAGGAAGAAGAAAAAGAAGAAAAAGAAAAAGAAGAAAACGTCAGAGATTAAACGTGTTCCACGTTGATTTAAAGAATAAGGAGGAATTGTAAAGTGGTTTAAAATCTCCCCTCAATGGAACTAATGTGTTTTACCATTTTAAAACATTTGTAATTTGCCTGCGTTTTCCTGATTACAGACCGGCTGGCCTCAAAGCGAAACATGACACCAGCCTCAGAAAAAAGTGTATTTTGTCCAATACAAAGACACTCAGTGTCTGCGTTTGTTTATCGGCTCTAACTCTAACATTTCCCACTCTTGAATTTTATTCCTCAATAAGTAGTGTTTTCTTTCTCTTTCTCTCTGATTTCGAGTTGATTTTATTTTGGTATTTAATCTAAGCGAACGATAAGAGAAACAGCGCCGCCTGTGTGCGCGACTGGGAACTGCCCTCCTCGCAGTTATATAAGGAAGGGCCTTGTGCGCTTGCTGATAAACTGGGTCAGGTGAAAACACATATCTTGGCTATCTTTCGGGCAGGCCTGGAGTGTAGGCTTTGCTAACGTATCGCACAGACAGAGGTACGCCAATCAACAACAAGCAAAACAAGATAACTCACTCACATACACGCACACACGTATACTGCGTATGTGTATATACGTACAAGTTAAATCAATTAAAAAAAGAACCTTCGCAACAGAGCCAACACACACACGCGCGCACCTATACATGACCAGTATTTAAAATACATACATTAAAAATAACCAATACATACACGAAAAAACACTCAGACGCCAGCAATATACGATAACTTTATATATATATATATATATATATATATATATATATATATATATATATATATATATATATATATATATATTTGTGTTATAATGGAATAATTCCAGGAGGAAATCTGGGTATGAGAGCTCAATGTAGTAAACAGAGCAAGAATAACATAAAATATAATAACACGAAATCACATAATTGTCGATGCAATAATTTATTTCAACCGTGCGGTTTTTCAATCATCACTCAGACAATTACATTTTTGAGACACAATATATATATATATATATATATATATAATTAATTAATTTGTACGTACATAAAGGAATCCATGGACACGTGTTTCTGGCTATCAAACATCATCAGCGTGGCTAAACTGAGCAAGGATCGAACCTACGATATAACTGTCTGTTTTACCCCCAGACCACAAACACCTTGCCGAAATATGTATGCGGTTTTTATCGGAATATGGTTACGTAGTCTTTGTTGTTTTCTTAGTATTTTTCACATCCTAAGCGGTAAAGAATATTGTATTAGGTCGTCTTTATTATAGTATATGAATCAATTTTTCGTACATAAAAGGAATCTATGGACACGTGTTTCTGGCTATCAGTTATAACAAGCATGACTAATATATATTAGCCATGCTGGTTATGACTGATATATATATATAGCAATAGATAAAGTAAAAGAATAACATTAGGTACGAATCAAATTTTATTACAATTCAAAGTTCAGGCAAAGTTCTTTAAAGTCCTTAACTCATGAGTTTTCAAAGAAAATCTTCTCATCAGAGGACCATTACCACAATGATATTACTGCAGGTAATACAAATTAAACTTTGAAAAATATATAAAAAATATATATAGAAAAATACATAAATGTATATACAACATCAAATATATCGGCCCAAAACATACTATTTAGTGAAACTATACAATTCATCCAAGTCAACAAGTCTAAAATAGCTCCAGGCAAGACATCCAAGGTGTTGATTAAACAATAATCCAAATGGTGAATGGTAGTCCAATTGAATTGTAATAAAATTTGATTCGTACCTAATTTTATTCTTTCACTTTATCTATTGCTATTAATACTCTATCCAGTATATTGAGCTTTATTCTTATCCGGATGTCCACTAATTGAAGATATTAGTTGCCTCTTATATCTTTTGTTGTATTAACCATATATATATATATATATATATATATATATATATATATATATATATATATATATATATATATATATATTACTAGAAAAATGTGATCCGTTTAGTCGCTTATTGAACTCAGGTGAGAGTTTTTGAATCAGAAAACATTGAGCTTGCCAAGCAAGTTAAAATTAAGTAAACAATATGACCGAAACCAAAATGTGTCATTGTCTGCGCGCGATGTCTATCCTTTTTACCTTGTCCGTTCTCTGGTTCTGAGTTTAAGATTATTACTACTTGCGGTTTTTCACTTTCGTTTATAATGTAATATTCTAATATTTCCTTTTTTTTAATAAAGTTAGACTATTAATAAACAGAGAGAGAGAGAGAGAGAGAGAGAGAGAGAGAGAGAGAGAGAGAGAGAGAGAGAGAGAGAGAGAAAGAGAGAGAGAGAGACGGGGAGAGATACCCTATAAAAATACGTGGTCCGATTGCGATATCTAATAGCACCATACTTGAGAATGAAACATTTAAACTCATCGGCCTAACATTCACAGGTATCATGAATTAGAACAAATAAATAGAAGATACTGTCACGGCTGCTGTAAGGGAAGTGGCCCCCCCTCTCCCGTACCAGAAAACTTCTCTCACCTGTGCTACATCTCTCTACAAAGCCACCACATTCGCTCAGCATGGAATATTGTTGTCTGGACTTGTGCACCAACCACTAGTATTTCCCCCTTAGACAGGTTCCAAAAACGAGTATCTAATCTAATCGACCCCTCACTGTCCACCAATATCCAGCCGCTGTCCCATCGCCGCAATGAAGCATTCCTGTGCTTGTTTTACAAGTACTCCAATGGAATGTGTTCCGATGAAATTGCTGCTCTGCCCCCCCCCCCGACATAAATACATCCGACCAACCCGACAATCACTGTGGAGGTACCCATTCCCATTGGACTTTCTACTTTAATAGCTTCTTGTTTCGAACTGCTAGCCTTTGGAATTCCCTCCTTGCTACTCGTTTCCATGACTATACCAACATGCAGAAATTTAAATTTACTGTGAACAAACATCACCCTTATTCTCAGTGGCCCCTTACGTTTCAGTGGTCAATGTGCCTTGTTTGGGGGGAATTAAAAGTAAAAACTCCAGACACTGACAGATACAAGTTTAGAAACAGATGAGCGACTTGGTGAGTTAATTGAAATTGCGGCTAATCAAAAAGATTTATATTGTTTTTCAAATATTACTCAATGCCAAAACTCAGTAATATTTTAGCATGTATTTTCTGTTATACACGAAACAACTTAGGGAAACAAACGTTGATTACCTCAGCTTTAAGGATAATACTAGATAGAGATAATGCGATACTCCCTTAAAGCAACCAAAAATACATCATGAAGCAAACATATACCATATACATAGACACACAGAAATAAAAAAAATACTGATACACACATATCATATATATATAAATAGGCATCATTTGTATAACACAATAACATTATGTACATTCATACTACAAACTATTTACATCACCGGTTTTTTCTCGTTTATTGACATTTATTTTAGGGTATGATTGAAAAAATTAAAATGTATTCAATTAACAGTATTTAGATTACGATACTTTTGTATTTAATAACCCCCCTTCTGTCATTCACCATCTTCCACTTGATCTGAAGGAAAGACGCAAAGACACACACACATATCTCGTCATTATGGTTATTTATGCTATATATATATATATATATATATATATATATATATATATATATTATTTATGAAAACATTGTTAAAAATAACTGAATTCGTCTGTTTAATTATACCTTTTTTATTTTTATCTTTTTATTCATTTATTTTATTTTATATTTTTTTCAATTTTTCTGATGGTGTCTTTTGTATTAAAATAAAAAAAAAAATAAATCTTCCATATGTTTCACGTGTTTTACGAACGTTTTCGATTCTTCGTGAAATCATCCTCAGAATCGAAAAAGTTCGTGAAACATGTGAAACATATGGAACATTTATTTTTTTCATTTTAATACAAAAAACACAATCAGAAAATTTTTTTAAATAAAAAAGGTATAATTAAACAGACGAATTCTGTTGGTTTTAACAATGTTTGCATAAATGAGAACATTCTGCCTACATATACACACAATATATATGTATATATTTGGGCAGATATATATTTACATAGACTGGAATATATATATATATGTCATCATTAATAAAAAAATGATATATCTAGAGCGTATAGTTATCATGGATGTAGGCGATATATTGACGACCTTGTTTGCATTAATGATAGCGAAGAGTTTGCAAATACTAAATATTTAATATATCCTAAAGAGTTAAAATTAAACTGTGAACATAAGGGAACACAAGCTACTTTTCTTGATTTGGATATAAAAATTGAAGATAAAATATTTATCTATAAACTGTTTGATAAAAGAAATTCATTCCCTTTTCGTATCGTGCGAATGCCATATAAAAATAGTACTAGCCCTGTGTATATATTTTACGGGAGTATTATGTCTGAATTTCTGAGAATTGCTCGTGTTACCTTAAAATTAGTAGATTTCATGCCCCCAATTTCTGATCTAATAATAAGAATGATTAACCAAGGTGGCGATCAAAATAAAATATTTGGACAATTAAATAAGGCAATTACTCGCCATCCTGATGCTTTTAAATCTTATCAAATTAATCAAAATAAACTGATATAACAAATCATAGTATATATAAATAGAAATAATATAATATGAATAAACGTATATATAACACATCTGCTAATTATAATAAGAAAAACAATAAAAATACAGTAGAAAGAAAGAAAGATATGTTAAAAAAGAAGAAGAAGAAAACCGACAGTTATGAACGCCGATTTTAAACACCGGGAGTTGGCAAAGAAGAAGAAGAAAAAGAGAGCAAATTAACGGTTAACTTATAGACGCAGATTTGAAACAATGAGAAAAGAAAAAAGTCGACAGTTGGGAACGCAGATTAGAAAAACTATAGTGAACAAGGAAGATTAATATTTATTTGAGGATGACAACAACGGGGAGATTGACAACAAAGTAGGACGAGGGAGAAAAGGAGGAACTAAAGGTATATGTATGTATGTATGTGTGTATGTATATATATATATATATATATATATATATATATATATATATATATGTATATACATATTTATTTATTTATCTTTTATTTTTTGATGTGTTGATGTTTTTAATATTTATAATATAAAACTAAAAATAATACATTAATCACTTAAATAATAGTGTCATGGATTCGTCCAAACACTTTAAAATGCAGCAACATTTTTGTGAGTAACGGATACATTTTATTAGACAGACGAACAGCGCAGGTAAAGAACTTTTTTTTTTGTGTCTTAAATAACTAATATAAGTTAGCAAAACATTTATATGGAACAAAACGTAAATTTAGTATAAGGAACGTTTATGTTTTTGTCTTTTAAGGGAAGTGGGGTCTGATCAACTCTGCTGGGAAGCCATGAAATTAAATACTGTCTTGTTTTTAAATTCCCGAAACAGTTTTTCATGGTAAACAACTGATGATCCCTTAAAATAGTGTTAGAAACTAACTAATATAATAACTGTAAAAAATAAATTGACTTACATGAGTGATTTTCCACTGGAAGACTTGAGACTATAAGTTTTTTTTTTTTAAATTTTTTTTTTATATAGTTTTAATGGTTGAGAAACTTTCGAGACTATATATATATATATATATATATATATATATATATATATATATATATATATATATATATATATATATATATAAGGAGAGGTAGTTTGCTTATATATATATATATAAGGAGAGGTAGTTTGCTTGAAGCATTGTGTGTAGTACGTATATAGAGGAGTATTAGAAGGCTATCCCAACGCAAGAAATCGAAATATGTGGGCGTTGAAAAGTAAGAGAAAAACAAGTGAGGTTAGAGATTGTAAACATCCACATTTGATGAAGAGGTCTTCCTCGAAATATATTCTGGAACACGGTCACACACATTACATCACAGTGTTCAAGTCTTGCCTAATCAAGTAAGATTTGCTATAAAAATTAAAAAAAAAAAGAGTATATAAAAAATCTCTTGTTTTTGTCTTATATCTCAACGCCGACAGGAAAAAGTCAGAGTAGTTAAAAAAGAATCAAAAGGTACGAGAGTTAGCCGAAAACAGGGGTAGTATAAGGTGGCTGTTTTCTCAGGTACGGACATTGAGAGAAGTGGCCAATATCACCGACGCCGTAGCGGCAGAAATACGTGAACTGGACGGTTTTGTACAACGGTATTTTCAGTTATTGGCACTAACGAATAAGGTACGCCAGACAGGGAAGTCGTTGACGACGTTATTAGAGCATGTACGTGCGCAGTTATATATGTTGTCGCTTGGACACCTGTCGCCGAGTATAGTAACCCCGGGAAGATTGAAGGAAGTGCTGTTGATAATACAGACCGAGTTATCCCATCATTTGGTATTTCCGGTTGACCCCACTGAACAGGTATGGAAGTACTATAAGGCGTTAGGATGTGTGACCTTATTCGAAGGTAACAAGCTATTAGTGTTGGTATCCATACCGTTGTTGGATAGGGATAGTACTTTTAAGATACACCAGTTAGTTAAGCTGTCCATACCATACCCCCAAGCAGACCAAAAACTCGGAGCAGTGGCTAGATATAAGGTTGAGACGGAATTTGTAGCCTTAAATGTTGCCAGAACAAAATTCATGTTATTAACTAACGAGCAAGCGAATAAATGTAGAACAGATTCCCTTAGAACGTGTAGATTAGCGAGTCCTATTTATGTAACTAGCAGTCATGAGCTGTGTGTGTTAAAATTGTTGAAATAGGCTAAGGATCGGGTTATGAAGAATTGTAAGGTAGAAGTGTTGACGAATGTTGTGTTTTCTTTCACAGTCAGTGTATCCGATGGGATTTGTGCAGAGGTCACCCAGGAAGAGATTGAGCTATCTATGGTTTGTGAAGATAAGGCCACCAAAACGATACTAGACCGCCCCCATTGTCGGTCATAGAGTTACCCAATGGATGCGTCACTTTTGGGGCATCGATTTCCCTCTCCCTTTACTATCAGGCAGAGGAAAAATGTGAAAATAAGGAATCTCTCTTCAAGTTGATAAAAATTAATGCAAGTAGATAGAGGGGATTGTGAGAACTTATAGTAAAAGAAATTGCTTTGAAGAAAATGCTCGAAGTTTAATAATCCAGGCATTTTTTTCAATTAAATTTCTTTAATAGTTGGTAGAAAGAATTAGTTTTGAGGAACTAAAATCTCAATTAAGCCGATTAGAAAAAGAGAATCCAGGTAGGAGGGTGAATATGTGTCCTATAATAGCTTGGCCGATAGTAGTAAGAATTTAATTCATGATAGGGTTGGCATTTGCAGCAAAAAAGGGTGCTGAAAAGATATAAGAACAGGTTTGGTAACCTAAGGACACTGACAACAGAGTATTTGAGCGAAGAAGGGATACCATCGTGTGCACTTTACCGAAATCGTAATCGACTGCATGAATTGCCGCCCTTGGCGGAAATCCAGGTGGATACACCACCTGTAGAGCGGAAGCCGAAAGAGACGGGTGAGCCACCAAGGCGTACCCTTAAAGCAAGAACAGTAAAGAAATGAAGAGTAGTTTCGAGAGGAAAGAAATTGACAGAGTAACTGTAAGGGTGTTGAGATCTATCATTTGATACTGAACTGAAAAAGTGATTTTTTATTGCATGCTTAGTCATTAATTTTATTCTCATTTTCTTCTAACGCAACAACTTTAAGACTGCACACATGTATGCATCTCTGCTATGCGAGAGACCAGAACATTATGCTCAACGAACAATTAGTTGAAAAACTTTTAGTTTTCTTTAAAAAAAATTTCTTATATATTTTTTTTCTGTCTCTGTTTCCGGACGACGAGGCTTGAAATGTGCTAATTACATGTAAATGACAAAAATGATACGGGCGTATGTGACAATACTAACGGACGGTAAAAGGTTGATTCGAAACCGGACCCTAGCTTTTCCTAAGAAGACCGTAGTATTATTTTGCATCAAAACAAAAAACTAGAATTGATATTGATATAAATTGGTTAAAATTATAATAACAAAATAACCAGAGTGTAAGGTCTTTAAAAGAGGATGGTTTATTACAACGTATATCCTGTACAAAACAATAGCACTACCGGTAATCCAATAGGATTTACCTAATATACTCGAATACCGTTGAATACAGTCCACCATACATACTACTGTTCGTATATTTTATATACTACAGACTACTACACTTATCAGCCTTAAAGGTAGTCAGGTATCCCATCACAACCCCCCCCCCCCCGAAGCTGAAAATCTCCCTTGAAGTTTCTGCTTCTAATATTTCTTCATTTTAAGATCCGGGCTGAAGCGCTCCACTGGTTTTCTTTCACGCGCGCTCTTTCTTTTATTCTGAACTAATGGGGCGAAGACAAATTTTGTTCAGCTCCTAAGGCTGGTCTAGTAGATGTATACATAGGTTCGTGTACAATATTGGGTAGTGGCATGTCAAAAGCATCACATAGAATCTCCATTGGGACTTCTCTCTCGCTTTTTCATTATTTTCAGAATATCGTTGTCTAATATGGTTAATGTGTCTTCTACACACGAATGTTTGACTTTTCATAGTGTAGACAACTTTACCAATCATTTTCTGAATTATACCATTTATCCAATAACTTGTTCCACCTTGGACATTTTTTAAATATACTTTTTCTACTGGAGAGTATCTTATATGTTAACATCTTTCTTTTTAGCAACTTTTTTCTTTGAATAGGGTGTCAATCTATCGAAAATCGATCGTATTTTCCTTGCGAACATAAGTTCCGCAGGAGACAACTTCTAGCCGTTGTTTCCATTAGGAGTCACTTTATAAATTGCTAAACATTTTTGGATAGTTTTTCTTTCGTGTCCATATATTCAGTTTTTTGTAAGGCATGCTTAAACGTGTCAACAAATTTTTCGGCTTGACCGTTCCATCTAAGATGATATACTGGTGTAGTAATGTATTCAATGCCCATGGAAGTAAAAAAGTCCTTAAATTCTTTTCCTGTGAACGCCGTACCATTGTCGCTGACCAGTGTCCGAGGGACCGAAACGACTGAAAATGTTATCTAATGCACTAATGGTACTCCTAGATGTAGGATGCCTGCACTTGAATACCTAAAATCATTTCGAAAAACAGTTCACCAAGACAAGTAATAATATCCATTAATCGGTCCAGCATAGTTTATATGTAGACGTGCCCACGGTAAACTCGTTTTTGGCAAAGGATTCGTTTTGACCGGAGGCACCCTTGCAGCCAATTGACAACCTCTGGATAGTTTTACAAAACTGTTTATGTCCTTGCCCAATCTTGGCCAGTATACGTAGCATCACATGAGTTATTTCATCCAGGACATGCCAGGATGACCGGTATAAAATTGTTTCAGCATAACTTTACGTAGAGATTGAGGTATTACAATTATATCTGCGTACATTAAAGTGTTGAAAGGTAACATCTAGTTTTTCTTTTTTTCTTTCGTTCAATCTTGTCTGGTCCTTTATTTTTAATATAAAATCATATTTTTCGGCTTCCTTTTTTATTTGTTCCAATGTTACAGGTAATTCTCTGATAGTGTTTAACAACCGACCATAGATTTCTTTTTCCTCTTTTAGTGCTGCTATTATCGTCTCTTCTAAAAATATTTCATTTTTAAGGTTTAATCTTGACAGTCCATTGGCATGTCCATGTTTTTTTGGATGCGATGTATTCCATCCTAAAATGATAGTTCAGTAGGGTTACACCTCATCGCTGTAAGCGTTAGCAGTGTGGGTAGGAATGCCTTTTTTTAATCCAAATATAGTTACTAACGGTTTATGGTCTGTTTGAAGTATAACTGATCTACCATGTAAACATCGATAGTGTTTTAAAACTCCCAACACAATCGATAATGCGTCTTTCTCGATCTGACTATAATTTTTCTCAGCCGGTAGAAGAGTCCTTGAAGCGTGCGCGATCGATTTAGTAGTACCATCTTCACATTTGTGTAGCAGTGCAGCACCCACTCCGTAATTGTGACGGTTCAATGAGCACCAAGCGACAAGAACACCATAATGACGCGTGTAAGAACTCTTTGTGAGTAAATGATGATGATGATGATGATGATGATGATGATGATGATGATGATGATGATGATGATGGTGGTGGTGGTGATTACCGCTGAAAAAAGAACTACTGAGGTAAATAATATGAAGCGAGACGGGAAACAAAAAGGTGAGAAAAGCAAAATGGGTATAGACATTGACGATTATAAGACTGACCACAGAAATAGAGCACGAAAACACATGGAAATGGCTACGGAAAAACACCTGAATAGAGAAATTGAATCACCACCGACAACTTGACAAAACAACGCGATCACAACAATCAACATCAAAGGTTAGGTAGAAAAAACCTAGAAAAACAGTAAATATAGACTTTGTAGACAAAACTTCAAAGCGAAAAAACTATATCACAAGTGAATTCCGCAGACTAGTCCAAAATTAATATAAAACAGACATGGCCTGATCTGGAATGTAGTCCACTAGGAACTGTGCACTTGATACAAACCAGAATCAGTGTGAGAAAATGAAAAGCATAACATTCTATCGGACATGGAAATACAAACAGAAAAATTCATCCAAGCAAGAAAGCCATACGTGATAATAATCAACAAGAAAGAAAATTCTGTCAAATATTAGATTTCGCCATCCTACCAGTTAAAATGACATAATGAAACTCAAACAAATACATGGAACTTTCCAAAGAGTTGCAAGAAATATGGAACATAAAGTAAAAAAAAACCCTGTAATACCAATAATTGTAGAAGCACTAGAAACAGTTCCGAAAAACCTGGAGAAAGACTAGGCGAAATTGTAATTACAAGAAAAATTTATACAATTTAAAGCGCGGCACTGATAAAAAACATTGAAATGATGAGAACCATTTTCAAGTGCGGAAACCAGCCATTATTATCAGGTGACACTGACCAATCACGGGTAAGTTGAACTAGAAAAACGTTGCGCAAACAAAATTAGAAATATAGAAACTTGTCACGAATTCAAGGGAAATGAAACTGGCAAGGTAGATATATAAGAAAATCCCCATAGTCTTCCACTAAAAACTTGGTGGCACCCACATTGTTTGATACCACATAAAATTGTCCTGAGGGTCTAGGAGGATACAAAGACTGACGAGGGAGACCACCATCCAGACCTCCACTGAAAGGGCAGACAGATTACTGAAATTCTAATTACACGTATTGCCTCTCAAATCCAAGATAAAACAAACTGTCATTATCAGCGAAAAATCAATGTTAAACGACTGTTGCGAGAACGCTAATCGATTTACAATGGTAATCAAAAGAAATCAGATGGTATTGGGATTCTAGAGAGACTTGTTGTCACTTAGACTCTAGAGCTCATCATCTGTGTTTTGTCAATGTATAATAATAATAATAATAATAATAATAATAATAAGTGTAGTAACAAAGATAATTGATGCCTGTCTCCCCCTTGGAGTAATAATGGAATGTTCTACATTCGTGTATATTAAGAGTGAATGTTAAAACACTATTTGTCTAGCTAAGCAACAAAGCTCTGTGTGATTTTTTCTCTGCCAGTAAGTCCGTGATTATTGTTATTATTGTTATTTATTGTTACTACCGTTATTTGTTAAATTTGTTGCTTGCTTTTTGTTACTCCTTATATTTTTATTTATTTGGAGTTTGTTAATTTTTTTCCTACCGTTCTCCGGCCATGGCTACTGCCAGCTGTGCGCCTTCGGAGACCTCTGAAGTGGTTGAGAAGCCATCTCAGCCTACGGATAAAACGGATTGGATTAAGGCACCCGCCCTTAAAATTGACGTTGACGATTTTATCGCCAAAGCAAAAGACTGCACGGATTTCGTGACTGAAACTGGAGTAATCATACAGTTACCAAGGTTGGAGGAATTCCAGAAAAAAACGATATTAATGTTCGTAGTGGACAGAAAGTCCAAAAAACTGATTAGGTCCTCGAAAGAAACTGTCGCAAAATTAATTGCAACGACCGGAGTACGTGCTGAACGTATCGTGAAATGTAAAGGCTATAACACCTGGAATAGTCTCTTTAAGACAGAGGAAGTCTGCATCGAACTCTCGAAGAAAGAAATAATAACGAAAGACTACATTCTGCGAATGGAATACATGGGTCGAAGGAGAACGACCATCTCAGTTTTTGAAGTTCCGGCTGTGGTTCCTGGGGAATACTTAGGCGCCTTTTTACTTAAGTTCGGAGAAATAACGGCTATTACGGTCGACAAGTTCAACGGAACATGGTCTTTTGACGTGTGGCTTAACGAGTCGGCTTTTAAAAAAGTTCCGTACTACATAGAAGCAAATGGAGAAAAATTACCTGTGGTGGTGGCTGGAAGACGTCCAGCTTGTTGGATATGCAATGAGGTTGGGCATTTAACTTTCACTTGCCCAACAAGGATCAAACCGGCCCAGCCTAACCCCAAGAATAGAGTGCTAGAACACTTGACCCCGAAAGTTGCAGCAGATAAAAAGACTCCCTCCTCAAAACCAACAGCTGAAACTGTAACCCCGGAGGAATTCGAGGACTTATGCAACACAGAAAATGAATCTCCCAAAAAAAAAGTCGTATGGAACATTGTGACTGGAAAGAAATCACCGAAGTCATACGCTCAAGTGATGACCGAAGAGGAACAACTAGAGATAGAAACCAGTAACGATCCAGGTGGAGAAAAGTACAAAGAATTATTAAATCTTAAAAAGTCTCTCGACGAGGAGCGCAAATCTGAAGAAAAAAAGGAAAAAAAAAACGAAGGAAAAAAAATGGTTTCCGAAACCACAAGTAATGCGGAAAAAAAAAAACTCCCCCGGCCAAAGAACGTCGCTCTCCAGCCAAAGGTGCACCCCCACCATTAAAGTCATCCCCACCAGTAAGGGAATCTAATTTGACCCCCTTATCAAAAGATAAGACCGTTACCCCCAATCCATCTCCTTTCTGTTCCCCGTGCAACACCCCTAAAAGTACACCGCCCCCCTCTCCAATGAAGACCGATATGCCGCCTCCTGCCTCCCCCACCGCCCCATCCACATCCCAGAAACGCCATCGAAGTCCCTCGCTAGAGGCCCGGAAAAAGAAGACCCCTTTCTACACAGGCAAGGATGTCTGTAAAGTTACTCCCGAAACTGAAAATCTTATGATAAACCATCATAAGAAGAACTACCGAAACCTAGCTACACTAAAGATGGTACACAAAAAAGACATTACCAACCCGGAAAATTTCTTGGATGCACAAAGACTTTTATCTGTGGTTAGATCAAGAGACAAAGCTAAAGGGGTTTGGAATATGATGGAGGAAGCGAATAACGCCTTTAATATATCGCCTCCTCTCGCTTTCTTTAACGATGAAGAAGTAGTATTACTGCAAAAATCTTGTGTTGGGAGGGTCCCTATTCGTATCCATCCTACACTCTACAGGGCATTAAAACTAACTTTCCCCTTAGACATTGGCGGTGTGGCCCCGGACGGTCTCGTCTCAAATGAATTGGGACAAGGTTCTCTGGGTTCATCTGTCGGTGTCTTAAATGCATCAATGTTCGTTTCGGGTTCCCAACTCTAAGAGCACTAGAATGGCACTCAGATTAGCAAGCCTAAATGGCCGAGGGTTGAGGGACACCGCTCGTAAACTTCGAGTAGTACGTGACCTTCAGCGACTCGGCGTGGATGCATGTTGTTTGCAGGAGACCCACTTTATTCCCAGTGATTATCAGGGTGCGCTGACTAGAGACTTTCAGCTCTATTCAGCGTACTTTGATACTCACTCAAGAGGGGTTTCCTGGCTAGTTAGGCGCACACTGAATGCGACTTGTGACCCAATCTATGCAGATCCTGAGGGAAGGCTGTGCGTTCTTGATGTTACCGTAAAGGATGTGGCTTTTCGGCTTATTGGGGTTTATGCGCCCAACGCCAGTTCTGAGCGGGTTCCTTTTTTTCGGCGGATCGAGCCCTTTATGGATACGTCGCGTCGGATAATTCTAGCGGGAGACTGGAACGCGGTCTTGGATCCCGATTTAGATCGCTTGGGAAAACGTAGGGGAACTAACAGCAACGGGGATGCTAAGGCATTTCGGGACTTTATCGATAAGTTCGATCTTGTCGATAAATTCCGAAATGAGAAACCCCGTGAAGTAGTATGGACTTGGACTGCTAGTCGCGGCTCCGATTTAGGGCAACTTTCGAGTTACCTTGATCGGTTCTTAATTAGGAGAGTCGATTTAGGGCTTTTAGATTGTCCAAGTTTTCATAATATAGTTTACTCGGATCATAGGCTTGTCCGGGTGCGGGTAAACTTAGATAGTCCTAAGCCTAGATTGGCTGGTTACTGGAAGTTCAACACATCGTTGTTCGATTTGAAGGACTTCCGGGAACAGCTTTTACTAACATTACAGAGGGAATTGACGGGTGCTATCATTGGGAATAAGTGGTGGGGCCACCTTAAGAACGTTATTAGGTCCTTCGTTGCCGATTATAGTCGTCGACTCAACCTTAGATCTAGGGCAACGAAAGTGGCACTAGAAACTAGTTTAAGTCGGGCGGCGGAGGCGGGGGATAGCGTTACCTTTACTGTAGCTAAAACGGAACTGAACTCCTTGGATAACAAGGCAGATCAGGGATTGATAGTAAGGTCTAGGTTAAAAAGAGTGCCGCACGAGGCGACAAACATGGCCGCGTCACTGCGTGCGGAGGAACGTCGACGGTCTACTGATCGACACATCGCCAGTGTCACATTATCGGATGGGCGTCTCGTGACTACAAACGACGGGATTTTGGAGGGTTTTCGCTCTTATTTTCAGGATCTTTTTACCAAGGAGCCCGGTCTGACAATGGCTCAGTTCGACGCCTATTTAGCTGACTTTTCTCGTCTCGAGGCGACCGAAGCAGCTAGGTGCGAAGGGTGTATAAATGAGGATGAAGTCCTGGAGGCCCTAAGGCAGGTTGGCCTTGATAAGTCTCCGGGTATCGATGGTCTACCTTACGAACTGTATTTGAGGTTGTCGCCCATTTTTGTCCCCCTGCTGGCTGTGTTGTTTAACTCCTGGTTTAGGAACGGGTCTATCCCCCAGTACTTTACCAGGGGTATCATCAAATTGCTCCGCAAGGACAAGAGTGGTGGGGATGGTATAGGTAATTTCCGGCCCTTAACAATGTTAAATACAGAGTTAAAGATTTTGGCCAAGATCTTGGCTAATCGTCTGCAGGTTGTCTTGTTTCGTCTAATAAGTCCCGAACAGACTTGTTCTGTTAAGGGCCGGACTATTCAAGATAATTTGCACATGATACGCTTGATCATAGAGAAAGTCGACACTGAGGCCGCGCTGATCAATTTAGATCAGTCCAAAGCATTCGATAGGGTCGATCATCGTTACTTGGAGGCTGTCTTGTCTTCGGCTGGATTTGGTCCCCATTTCCGCTCCTGGATTCGCCTCTTTTATGCAAACCCCGGTGCGTTGGTTGAAGTGAATGGAATAAGGTCAAAGCCTTTCGATTTGTCCAGATCTATTCGTCAGGGATGTCCGCTTTCACCGATGCTTTATGTGCTTGCGTTGGAGCCTTTCCTTCGCAGGCTTAGGGTGAATCCGGTCCTTCGTGGGATTACTTTGTCTGGTGCTTGCCCCATGATTAAGTACTCCGCCTATGCCGACGACGTCACTGTGCTTGTAACGAGCAGTGCTGAGATTAGGGTCGTCGACATGGAAATAAGACGGTATGAACAAGTGACAGGGGCCAAAATCAACTGCGATAAGTCTGTTGGCTTACGCATTGGTGCCTGGAGGGGTGTTCCCCTTCAGGGGCCCTTTGGCTGGACGGATGGGCCTTGCAAGATACTCGGCGTCTGGTTTGGTCCTGATCTCCAGTTGGAGAAAAATTGGTCGGAAGTGTTGAAAGCGGTTAAGGCTGCAGCCCGTCTGTGGTCTTTGAGAAATCTTACTTTAAAAGGAAGAGCGGAGGTGTGTAATTCTCACATTTATCCTCTCATCCTCTACCGTCTTTCTGTGCTCCCTCTGCCGGCGATCACACTAGTTGAACTAGTGAAGGCTCTTTTCGCGTTTTTGTGGCGCGGAAAGCAGCCCATGGTTCGCCGGGAGATCTGCTACTTGCATCCGTCTGAAGGCGGTCTAGGTATGCCAAGCGTTGAGATTCGTCAATATACGCTTCGCTTACACTACCTAGACCGAATGTGTACACCTTGTGAGGGAAACGGTGAATTCTGGAAGGAAGACACCAAGAAAGCCTTTCCGGCTTTGAAAAGTGTGCACTTGCATGGGGGTGAGGCATTTCGTTTACCTCGACGCGAGTGCTCCTTTTATCGCGAGTGTCGACAGTCCTTGAAGTACCTTCTAAGGGTGTCAGAAAGCCTCTCTGACACCCGAGTGTTGTCTCGTAAAGCACTATATCGGGTTATGGTGAGGGGATCTGTTCGTGACGATATTACTGAGGAGCTCGGTCTTACGAAGGGAGAACTTCGCTTGATCTGGCCTTGGGCGCCTGGGTTGAAATGCTTCGATAATTACGATGCATCACTCACCTGGCTGATAATACGAAATGCACTCTGGGTCGGCAAAAAGCTTTACGCAGCGGGATTATTAGAGACACCAAGTTGTGTTCGATGCGGCGACTGGGAGGAAACGACCAGTCATGTTTTTTTTCATTGCCCCATCGTTCGCCCGCTGTGTGAGTTAGTTGAAGGCTACACAGTTCGCATGTTGAACGGACAGTTCTTCGTTTTGGAGTCTTTTTCGACATGCTGCAATTGGGCACCAATCATGAAGTGGGAGGAGCATTATGTGTTTCTTTGCTTACTAGCAGTCATGAGAGGAGTGATTTGGTCGACACGACAGAAGGAAGTCTACGGGGAAGAGACCTTCACTGCTCCCCAGCTTGTCCTCATTTTCCAGTCTCGCTTGAAAATGCGTGTCAGGCTGGAGAAGGTGAAACTCCCCCCGGCAGATTTCAACAAAAGGTGGGTGAAAGTTGCGCGTTTGTGTCGTTTGAATGGAGCTAATTTTGAGTGGTACTTGGACGTGCCTTAGACAGAATATTGGGTGGCCGAACCGAACACTGACCCTTTTATTTGACCCGGTTAGGCAAGATTAGGTTATGTTTTGTTTTTCTTCCCCTTTTTTAGCTTAGCTAGCGGTATGTAAGTTGTCATAGGCCCCCCTTTTTTTTTTCGTCCTCTCCCCCCCCCCTTTTTTTTTTTATTTTTATTTTTTTTTTTTTTTTTACCCCGACTTTTATTTTCTAATTCCCATTCCCGACCCCTATTAGGTGACTGATCTGTTGTTTTGTCAGAGATGCAGGTCTCCTTTCGTAATTTTCGAAGGAGGTGTGAGAATAAAACTTTCGTGACCTGCATCGCCTTTTTTCGACTGGCAAAACTACTTATCGGCCACATTTCTTTAGTGGGAGGTTCTTATACTAACACTTAATTTTATTTATTTTTTCATTGTATATATATATATCATTCTTGTTCCCCCACTCCCAATTCCATGTATATATTGTCATTTTTGGGTTTTAAGTAGGTATATCATGGAGTAAATTTGTTTTGGTGATTGTGACTAGTTAAGTTAAAAATGTTAAGTTAGGTCAACATTTTCCCCACCCCCTTGTAGGCCTTGTGCCAAATTTTGTATTTTTTACAAATAAATATAGTCTAGCTAAGCAACAAAGCTCTGTGTGATTTTTTCTCTGCCAGTAAGTCCGTGATTATTGTTATTATTGTTATTTATTGTTACTACCGTTATTTGTTAAATTTGTTGCTTGCTTTTTGTTACTCCTTATATTTTTATTTATTTGGAGTTTGTTAATTTTTTTCCTACCGTTCTCCGGCCATGGCTACTGCCAGCTGTGCGCCTTCGGAGACCTCTGAAGTGGTTGAGAAGCCATCTCAGCCTACGGATAAAACGGATTGGATTAAGGCACCCGCCCTTAAAATTGACGTTGACGATTTTATCGCCAAAGCAAAAGACTGCACGGATTTCGTGACTGAAACTGGAGTAATCATACAGTTACCAAGGTTGGAGGAATTCCAGAAAAAAACGATATTAATGTTCGTAGTGGACAGAAAGTCCAAAAAACTGATTAGGTCCTCGAAAGAAACTGTCGCAAAATTAATTGCAACGACCGGAGTACGTGCTGAACGTATCGTGAAATGTAAAGGCTATAACACCTGGAATAGTCTCTTTAAGACAGAGGAAGTCTGCATCGAACTCTCGAAGAAAGAAATAATAACGAAAGACTACATTCTGCGAATGGAATACATGGGTCGAAGGAGAACGACCATCTCAGTTTTTGAAGTTCCGGCTGTGGTTCCTGGGGAATACTTAGGCGCCTTTTTACTTAAGTTCGGAGAAATAACGGCTATTACGGTCGACAAGTTCAACGGAACATGGTCTTTTGACGTGTGGCTTAACGAGTCGGCTTTTAAAAAAGTTCCGTACTACATAGAAGCAAATGGAGAAAAATTACCTGTGGTGGTGGCTGGAAGACGTCCAGCTTGTTGGATATGCAATGAGGTTGGGCATTTAACTTTCACTTGCCCAACAAGGATCAAACCGGCCCAGCCTAACCCCAAGAATAGAGTGCTAGAACACTTGACCCCGAAAGTTGCAGCAGATAAAAAGACTCCCTCCTCAAAACCAACAGCTGAAACTGTAACCCCGGAGGAATTCGAGGACTTATGCAACACAGAAAATGAATCTCCCAAAAAAAAAGTCGTATGGAACATTGTGACTGGAAAGAAATCACCGAAGTCATACGCTCAAGTGATGACCGAAGAGGAACAACTAGAGATAGAAACCAGTAACGATCCAGGTGGAGAAAAGTACAAAGAATTATTAAATCTTAAAAAGTCTCTCGACGAGGAGCGCAAATCTGAAGAAAAAAAGGAAAAAAAAAACGAAGGAAAAAAAATGGTTTCCGAAACCACAAGTAATGCGGAAAAAAAAAAACTCCCCCGGCCAAAGAACGTCGCTCTCCAGCCAAAGGTGCACCCCCACCATTAAAGTCATCCCCACCAGTAAGGGAATCTAATTTGACCCCCTTATCAAAAGATAAGACCGTTACCCCCAATCCATCTCCTTTCTGTTCCCCGTGCAACACCCCTAAAAGTACACCGCCCCCCTCTCCAATGAAGACCGATATGCCGCCTCCTGCCTCCCCCACCGCCCCATCCACATCCCAGAAACGCCATCGAAGTCCCTCGCTAGAGGCCCGGAAAAAGAAGACCCCTTTCTACACAGGCAAGGATGTCTGTAAAGTTACTCCCGAAACTGAAAATCTTATGATAAACCATCATAAGAAGAACTACCGAAACCTAGCTACACTAAAGATGGTACACAAAAAAGACATTACCAACCCGGAAAATTTCTTGGATGCACAAAGACTTTTATCTGTGGTTAGATCAAGAGACAAAGCTAAAGGGGTTTGGAATATGATGGAGGAAGCGAATAACGCCTTTAATATATCGCCTCCTCTCGCTTTCTTTAACGATGAAGAAGTAGTATTACTGCAAAAATCTTGTGTTGGGAGGGTCCCTATTCGTATCCATCCTACACTCTACAGGGCATTAAAACTAACTTTCCCCTTAGACATTGGCGGTGTGGCCCCGGACGGTCTCGTCTCAAATGAATTGGGACAAGGTTCTCTGGGTTCATCTGTCGGTGTCTTAAATGCATCAATGTTCGTTTCGGGTTCCCAACTCTAAGAGCACTAGAATGGCACTCAGATTAGCAAGCCTAAATGGCCGAGGGTTGAGGGACACCGCTCGTAAACTTCGAGTAGTACGTGACCTTCAGCGACTCGGCGTGGATGCATGTTGTTTGCAGGAGACCCACTTTATTCCCAGTGATTATCAGGGTGCGCTGACTAGAGACTTTCAGCTCTATTCAGCGTACTTTGATACTCACTCAAGAGGGGTTTCCTGGCTAGTTAGGCGCACACTGAATGCGACTTGTGACCCAATCTATGCAGATCCTGAGGGAAGGCTGTGCGTTCTTGATGTTACCGTAAAGGATGTGGCTTTTCGGCTTATTGGGGTTTATGCGCCCAACGCCAGTTCTGAGCGGGTTCCTTTTTTTCGGCGGATCGAGCCCTTTATGGATACGTCGCGTCGGATAATTCTAGCGGGAGACTGGAACGCGGTCTTGGATCCCGATTTAGATCGCTTGGGAAAACGTAGGGGAACTAACAGCAACGGGGATGCTAAGGCATTTCGGGACTTTATCGATAAGTTCGATCTTGTCGATAAATTCCGAAATGAGAAACCCCGTGAAGTAGTATGGACTTGGACTGCTAGTCGCGGCTCCGATTTAGGGCAACTTTCGAGTTACCTTGATCGGTTCTTAATTAGGAGAGTCGATTTAGGGCTTTTAGATTGTCCAAGTTTTCATAATATAGTTTACTCGGATCATAGGCTTGTCCGGGTGCGGGTAAACTTAGATAGTCCTAAGCCTAGATTGGCTGGTTACTGGAAGTTCAACACATCGTTGTTCGATTTGAAGGACTTCCGGGAACAGCTTTTACTAACATTACAGAGGGAATTGACGGGTGCTATCATTGGGAATAAGTGGTGGGGCCACCTTAAGAACGTTATTAGGTCCTTCGTTGCCGATTATAGTCGTCGACTCAACCTTAGATCTAGGGCAACGAAAGTGGCACTAGAAACTAGTTTAAGTCGGGCGGCGGAGGCGGGGGATAGCGTTACCTTTACTGTAGCTAAAACGGAACTGAACTCCTTGGATAACAAGGCAGATCAGGGATTGATAGTAAGGTCTAGGTTAAAAAGAGTGCCGCACGAGGCGACAAACATGGCCGCGTCACTGCGTGCGGAGGAACGTCGACGGTCTACTGATCGACACATCGCCAGTGTCACATTATCGGATGGGCGTCTCGTGACTACAAACGACGGGATTTTGGAGGGTTTTCGCTCTTATTTTCAGGATCTTTTTACCAAGGAGCCCGGTCTGACAATGGCTCAGTTCGACGCCTATTTAGCTGACTTTTCTCGTCTCGAGGCGACCGAAGCAGCTAGGTGCGAAGGGTGTATAAATGAGGATGAAGTCCTGGAGGCCCTAAGGCAGGTTGGCCTTGATAAGTCTCCGGGTATCGATGGTCTACCTTACGAACTGTATTTGAGGTTGTCGCCCATTTTTGTCCCCCTGCTGGCTGTGTTGTTTAACTCCTGGTTTAGGAACGGGTCTATCCCCCAGTACTTTACCAGGGGTATCATCAAATTGCTCCGCAAGGACAAGAGTGGTGGGGATGGTATAGGTAATTTCCGGCCCTTAACAATGTTAAATACAGAGTTAAAGATTTTGGCCAAGATCTTGGCTAATCGTCTGCAGGTTGTCTTGTTTCGTCTAATAAGTCCCGAACAGACTTGTTCTGTTAAGGGCCGGACTATTCAAGATAATTTGCACATGATACGCTTGATCATAGAGAAAGTCGACACTGAGGCCGCGCTGATCAATTTAGATCAGTCCAAAGCATTCGATAGGGTCGATCATCGTTACTTGGAGGCTGTCTTGTCTTCGGCTGGATTTGGTCCCCATTTCCGCTCCTGGATTCGCCTCTTTTATGCAAACCCCGGTGCGTTGGTTGAAGTGAATGGAATAAGGTCAAAGCCTTTCGATTTGTCCAGATCTATTCGTCAGGGATGTCCGCTTTCACCGATGCTTTATGTGCTTGCGTTGGAGCCTTTCCTTCGCAGGCTTAGGGTGAATCCGGTCCTTCGTGGGATTACTTTGTCTGGTGCTTGCCCCATGATTAAGTACTCCGCCTATGCCGACGACGTCACTGTGCTTGTAACGAGCAGTGCTGAGATTAGGGTCGTCGACATGGAAATAAGACGGTATGAACAAGTGACAGGGGCCAAAATCAACTGCGATAAGTCTGTTGGCTTACGCATTGGTGCCTGGAGGGGTGTTCCCCTTCAGGGGCCCTTTGGCTGGACGGATGGGCCTTGCAAGATACTCGGCGTCTGGTTTGGTCCTGATCTCCAGTTGGAGAAAAATTGGTCGGAAGTGTTGAAAGCGGTTAAGGCTGCAGCCCGTCTGTGGTCTTTGAGAAATCTTACTTTAAAAGGAAGAGCGGAGGTGTGTAATTCTCACATTTATCCTCTCATCCTCTACCGTCTTTCTGTGCTCCCTCTGCCGGCGATCACACTAGTTGAACTAGTGAAGGCTCTTTTCGCGTTTTTGTGGCGCGGAAAGCAGCCCATGGTTCGCCGGGAGATCTGCTACTTGCATCCGTCTGAAGGCGGTCTAGGTATGCCAAGCGTTGAGATTCGTCAATATACGCTTCGCTTACACTACCTAGACCGAATGTGTACACCTTGTGAGGGAAACGGTGAATTCTGGAAGGAAGACACCAAGAAAGCCTTTCCGGCTTTGAAAAGTGTGCACTTGCATGGGGGTGAGGCATTTCGTTTACCTCGACGCGAGTGCTCCTTTTATCGCGAGTGTCGACAGTCCTTGAAGTACCTTCTAAGGGTGTCAGAAAGCCTCTCTGACACCCGAGTGTTGTCTCGTAAAGCACTATATCGGGTTATGGTGAGGGGATCTGTTCGTGACGATATTACTGAGGAGCTCGGTCTTACGAAGGGAGAACTTCGCTTGATCTGGCCTTGGGCGCCTGGGTTGAAATGCTTCGATAATTACGAGGCATCACTCACCTGGCTGATAATACGAAATGCACTCTGGGTCGGCAAAAAGCTTTACGCAGCGGGATTATTAGAGACACCAAGTTGTGTTCGATGCGGCGACTGGGAGGAAACGACCAGTCATGTTTTCTTTCATTGCCCCATCGTTCGCCCGCTGTGTGAGTTAGTTGAAGGCTACACGGTTCGCATGTTGAACGGACAGTTCTTCGTTTTGGAGTCTTTTTCGACATGCTGCAATTGGGCACCAAGCATGAAGTGGGAGGAGCATTATGTGTTTCTTTGCTTACTAGCAGTCATGAGAGGAGTGATTTGGTCGACACGACAGAAGGAAGTCTACGGGGAAGAGACCTTCACTGCTCCCCAGCTTGTCCTCATTTTCCAGTCTCGCTTGAAAATGCGTGTCAGGCTGGAGAAGGTGAAACTCCCCCCGGCAGATTTCAACAAAAGGTGGGTGAAAGTTGCACGTTTGTGTCGTTTGAATGGAGCTAATTTTGAGTGGTACTTGGACGTGCCTTAGACAGAATATTGGGTGGCCGAACCGAACACTGACCCTTTTATTTGACCCGGTTAGGCAAGATTAGGTTATGTTTTGTTTTTCTTCCCCTTTTTTAGCTTAGCTAGCGGTATGTAAGTTGTCATAGGCCCCCCTTTTTTTTCCGTCCTCTCCCCCCCCCTTTTTTTTTTTTTTTTTTTTTTTTTTTTTTTACCCCGACTTTTATTTTCTAATTCCCATTCCCGACCCCTATTAGGTGACTGATCTGTTGTTTTGTCAGAGATGCAGGTCTCCTTTCGTAATTTTCGAAGGAGGTGTGAGAATAAAACTTTCGTGACCTGCATCGCCTTTTTTCGACTGGCAAAACTACTTATCGGCCACATTTCTTTAGTGGGAGGTTCTTATACTAACACTTAATTTTATTTATTTTTTCATTGTATATATATATATATATCATTCTTGTTCCCCCACTCCCAATTCCATGTATATATTGTCATTTTTGGGTTTTAAGTAAGTATATCATGGAGTAAATTTGTTTTGGTGATTGTGACTAGTTAAGTTAAAAATGTTAGTTAGGTCAACATTTTCCCCACCCCCTTGTAGGCCTTGTGCCAAATTTTGTATTTTTTTACAAATAAATATAGTCTAGCTAAGCAACAAATGGTTAAATAAAGCTTATCCTTAAGTTATATTCGGCGTCCAGTTTTTATTACAATTTATTTAACCATTCGTTATGGAACGTTACTTGAAACCCGATCGTCTAGACCTTGATACGGCCGACTCGGAATCTACTGACAAATGGCGGCATTGGAGAAAAATGTTCGAAGGATTCCTTACAGCTCTACAGTTATCTTCAAACGCGGCTTTAACAGGTACTGAGAAATATACCCTTCTTTTACATCATGTCTCTACTGCTATTTATAGAAATTTATCTGAATGTGAAAATTATGAAACTGCGGTGGACATTTTAGAAGCCATGTTTGTAAAGAAAAAAAATACTATTTTTGCTAGACATTTACTTGCTACCCGGCGTCAACAACCAGAAGAAAGCCTTGAACAATACCTTCAGATTCTAAAGACGTTAAGTCGCGAGTGTGAATTTACAGCCTTAACCGCGAACCAAGCGAGAGATGTTTTTATCAGGGACGCATTTATTAATGGAATACAGTCCAACCAAATAAGACAAAGACTACTAGAGAATAAAAACCTAGACTTACCAACAGCTTATGAACAAGCTCTAACGTTGGACATGGCACAGAAGCAGTCTGTCTTCTATTTACAACCCGATATTTTGGGAGCTGCTATCGTAGCCCCTCCTCTGCATGTTCAAAATTCTTCCATTGTCCAAGATGCTGCCACCACCCTTTCTAACGATCACGAACAACTTATCACTGCCGCCTCAGCTGGATCCACATGCTACTTTTGTGGCCTTCGTATACATGCTCGTTCGTCCTGCCCGGCTCGAGATGTTAGATGCCACAAGTGTGATAAGCAGGGACATTTTTCGAAAGTTTGCCGGTCAGCTTCTCAAAAAAAACGTTCGGCTACTCTTGCTACTGTAGCACCAATTACAATATCAGCTGCATTCCCCGGCTGCCTCTCAAAAACAATCGTGAGGGTAAAAATCAATGGATTGACTATTCATGCGCTTATTGATACAGGCAGTTCCGAAAGTTTTATTAATGCCAGTATTGTAAAAGCAAATAAATGGGAAATATTTCCTTGTTCCAACCAAATATCAATGGCAAATTCATCTTTATCGTCCCATGTAATTGGATATTGCATGGTTAACCTGAAACTAAAAGGAAACTCCTATCAAGGGATCAAATTATCAGTAATGAAAAACCTCTGCTGCGAAGTGATTTTGGGTCACAATTTTCTAAAACAACATTCATGCGTTGAAATTCCTTTTGGTGGCCCCAAGCCAGTCCTAAGCGTATGTGGACTAGCAGCTGTCAAAGTGCGGCACCCGTCACTTTTTACAAACTTAACTCCTGACTGCAAACCAATAGCAATAAAATCAAGACGCTATTCAGAAACGGACAAGCAGTTCATAGCAGCAGAAGTAACAAAACTACTTAAGGAAGGAATTATAGAGCCAAGTGAATCTCCATGGCGAGCACAGGTCCTCGTAACAGCCACTGAAAATCACAAGAAAAGGATGGTCATTGACTATTCCCAGACCATCAACAGATACACATTACTCGATGCCTATCCACTGCCTCGTATTGACGAAATGATTTCTAATATTGCAAAATATCACACTTTCAGTACTTTAGATCTCAGAAGTGCCTACCATCAGGTACCTATCAAGCCAGAGGATAAGCCCTACACGGCATTCGAGGCCTGCGGTCGCCTATATCAGTTCTGCCGAATTCCTTTTGGGATAACAAATGGTGTGGCTAGCTTCCAGAGGGTAATAGATGAAATAATCTCCAATGAAAAATTGAAGGGTACTGTTGCATATATAGACAATGTCACAGTATGCGGACATAACCAAGCTGAACATGACCACAACCTTAAACGATTCATGGCTGCCGTCAAGAAATATAATCTGACTTTGAACAGTGAAAAATGTTCCTACAACTTGAAAAGCATCAAATTATTGGGATACATTGTCAAAAATGGCACCATGACGCCGGATCCCGAGCGACTGAAACCGCTAATGGAATTACCAATCCCTGGAAACATGCCCTCTTTACGACGAGCCCTCGGTATGTTTGCTCACTACTCCCAATGGGTTGCGTCTTTTTCAGAAAAAATACACCCATTGACACAAGTATCTACTTTTCCGTTGTCCTGTTCCGCCATCAGAGCATTTCAAAACATGAAAAGGAACATTGCTCAGTCTGCCATTTCTGCTGTGGATCCTTTTATCCCTCTATTAGTTGAGACGGATGCCTCCGACTGTGCGATAGCTGCCTCACTGAGACAATCCGGTCGTCCTGTAGCTTTTTTTTCAAGAACACTTTCGAAATCCGAGCGACGACACTCTGCAATAGAAAAAGAAGCGTACGCCATAGTTGAGGCATTACGAAAATGGAGGCATTACTTAATCGGCCGACATTTTGAATTAATCACTGACCAAAAGTCGGTCTCGTTTATGTTTAACCCAAAAACAACGAGTAAAATAAAAAACGAGAAAATAGCGAGATGGAGAATGGAGCTTTCTTGCTACTCCTTTGACGTCACTTACCGCCCTGGTAAGGAGAATGCCGCGGTCGACGCGCTTTCAAGGGTGTGTGGCCTGGTAACTGGCTCAGATGATCTTCAGTATATACACAGGGAATTGTGTCACCCAGGTATCACAAGAATGATTCACGTAGTCAGGAGCAGAAACTTGCCATATTCTGTTGAAGACGTAAAAAGAATTACGAACTCTTGTCGGATATGCGCAGAAAATAAACCCAGGTTCTACAAACCTCCTCCAGCAACACTCATTAAGGCCACACAGCCTTTTGAAAGACTTAACCTGGATTTTAAGGGCCCTTTACCCTCTAAAACTAAAAATAAATACATGCTCACAATAATAGACGAGTACTCAAGATTTCCGTTCGTCATCCCCTGCCCAGACGTAACGGCTGCAACAGTAATTCAAGGCCTCTGCTCCATTTTTGCCGTTTTTGGAGTGCCTGCATATATACATTCAGATCGTGGGTCTGCTTTTATGTCGGACGAACTCAAGCAGTTTCTGCATGAACGAAGAGTAGCTGTAAGTAGAACAACTCCTCACAATCCTCAAGGAAACGGACAGTGCGAAAGATACAATGGTATAATATGGAAGACAGTACAGTTGGCGGCAGCAAATCGCAATAGTCCGATCTCCGATTGGGAAAGTCTCATCCCCATGGCCTTATACGCTATTAGGACTCTATTATGTACAGCGACAAACGCTACCCCACATGAGAGATTCTTCTCGTTCCCACGACGAAGCTCAGCAGGCACATCACTTCCCTCGTGGCTTGCACAACCTGGCACAGTTTTATTAAAACGTCATGTTCGTCATAGTAAACATGACCCATTGGTAAGCGAGGTACAATTAATCGAAGCGAACCCTCAGTATGCACTGGTCAGAAATTCAGAAGGAAGGCAATCCACTGTCTCCTTAAGGGATCTAGCCCCAGCAGGAAATGTATATGAACGTAGAACTGCTTCAGATGGATATAGAGCTCCGGTTCGTGGAACAAGTCCGACCCTCTTAGGTGATCGTGTGCCAGATACGTCAAGTTCAGAGTCCCAACAAAACGAATCTGAATATACTAACAGAGTCGTCTCTGACTCTAGTTCGGACGACAGATGGGTACCACGAAAGCGGTTTCACCCAATATCTGAGACAGATACTCAATCTTCAGACACCAAGCGACCGAAGCGCCGTAGAAAACGAGAGCGATTTGGAGCAAGATATTTTAGCCCTAAACCAGCAACACAAGACAGTCCCGAAACGTCGTCAGGTCCCGAGGAGCCTAGATTAGAAATGGATGTCGGGCACGAACAACCAAGACGCCCTCAAAGAACCCGCAGGAGGCCAGGTCGATGGGATGATTTTGTTCCCTACGAATAAGAAGATAGATGGGGGAGAATGTAGTAACAAAGATAATTGATGCCTGTCTCCCCCTTGGAGTAATAATGGAATGTTCTACATTCGTGTATATTAAGAGTGAATGTTAAAACACTATTTGTCTAGCTAAGCAACAAATGGTTAAATAAAGCTTATCCTTAAGTTATATTCGGCGTCCAGTTTTTATTACAATAAGTATTATTAGTATTAGTTGTATAAGTAATAACAATAATACTAGTAGTAGTATCATGTATATATTGATCTCTATGGCAAACCCGGCATCCCAAAGTTTGTTCATGCTTAATTTCGTGCAATTCTTTTCAATACTTTTAAAGGGTCCGAACGTTTATTATTAGGAATATTATAGGACGTAGTAGTAGCAATAGTACTTGCAGTAGTTGTAGTATTAGTAGTATTTAATCCTATATTATACACTCGGCATTCTAAAGATTCTTCATACCACAGCATATGGAGACTGATTAATAGTTTGGAAACATATAACTATCTATTTTTTAGCATTACCAACAGTAGTAGTAGAAAGTGAAATAGTAGTTTGAATATTTTACACCTCTATGATCTAATAGTTGTAACTGTTGATCGTTTTCAAGAACGATTCACACCAACTTTGGTACAATCATGTCAAGTAGTTTCGGAGCCTATAAATTGTTTACGTCCTCCCGTTGTCTAGGTCCGAATTTAGTGCTTGATTTCGACACTAGCCGTGATGTCAATCATGTGGTCTCGATCACGACTGTAACAAAATCGCAACTCAAGTTAAAAACAACTAACGATGTCTTATATTGAAAGATTACAACGATATTGTGTTTCTTTCTTAGCTAAATATGCTCTAATGGCAGATCTGCTGTTTGTAACATGCATCTATGCATCCTGCTAAATATGCGGCATTGTGCATGTTTATAAAGTGACGAACAAACAAACAGACGGCGCATGTTAGATTATGATATGCATTAGAGGAAGTTTTATCTTTTAATTAAAACATTTTAGCCGAGAAATTCATGGCATGTGTAAAACCATTCTTTTCAAGACAGACTGTGAAGAAGGACAAATATTAGTTGGACTCGATTTATCTTGTCATCAATTTTTAAATGATTGTATTGAAAAAGAAAAGAAAATGTCGGAAATATTAAAAAAAAAGAAAGAAACACAAAATAATGAAAAAAAAAACGAATGATTAATCTTAGAATTAAAAATAACAGTTTAACAAAATAGAAATAAAAACATAGAATGTCTTTATTTATTCATTTGTAAAACTCAAATCTCTAACTGAGAGAAGCCAGGGAAATTCATAAAAAGAAATGAAATAATGAGAAGAAAAAACGAATATGACAACCACTAGACTCTTCATCTCTTTAGGAAACTTCCCGTGGGTTTAAAAAATTGAAGTATTTCTCAATATCCAATTATTTAAATGCACCGGAATATTTTTTAAATGAGGCAAATGTTGGCCTAGAATGAATTATGGTTTAAGGACAGAGATTATTTTACAGAAATGACCGAATCTTTTTTTAAAAAGTTATAATTGAAAATGCAAGAAATAATTAGATACAGCTTGAAGAAAAATAGTGTTTAAAAATGGAAAACTACTTTTTATTCTTTCCAAGGAAGGTAGAGGTATCTAACTCTTCTTGCAGAATGGAGGCGTTCATCTGGTTCCTTTCACATGAGTCCGCAACGTTCCTTGACTATAAGACAAAAATACGACGATTCTAAATGGAGACTAAATGTTATTTACTTCATAAAATAGAGCTGCACCTCCTTAACTAAGTGTTGCATATGGACTATTTTAATAAAGAGAAGAGTGGTATTAATGTCAACTGCTTTCCCCGGACCTAACATGATGTGCGACTTTACTGAAATCCAGACATCAATTTACTTTAATTGAAGTCTTCAAATCTATCCTACGTCACGTGATTAAACGTGATAAGATAATGCTCAATATATAAGATAGAACAATAATATAAGAAAAATGAAAGATATAAATAAAAGTTAGAATAAATATTATATTGATTAATTCAGCAAGTATTCAAAATAATTATTATAAAAAACTTTTTTTCTTTTCCTTAATCCATACATTTTCAAAAAATAGCTCTTTACACCAGAGGTAAAAATCAAAGAAAATTGTATTACTTTATTGTATTTTATATTTTCAAATATATGCTAAACAGTAATACAATTTTCGCTTATTTCTTTCCCGTTTCGCCGTTATTGCAGCGATAGCGATGAGTCTAAGAATCCTGAGCGACGTACTGGTATAGTTGCAAAGGGACTAGGCAGGTATTACATCGATATTGCTGCACTGGCAGAAGTACGATTCAGCGATGAGGATCAATTGACAGAGGTGGGGGATGAGTATACGTACTTCTAAAAGGGTAGACTGGAGAGAGAAAGGCGAACAAGTTTAGTGGGCTTTGCTGTTCACATAGAGTTAGTCAATAGAATTGAGCAGCCTCATGCCGTTAGTGATAGGATTGTGCACCTTCGTGTACCATTAAGCTGCAACCGCTTCATGAATCATTTAGGTTTATGCTCAAACTCTTAGCAGTGACGAGGTGGCTATCATGTCCTTCTACCAAGATCTCAGAACGGTACGAACCTCGATCCCAAAAGCTGACAAAATATTTCTTCTAAACGACTTCAACACCAGAGTGGGGACAGACCATGAAACATGGTAAATATGGAATGGAGAGCGTGAAGTGCAGTGGTATCTACCTTCTCCAGTTCCATACTGAATTTGGTCTCTCTATTTGCAACACTTTCTAAGATCAGAAGGCTATCCATACGGCAACAACACACGCTAAGAAAGATATATAAACTATGTACCACTTTATTAGGCATGTTTCGAACCACCATCTTCATCTATGATGCCATTCAGGTCCAAAGATGGTTATGTCTTCCATAAAAGATCCGAGGATATTATGAAACTGTTGACTGATCATTTCACGGATCTATTCTATAATCTGTCAGTGGTCGATGATGAGGTCATCAATAGTCTGCCGCAGGAGGCTATCAACCATGTAATAATGAACCACCGGTCCTTGAGATTCATTATACAATCAGATAAATTTATGCAGGAAATGCACCTGGCCTTGCTGGCATTTCTGTCGAGATTATCCGTTTTGTGGGTGACAATATCGCTGAAGAAATCCACTGTTTAATATCTGACATATAGATGGGTGCCCCTGTACCTCAGGACAGGATAAATGCAACTTTTATCTCGTAAGACAAGGCGAAAGGAACTCGATCGGCCAGTGTCAATTATAGAGGTATAACCCTTCATGAAGCGGTTGATAAGGTATTTTCAAAGATCTTGCTTAACCGGCCTAGTATGTGAGTGTGTCCCTATGTTATTCCGGAATGCTAAATCGGCTTTATATCAGGTCGTGGCACGATGGATATGATCTTCTCTGCCCGACAACCTCTATGAAAAGTTCACCAAACAACGAGTAGCACTCTATCAAGTTTTGTAGACCTGACAAAAGCTTTTGACACCGTTAATAGAGCAGCATTATGGACGATCCTCAGTAAAATTTGATGCCCACTAGGATCCCTAAAAATGCTTAGAAGTAACTCGCCAGGAAATGATGCACTCTCTGAACAAATAGTTATTGAAAACGGTGTTAAACAGGGCGACATTCTTGTACCGACGTTGTTCTCTATATTTTCTGCAACTATACTCTCGCACGCCTTTTAAAACTGTAGCGTCGGTGTTCTAATACGTTTCCAAACAACTGTAGGGTTTTACACTTAGCCTGATTTAATGCAAAGTCCAGGACCTTCAAAACCCTTGTACGAGAACTCCTATATCCTGATGATTGCCCACACCGAGGAGGATATGCAGATGATAATGTATTTCTTCTCCTGAGCATGTACCACCTTTGGACTCACCATCAATATGGCGAAAACTAATATAATCCTCACTACTCAGCCATTACTTCAATATGTAAAACCTAACATCTACGTCAAACCAAACTATATTAAGTGCAGTTTACTCATTTGTGTATCTTGGTAGCACTCTCTCCCGAGATGGATCCCTCTACTTTGAGATTCCTCTAAGAATTGAAAAGGCTAGCAAAGCTTTTGGTTGGCTTGAAAAGCTTGTGTGGTAAGACAGAACCATTACCATCAAAATAAAACTTTGTGTGTACGAGTCATGAATCTTGTCTGTTCGCCTGTATTCTTTGGAGACGTGGACTACGCATCGCAGACACATCAAGGTTCTGGAGAAATTCCACCTAACGTGCCTCAGGAGGATCCTAAATATTAAATGACAACCATATATTTATAAAATCGGGGAACCTATGTTTTGAGGCATTTCCGTCCGTCCGTCCGTCTGTCCGTCCGGATTTTTCTCCGCAACCATCGATTGAATTTCTCTGAAATTTTGCATGAAGTTGTAACTTTGGTCAGGTTAGAAAGTGACATTCTCCGATTTAAAAAAAAAAATCTGGTTAGCCCCCCATGAGGTCAAAAGGCCCCAAAATGGCAAAAAATGACATTTTTTGCCCCATAACTTTTCATCCATCCATCCATTCAATTTCTCTGAAACTTGGCCAAAATGTGGAGGCAATTGTTCCTAATAGAAAATAAGTATCGCTGACCTTGGAAAAAATCTGGTTCGCGCCCCCAGGGGGTCAAAAGCCCCCAAAATGGCAAAAAATGACCCTTTTCTCTCATAATGTTTGATCCATCCATTCAATTTTTCTGAAACTTGGCCAAAATGTAGAGGCAATTGTTCTGGATATAAAACAAGCATCCTTGACATCAGAAAAATTCTGCTTCGCGCCCCAGGGGGTCAAAAATGCCCTAAATTGCCCAAATTTATTGCATTTTACACTCGCCACATCGAGTCACATACAGAGGGGGACCACGCACGCGCGGCTTGTTATTAATTTTGTTGTTGTTTTTGTTCTTCATGTGTTAATAGCTGCTATTTTTATTGTTTACAGTCCCGTGTCTTGTCGGCGTGGAAAATTAGTTTTAGTTTAAGGGAAAAAGAGAAAAAGTGATTTTGTTTTGATATGTGGAAAAAAGGATTGTTTAAACGTGTGATAGTATATATATATACACACACACACACACATATATATATATTTCCATTTTTCATAATTGTGGCAAGGTGGGGGTAAGAAAGAAAAGAGAGAGAGACAGAGAGAGTGTGGAAGAGTGGGAGGGAGCTGGAGAGTTAAAATTGGTTGACTGCTGGGAATTAGTAACAGGCCAGCGAGAAGCGAATTATTTAGCAGGATTACTCGGCGTTGTCCGGGTTAGAGTAGATAAATGTGTGATCTATTTTTTGTAAAGGGTAATTGAATGTGAATTTTTCTTTGTAAGGTGTGATCTTCCGTGGCGACGCAAGTGAAGAAGGAAGGTTAATTTAACTTGTTTTATTTGTTGTTGTGTTTTTGTTTGTTTCTTTCTTGTTTTTTACAAATCGAGAGCTTTAAAGGAAGAGAAAAGATGTGAGAAAGGTATGAATTGGAAGTGTGGTGATCGGAGGGAGACAGAGAAAGAAAAGAAAATATAATTTTTTTTGTTCCGTTGATTTGGAAAGTCTGTATAAGTGTTTTTCCTTTGTTTTCAGTATGTAAACGTTGTAATTGTTATTTTTGTTGAATGATTTATTGTGGAATTGTTAAAGAAAACATCCGGGATTCGGAAAGCTTGTATCCCCTGTTGTGTAACGGCATTCAACTGTAAGTGGTGGTTGCACGGTAGGAGGAGAGATGTTATATTATGAGGGGCCCTATATTCTGAAAACGTGTATAGTTAGCTAGTATGGATTATGAACTGGGGGAAAGAAATAGGATGGAGTGCGAAATAGGTGCGTATATAATTTGGGACAAACAAAAATGTTCTCACGGTGATTCATTATGAGAATCATAACACTCTGGATGTGAGCTGGCCGAGATGAAACACTCGGATCAAAAGGGTTAGACACAAAAGCGATATTGAGTTCTGTTATGACATTGGTTGAAAGGTCAAAGGGCTCTGACGTCACAGATCCTTGGTGAGAAATTAGCTTTCTAGTCAGTTGACCATGGAGGCTCGAGATGGACAGACGTCCATAAACTGAGCTCTGCAATGCATAGAGTCCGGGTGACATCGCCAGATATAGGCTAAGACGCAGAGCAAGATCCCAAGGACGGGGCAAGAATATAGCCGCTTGCATCCGTCACATTCCACAAACAGTATAAAAAGATATAGAATTAGAGTTGTAAAGTATCATTTACAAAATGATAAAAAAGGTATAATGTCACAGAGAGAGCTATTTTTCTTTGTTATTTTGGCTTAGCCAGACATTTTTTTATTTTTCCTCTAATGATAATTATCAAAAAAGAAAAAAAAAGAAAAACTGTAGAGAAATGAATAATTAGTTAGTGGCCGACCAAGTTATTAAAATCAGAAAAAAAGCTGGATGATGGATCATATATATGCTGGCGGTACGTATTTTTTCTCTCGGAATCGAGGAAGTTGTGTGGTAGATTGTGGAAATCTTGACGGTGGGGTTCATTGGAGAATTCTCGTGATGTTTCCTAGTATGAAGCGGATCAACGTAGCTAACGAGGTATATTGTGTCCATCCGGAAAAGCTGATAGAATGAGGATAACGGATTAGTAAGACCTAAGAGAGTACCGCAGCTACGTAAAATAATCTGAATGATTGTTAAATTAGGTTGGTGAAAATTGAAAGTGTTTTCGGGCTGGGGCGGATTAACATGTGCGGCAGAACGGCCGGCACGTCGGAAATAGTTAGGTCAATGTTGAATGAATGGGGCTCATTGGAAGAAGGATATTGTAAAGGGCGAGTCGCCACCCTGAGATAAAGGTGAGCCCCCTTGGAAGGGATAGACAAAGAGCATCTGTAGTAGACTCGACACAAATTGAACGAACCATCAGAGTAGGGAGTTAGGTGCTCGTTTATGATGTCCATGTTGAAAAGCCGACAAGTGTCGAATTGTATGATAGATAGCGGAAATTAGATGGCTGATCAGAAAGGAAAAATAGGGTTTGCTGTTTTGCCCGGTATTGTTTTTAGAGATCGAATGGAACGAGTGTTGAAAGGAGGGACGTAGAAAAATACTTACCTAGTAGGTATTTTGAAAAGATGGAAAGTGGAGTATGTTAGATAATGGTAGTGGAGGGCAGATAGAGAGGACGCTAAAAAAGATGGTGAGAGGACGCCTTTAGAGAGGGTGTCAGTTGAAAGGTGGTCGGTAGTGATGTCTCTTCCGTTCGGGGCTGTTCTTACTCTTCTGCTGCTGACAACCAAAGGAGAAGCACGCGAAGAGCGGCGCTCTGTGGTGGGGCGCACAGTGGCGCACATGGCCTGAATGACTTCCCCAGAGTTAATTAATTCGTTCTCTCTTTCTCTCTCTCTCTCTCTCTCCCGTGTAAGCAAAAAAAAACACCCGTCTGTCTTTTTGTTTAATAAATATTCGAAACCCATATACGGCCTTCATGATGATGATGACAACGACGAGCGGCTTGTGGCATAAATGGTGGAGACGGCGGGCCAGACATGCACACGGGTGTCTCGATAGCAACAAAGCTGATATCCAACGGTAAGCAGAACTGTGACATCTCGGATAAGAAGCATCAAACATCTGACGATCGAAAATGTAATACTAATCACTAACACTAAAATCATACGTCGTTTAAAAAACACAGAAGTACTATATATATATATATATATAAAATTCCTAACATTAATAGAACATCGGCACTAAATGTATTCCACAGTTAAATTTGAAAACGAGATAAATATACAAGCACATAAAAAACGATTATTTTTTCCACAATTAAAAATCAATTAACAAATAAATAAACAAAAAACAAGGAATAATATAATTAAAAACACTAAATACACAAATACAGAATTAAATATCAAATTAAATCACACCGTACTTTTTCTCCCGCCAATACTATCGAGCAAAATAATCATTCTTCCAATTCCACTCATTATTTCCAATGCTCTTATAGTATTCGTAATCATACAACTGACAGATTCATTAACTATTATCCTCGAGTGGCCTTTGGCCTTGGTAAGTTGTGACTTATTAATATTAAAACATATTTAAAGTAAAAATCATCGTTTTGTTTCTCAGAAATATACCAGCTCAGCTGAGGCAAATGACAGACAATATAATATATAGGGCCCATTGATTGGACGCGTGTAACTTAATGTGATCACAAATAGAGGATCTACACTGTATTCGTTTTAAAGTCTAATGGACAGTCAATGATTTAAAATGTGAGACTGCAATCAACTAAAGACAAAATCTGTCACACATAGCAACGAAAACAAAAGCGTGACATTTTCATGGTTGTCTTTATAATAAAATTACATTAATTAGAAACATCGTATGTAATGCTCATTAATCAAAACATAACGTCATTAAATCATGCCATCAATTTTTTATAGAAATCGCCCCAGACAAGGCATGAAGCCACTTGATGTAAGGATCTAACAAGTACGAATATGATTATCGCAAAGACGGGAGATGCCTATTGACCTTACTCTTGAAAAGACCAAGACAATAAATAAGAAAAAAAACAGTCAGCGGTTCTTGGAAAGAAGCTACTGGAATAGAAAGCTGTATTACAATGAAGTATCAAAACAGCAAATTGATGAAGACCACTAGACCAACAAATCAAACGAGCTGGAACAAAAGAAGCGGCGAATAGATCACATAATTCTGAAGAACGCATTCCATAATATTATTTATATAAAAAGACTGAGACTAGTAACATCACGTCTGTGAAAGAGACGGTGCACAGAATAATAAAGGGTGCGGCCAATCAAATTACAGTTACGTTTCTGCACCTTATCAAGAACCCTCAAAGGGGACAGAGATTCACAAGCCCATATATTACAACAGTACTCCATACATGGTCTGATTGTGGATTTGTAGAGATAGAGAATAGCCTCAGGCGTGAGAAAGTGTTTGGAGCGATAGAGAGAACGAACATGATGAGAAGCAGAAAGAGCAATGGATCTAATGTATGAACTCTAACAAAGAACTAAAACATTGTATTTACAACATTTATTGAATGACATTGTCTTTAAAACCCATTAACAAAAACTGAACGTAAATAATTAGTGCCATTAATTAAACCACATTCTGTAAGGTTACCAGCAGAGTTCGTAATGTAGCGCTCGGACACAACGCGTGTTGCTATTCTTGTTAGTTTAACACCCGGATGTGTAGGCCTTCAGAATGTTCAGAAGTTAAGCGTTCTGCATAAACTCCGTTTCTGCTCTTTTTCCAGTTCTATTTAACTATATCGACTCCTTTGTCCACATATCAATTTACGTCATAAATAATAGTATTTATAGAAAAGACTGAGACTAGCACCATCACGTCTGTGAGAGAGAAGATGCAGAGAAGAAAAGGTTGGGGGTCAATCAAATTACAGATACATTTCTGCATCTTATTAAGAACCCTCAAATGGTACAGAGATTCACTAGCCAAATATGACAACCGTACTCCATACATGTTCTGATAGTAGATTTGTAGAGATAGAGAATAGCCTCAGGTGTGAGAAAGTTTTTGGAACGATAGAGAGCACCGACTTTATGAGAAGCAGAAAGAGCAATGGATATAATGTATGAACTCCAAGAATGATTTGATGAGAGAGAAAGACAAATAAGTTTCAGAGCCGATTTCTCTTCAAGAGCATAGCCATCCATGAAGAACCCCAGGAAGAAGATAGAGAATAGCTTCAGGTGTGAGAAAGTGTTTGGAGCGATAGAGAAAACCAACATGACGAGAAGTTATTTAGGCAAGTGAATTCACTCGGACAAAATTCATCTTTATCTACAGATGAAGATTTTATGACGAGAAGCAGAAAGAGCAATGGATCTAATGTATGAATTCCAAATCCTTTGTCCACATCAATTTACATCATAAATATTCCTCAATTCTACTTGAATATGTTATTTTTTTCGACAAAATATTGTTATTCGCGGATATGTATGCCATCTACAAAATTGAAATATCTGTTTACAAATTCTTATAGTATTATCTTCTTCCCGTCTCTCAAACTTCCTCATTAACATTCCTTAATGAAATTTACGTTTATTATTCTTTACAAGAAAATATTTTTGGTAGCCTCTATTTTACAGAAGATTGCGTGCCGTTGAAATCTCCCTAGAATTAATAGTTTTGATTTTTTTCTTCTGTCATCAGTCGATTTTATGACTGCTTTGTTGGTCTTCCACTTACTATATCTAATAATAATGCTCAGTACGTTAGTAGAGCTTAATAGTAGCATCAAAATATATTAATGTCAAGTAAGTTAGACAGAAACGTTTATGTTTCATTCTTGTATAAATTCATCGGGCTATTACAAACCAACGTAAGAAGGTATACCATTATTTTTATAATAAGGCGCCCTGTCATAACACGTGACGATACATAACAGAATTATTTAACAGTTTTGACTACAATAATCGTGCGTCTTTTTCGTGATAGAGTTCGAATTCCCCCTCTATTCAGTAGTTTGATTATGTCGAACCGGAGGCTTTCGTAACTAAATTATTCAAACAGTATATTGTTTTCTTTTAATTTCTTTTATGTTCATCACATCAATAGAGAAAAATCCTAGAATAGACAAGACGGGTGATGGCACCGGCGGATACGTTTTGTTTTGTTTTTATGAAAATTTAATTCAAGTCAAATATTTGAAAACGAGAAAGCAATGTCCACTTTCATCCCATCCCTTGCGAATTTTACGAAAACAATGAATACGAATGAAAGTTTTTCGTCCTGGTTAAAAATAAAATTGAAAAAGAAAAGGAAGATAGATCAATTAGACTAAACAAGAGAGAAACATTAAGCAAACGTTCCAAGAAAAAAAATGTTGACCAAGTTGGTTGGTTTAGTGCGTACGTCCACGTAGCCGCAGGGTTTTTAGAGATCTAGAAAAGCAACATGTTTGGATGTTAAAAATAACAAGAATAGCAATGTTAGACTAGAGAGACAATATTTGTTCAGAGGATTGTTTGAAGATAGGAAAGAAACACTCCGAGTATCTTAATACTCGCATCCTGAAAGATATTTCCATTTCAAATGTACGCACACACATATGATTTCAAGATTTAAATACAGCCCCGTCCTCCAATCACCACATGCTCGATCAATCGTTGTATGACGACGCTGTGTTTAAAAGATCCACATTACTTTCATGTTGATGCAACTTAGTCGGAGACTTTGGTAAATACGGCAACCTCAAAACAAGAAAAAGAAACTGGCGATGAACAATAACAACTTTTTATTGGAACAGATTTGTGCAACAATAATATACATAGGCAGGAAAGAAGTAAATAGAAACCAACCAAAATTAATTAATACATGTTTAAAGTTCCTGACTCTTTCGCTGACGGCTAACTTTAAGAATGGTACAAAATCGCTTTAAATGTTTGAAACATCCATAATTCACACTAATTGTTAGTTTTGTGTTTCAGATGCCAATATAAATATCACATATCACCATTTAAGTATGGCACAGGCGTAAAAAGTACAAAGTTTCAGCTGAGCTAAATTATACGTTAATCTGAAAGTGGGCTTACTCAGCTTTAAATCGCCGCAAACACCGAGGTTCCGCTTTCCACTGTTAAACGAGCGATTGTCCAATTTGAGAGTAAAACACAAGTTGATGATTCTGACTGGTGTTAATTTGGGTTGAGTAAACTTGCACTTTTATTTCTGTTGCTGTTTCTTAGTACAGGTTGATTCTGAGAGACTTTCTTATTTTTTCTTTTATTTTCCTGTCCTCTATAGCTCGCCGATTTACTTTCTATCGAGAACCCCTAAAAGGTTAGATTTTTTATTTTGACATTTCAAGGTGACTATTCAGATTTGCTAAAAAAATCAGATGTCCGATCTCATTTTTTACTATTTGACGATTGGTCAATCAATCAAAGCTTCTTTCAAACTTGTAGAAATCACAACATAACGGCTTCATCTTTTACAGATTATCGTACGCATTTTAGTTTGGACAAGTAATTATTATATTATCAGACGTAAATTGTAAATCCGCATTCACCATGTTACACAAAAATATAATTGTCTTTTGATTAGATCGAAAATGACGTTGCATTTCATGTACAATTGCTATGAACTTTTAGTTTTATGTACAAAACTAAAAACCCAAATCGTTCGTTCGAAAAACAAAACTGAAAATAATATGTGTCTACATTTCTCACTCAAAAGAATGTCTACCCCTCTTTCTGTTAATAAATTTTTCCTTAATTAATTAAACTTTGTTAATCAGTCAATGTCACACGAGTAACATACCTCATCGTGTCACAAGAACACAGGTACATCTGTGAATACAACACAGGCACAACCCCATTTTGAGATGTAGATATCACAGAACATGTGTAATAGAGGCAAGTGATACTGAATATGACTGCTTATGAGTAAGATAACATTTATTCCTAAAATGTGAATGAAATAAATCGGAGGTATATGTATTTCATGAACAATTACACATATTTTCAATATACACACCGCCTTAGATATCACACTTGTCAAGTCAACGTTGATGGCCATCCAGAACCTTGCACAATCAACTTCTTGGTCTTTCTTCTTTTACGTTTATCTGCTATGTATACGACTGTATTTATATTAGTGGATGTTTTAGCGAATTATCTCAGAAATACATGCCGCATAGTCATGCTCCACTGTATTTGAGCATAATATTACACACAAAATAATATTACAGTCACAACACATTTTCTCATCCAGTAAATAGAATTGCGAGACATGAAAAGAAATGAAAAATCCTGAAGTTTTGACCTGTAAAAATTTCAAGTCATTTCAACAAGTATAGGAAGGCTTATGGTATCATTGTATACTAGGTGCAATACATATTTAAAACATGCCCATAATTTTAAGACACATTTGGATGTTCTAATAAATTTAGGATGTCAGATAACAACATAGTTCAAAGTAATTTTATATATATTGATATGATTAAAACTGTGTGAAAATATAGTATACACGACTGAAGTAATGAACTTTTTGGGGTGAGGTTATCACTTTTGTGAATGTGTCGAATTAGCAGGTAACCGTATTTTAGCACGCGCGTCATTGGAATACTTTCTTTTAAAATTTCTTTAGATGTTGATTTGGTTCATTTTTTATTTATTTGATTTTATTTATTAATTCATTTATTTGTTATGCATATTGTTATCCTAAAGTAAGATTTATTCTATTTCTATAGTTGGTTGCTATTTCTATTTCTACAGTGTAGTAGGTGCTAGGCATCTTGTAATTGTAAAATTTCAATCTAAAAAAAAATCTACACGGGTGGTTTAAATATCTACATGTACTGGTATATCATAATATTTTCCATTCGATTATTAGTGAGCGTCCCAGTAATTGTCTGCAGGTGATTTTTTGAATTGGTGTGTTTTTATTATTAATGGAGTGTTTATGGTTGTTATACCTGGTTTAAAAATCTAAATACTTCATACACACGTAATATATTTAGTTATTCGGCTTTTTATTGGCAAATATTATGGCTTGGCAAACCAATCGTTTGGTTAAGCAGTTATTTTATTGTTCGACAGTTCTTTCTCTTCATTATTAACTTTATTATTCCTATCTGTGTGATTGCTATTAGGGTTTGAGTTATTAATATTTATAGTTCTCATATTATTGTTCTTCATAATGTTATTTTAATTTTTTCGCACTACTTTCGTTTAGTATTTTGTTATTGTTCTTTTAATTATCATTAAGTTTTCGCAGCAAATTTATGACAGTGTTAAGCTATTTTATTTTAATATTTTGTGCAAGGGATGTTTTACGGGAAAGCATTTTTCGATTAGATTCAGGAATTTATTGTAAAGTTTAGTTTTTAGAATTTGGTTATAGGGTGGTGCAATCCAGATGATATCTCTTTTTCTTTACTTTTTATTATAATTATTGATATCCGGTTACTTATATTTAATCTCGATATAAGTAGACTGACTATTTTGTAAAGTTGTTTTGTAAATGTTGTTTCACTTCTTAAATACATTTTCGTTGCTAAAGTTATTGCTAAGCCTCCTACTGAGCTCTACTCACGTATTGAGGACTGTTGAAGTAAATGCTGAAAATCTATACACGATATATCATATCGCCTTATGATATAATACGTGCATACATAAAAAGATAATTATATATATATATATATATATATATATATATATATATATATATATATATACAGGGTGATTCGTAAGTCACTTAGCTATTTATTTTTGAAATTCTAATATTAAAAAATACGGTAATACAAAACAGAAAGTTTATTCAACAAATTCATTTATGGTAGTTTAAAATTACAGCAAATTTTCAAAATTTCCACCTTCGTTCTGCATGCATAGCTCCATTCTTTTTTGCAAGGAATATACGACTCTTTGTAGCGTATTTGATTGATTAATTTTAACAAACTCGGCAGTGATTTTTGATTTGAGGTCGTCATTGCCTTTCAACAAGTGTGGGAGATTCATCAAATTTGGCCACATGAATAACAATAAAAATTCGCTCTTCAATTGTAAATGACATACTGCCTAAAAAAAGCACATGATGATTTACACAAATTTAAATAAACAAAAATAAATATATATAGAAACAAATATATAAACGAACAAATTTAAAATTACAAATAGCAGTAATTAGAGAGTAAGATAACAATTATCAAAAGTTCATAGTATGGTTGTGCTTCATATGGTAATCATTTTAAATAGCTAAGTGACTTATGAATCACCCTGTATATATATATATATATATATATATATATATATATATATATATATATATATATATATTGTAGCTTTGAACCTTCAGATGCAAAAGACTAAACTGAAATTCTTCAAATTAATCAAAAACATGTTGTAAAACTATAGTAAAATAAAGATGAAAGAATCAATTTGATGGGTTTAGAAACATGATATTATACGTGTATGCATAAAAAGAATAATTATATATATATCTTTAGATGCAAAAGACTAAACACTTAAATTCTTCAAATCAATTGTTTTAAAACTATAGGAAAATAAAGAATTAATTTGATGGGGTTAGAAACATGGGCTTAGAATATACGAAATTATCTGAAGTAAAATATCTAAAATACTCCTAATCAATCAATACATGCTGGTATATGGGAAACAATGTCAACATATGGTTGGCATGCCTAAAATAATCAGCTTACTAAAGGATTGATTTTGTGGATGTAAGACCTCATTACATCCGTTACAATGGTTATGACATTCTACATTTTTCTAATCTGTTTAATTTTCTGAATTTAGTTTTGGTTTATATTTCATTAAACTCCTATGTAAATAGATTACCAATGGGGAGTGAGTTTGAAGTCACTCGTGTGTACCATGATAAATATAAGTACATTATACCTATCTGAATATACTTTAACATATTTCAATTTCTTTAAATTAAAACTCATTACACAGATATCAACCACAATGTTCGTTACTTTAGAATGTTATCAGCTCTATCATATTTTTCTGAAATATTTATGACATTCAGCACTTTAGAAAATAACGTTTACTTAAATAACACTTCAATGGGTTTTAAAACATAATTCTTCTCTTCTTACTGTGAATGTTAATATATATATATATATATATATATATATATAATAAACATTTGTTTTGTTTATTATCTATGTACGTATACGTTTCGTCCTTTATAAACGGGACTCATCAGCATAGAGATATGACTATTCACTACTGGTCACGCGATTTGAAACCCCGGATTCCAAGTATTTTACAACTCAAATCCCGACATCTAGAACCACTGAGCCAACGCTAAATAGCGAATAACCATTGATAATTTTAACACTTTATCGGCGGTTTGACGTCATAAGAGCGTTCTACTTAATGAAAGTAACGATGCACATATAGCTAGCGACGTCATGCTGTTTTAATCCTACACTTGCAGTTCTCATCTAAGCGGGTTTTGTAGGAGCTACAAATAATATATATATATATATATATATATATATATATATATATATATATATATATATATATATATATATATAGAGAGAGAGAGAGAGAGAGAGAGAGAGAGAGAGAGAGAGAGAGCGAGAGATGGAGAGAGGGAGAGAAATAATGTTTATTACTTAGTCCTCCTTTTCTCTTGATAATGTACTTGAACTTCCCTCCTATGAGCTCGAGAGTATGTGAAGGCAGAAACTGAACAATTCTTGTCATCTAATTTATCGTCTGAAATTCGGATATTTTTAAATTCCCGAGCAATTGAACCAGTGTATTGCGTGCATAAAATCGCAAATACCTTTCAAAATGCTAATCGTATGCGAAAAAGGCCGAGTAGTAGCGCTCTTGTGGCAATGATAATTTTTTACCTACCAAAGTTGGAGAATCACAATACAAAAAAATCCTCACAAGAGGGGAGGGGCAATGTTAGGACATGTTTAAATGTATTACTAATGTAAGGTTGAAATCGAAAACGTCGTGTCAATAATACATGCGAAAATATTTCTCAATTAACAGAAATATTGTTGGTATCTTCGTTAATTACGGTAACCTTGTTTAAATAATTTAAAGGTTTTGGACTGTTTTCCTTTTTTTTGCTTGTAGTTATTTTCGCTACGTTTCGACTAATGTACACCCCTGTCATCTTCAGATGCTTTTAATTCTATCGGTAACCTCCTAGGTAAATACCATTTCTTGCTCTCATTTCGTGTTATATACCTTTTAGATATCTCGTTAATTTTTTTGAACTTATATCAATAAACCTTGAACTCTCTCCTACTGATACAATTTAATCTAGAATATCTCTTAATAAA